>CM038714.1:28863368-29383267 GCA_021613375.1 Megaleporinus macrocephalus
AGGTAGTGTTATAGTTTACCTGTACACAGGTAGGTAAAGGTAGTGTTACAGTTTATCTGTACACAGGTAGGTGAAGGTAGTGTTACAGTTTACCTGTATACAGGTAGGTGAAGGTAGTGTTACAGTTTATCTGTACACAGGTAGGTAAACGTAGTGTTCCAATTTACCTTTACACAGGTAGGTGAAGGTAGTTTTACAGTTTATCTGTACACAGGTAGGTAAAGGTAGTGTTACAGTTTACCTGTACACAGGTAGGTAAAGGTAGTGTTACAGTTTACCTGTACACAGGTAGGTGAAGGTAGTGTTACAGTTTACCTGTACACAGGTAGGTGAAGGTAGTGTTACAGTTTACCTGTACACAGGTAGGTAAAGGTAGTGTTACAGTTTACCTGTACACAGGTAGGTGAAGGTAGTGTTATAGTTTACTTGTACACAGGTTGGTAAGGGTAGTGTTATAGTTTACATGTACACAGGTAGGTGAAGGTAGTGTTACAGTTTATCTGTACACAGGTAGGTGAAGGTAGTGTTATAGTTTACATGTACACAGGTAGGTGAAGGTAGTGTTACAGTTTATCTGTACACAGGTAGGAGAAGGTAGTGTTATAGTTTACATGTACACAGGTAGGTGAAGGTAGTGTTACAGTTTACATGTACACAGGTAGGTGAAGGTAGTGTTACAGTTTATCTGTACACAGGTAGGTGAAGGTAGTGTTACAGTTTACATGTACACAGGTAGGTGAAGGTAGTGTTACAGTTTACATGTACACAGGTAGTTGAAGGTAGTGTTATAGTTTACCTTAAAAGACACACACACACAGCGGCATACACAAAAAAGCATTATTAAATAAAATGGAGTTTTGTAAATGCTTATGCCTTTAAATAAATAAATGTATGTTGTGGGCAGTGATATGCTCTAGTATCTTTTGTGCACTGTAGAGATTTAGAATGTGATAATTAACTATATGCTGATATTAGCCAGTATACATACCAGTGTATGAATAAGTTTTTTTTCTGTAGCACTCCTACAAACAAACCCTTACACACAGTCACATATAGCTGCCGGAGGGCTATTGAGGGCATACACATACTTTTTCACGGTCACAATATTAAATATTATTATATATCTTTTTTTCCCTGTACCTGGAAATCTGCATTAGCTGGTGAGTCGCGGTGGTTAGTTAGGTCCATTCCTGGGGTTATGTATGATGACTGCTGTAAGCATAATGGAAGAGAAGTGCAATCGGAATTGGATAGATTATTGCTAGTGGCTCTGTATGAATCACTGTGTCCGTTTGAAAATGAGCGTTATCCGGCCTATTCTGCACGGTCGCTTCCTCTGATAATGAAACTGGGAAGGGAACGCTGAAAAACAAGCGGCTGGTTGTTTCTGGTGCTTTTGTACACTTATGTAAGTGTTTATATGATATTTTGAGGAACACTCTTCATGCGGTTCAAGTGTGTCATTTTTTGTTTCTTCTCTTTTCCTGGAACGTTTTGTTTCTGGATTATGAGACATAATGCAACTCATAAGGCAATTAAGATGAAAGCGTTTCATGCACTTTGCTGCATCGAACATGGACCAGCCCTGTAATTGCCCACACGCAATGAAATCAGTAATGTTTTGTTTTTCCTTTGTTTCTTTTGGTTTATTGAGGGACGCGGAATAGATGGAGCTTCATGCTGAAGTGAAACTTTTATATGGGTGCAGTTTGAAATCTACAATTTCTCTACCATTTCTTCTGAAATCAAGGATTTTCATAGATAGTACAGATGTTGTATGGTCAGTTCTGAATCTCTCGGACTGATCCCAAAGGTACTGGATGGAGCTCCATCACTCCTGAGAATGCAGTTCTCCTGTATTTCTGGCCCTAAATCATGGTTTGAAGACGCACTGAAGCCATACTTAGCATGACCTCCATTCTATAACACTATAACTACAGCATTAACCCTTTGATGCACAAGCTAAGCAAACCCCTTCTAATGCACAACATCCCTCAAACTTGACCCATATTCATTCATTTCCTATGTTATTGTATGTACTGCTAAGTATCTCTTTGCTTTGTCTATTGAAATCAAGTTATTTAATTAATTAATGTTCCAAGTGTTCATTGAAAATCTTGTTATTGATTCTTTTAAATCATTATTTTATTTCTGATTTATTTAATTCATAAACAAAAATAGTGTTTGTAAATATGTTTCTGACTGTAAATCTTTACAACAACTATTTTATACAACAACTATAGTTCCTATCAAACTCCATAGTGAACACATAAGGGTTAATATTGAACCATGTTGTGTATAGAAGGCTGTTATACAGAACTGATTTTTATTAATAAAGTAAAATAATAAAGCAGAATATGTATTTATGATGAGCCAGGTTGTGCATCAAAGGATTGAAACTATAGTGTATCAGCATCAGCCAGTTCAGTGCCCAAGTGCAAGTCCTGGCTCTCATTATGGCTCTCCGTTATGGCTCTCCGCCCGTCCTCAGACAGGTAGGCTAATGACACTATCTGCTATGCAGTGCTCTGCGTAGCCAGGACAGTGCAAGTCAAAGGCCATGTGAGGTAGACGTTTCGTGTCTCTCTGGGCGATATGTTAGAAGGTACAGCCACTTACTGAGCAAACAGGCTACTTCAGTGTGTGTGTGTGTGTGTGTGTGTGTTTGTGTTAGGCTATGGGGGCTTGGCCTTGCATTAATAGGCAAAGAAAAAAATGGCCTCTCAATTGCAGACTGTAAGAATCGAGGTTAGGTCACGAGTAGGTCAGTGTCCTTTGGCTCTGCATATGGATTCGGGCTAGCGTGTCCAACAAAGCTGCTAGACAGAGCGCTATTTTTGAGGTCATATTGGTATTAGATACTTGAGATGGTTTGTGATTGGGTACAGTTTCAGCTTCTCCAGTGGTCACGTTTTCAGAGTTAGAATATTATTTCGAAACCCAGTTTTCCAAAATAGCAACTATACAGGAAAGACCAAAAACCTTTAATTTGAATGCAAGTCAATGAAAGCAATGGAGGTTTCTTTTCCAAGCTATTTTGGAGCATTTCTATTGGTCCAGTCTTTATGAAATTTTTACACAACATAAAGACAAGACACCTTTATTCGTAAAGCACATTTAAAAGACAGCAAGTGTCAACCAAAGTTCTGTACAATGAAATAAAACACATTAAAAAATCAGAAATGAGTTCCTGCATGGGAAAATAATTATATCTAATAGAAAAGTTACTAGTATCAAAATAAAACCAGTAAATCAGACAAAATCACTAAATGCCTGAGTAAATAAATGAGTTTTGAAATTTGTTTTAAAAGTCTTTAATGTTGGAGAAGATTTTATGTAAAATGGAAGGCTGTTCCGAGAATGCCCGATCCTCATGCCCGACTTCAGCCGAGACCGTGGGACGGCTAACAACAGCTGGTTTGAGGAATGCAGGGACCGAGAGGAGGAATGAAAACAAAGCATGTCAGCAATGTAGCTTAGAGCCAAACCGTGTAAAGCCTTAAAAACAAGCAGTAACAATAACAACAGTAAATAATAAAGGCCAGCGGTTGTGTTCATGAGATATAGAAAAATGAAATGAATTAAACATGTTTTTCTTTAGACAGTGACAATATGCTTCAGTGTAGAAATGTCCAGGTGTGTATGTCTGTGAACAGCACCTAAGTCAGGATTGTAACCAACTGCCAACGTTGACAGTGAAATATGGATACATGTGGATACATATCAGTATGAAGGCTGTGTCATTGTTAAAAATACAACATATAACAACCGTAAGCAAGACAAACTTAGTTAAACACGGTGGTCAGAACAGCCTAGTGTAGTATTAGCTTAAGTCTTGACCCATGGCTCTATGGCTTATTGAAGAGACCCCTACACTGCCATATATAGATCTGGTTGCATTATCATAAAATTTCTTGCTCAGTATTTGAAATGGTTGTTGTGGTCAGAGGCTTGCCAGCACTTCATTTACATGGACTGCTGCCAAGGACAGTTCAAGGATAGTTTGGGCCCCTGGGCAAAGAGTTGCCCAGGGATAACCCCCACAACACACGCCCCTTATGATCAAGGGCCCTCTAATGGTATGCCTTGCTCTTCTTTAGGGCCCCCTGGTAGGGGCTCTCATAACCAGGGCCCTCGAAAATTATGCCCCCCTCTTTCCTAGGACCGCTAATAGCCAAAAGTCGAAGTCAGAGCAGTGCCCACAATGCCTCGTCCATTTTCATACGGGGCCCAAAAGCATGGCTAGGGGCCCCAAAAGTATGGCTAGGGCCCAAAAGCATGGCTGGGGGCCTGAAAAGCATGGCTAGAGCCCTGGGGTCTAAGTCCCTAAAAGTCAGAGGATCTTTAAAATGGAGGGCCCTCTGAAATAGGCATCGCAAAATGTTTTGGGCCAGGGCCCCCCCGGGGCCCCCTGACCTCAAGGGCCCCTGGGTGCTGGCCCCACTGGCCCGGTCAGTAATCCAGCCATGACTGCTGCCCATCCTGCTAATCCAATTGAGCAACAACTTTTAAAAACATCGATATTTCAGATATTAATCAGGTGGTGTGGTGGTTAGCACTGATGCCTCACAGCAAGACGATCCGGGTTCAGTTCTGTGTGGAGTGTGTATGTTCTCCCCGTGCTTGAGTGGGTTTCCTCCGGGTACTTCGGTTTCCTCCCACAGTCCAAACACATGCATGTTAGGTTGATTGGTCACTCTAAACTGCCCGTAGGTGTGAGAAAGTGTGTGTTGGCTATGCGATGGACTGGTGACCTGTTCATGGAGTACCCTGCCTTTGCCCAGTGACACTGGGACTGGCTCCAGGGTCTCCATGACCCCGACTAGTGGGGCAAAGCAGAAGATAATGGATGGATGGATGCATAGCATGAAAACACACTTTGGTGTAATTGGCTACTCTGTCTTTCTTCTGATTGGCTAAGCGACATGGCTGCAACACCCATAACCTTAACAATAATGGATGTTGCTACTATATGCATGGTATGCATGCTAGGTTGATCAGTCACTGTAAACTGCCCGTAGGTGTGAGTATGTGAGTGAGTGTTGGCCATGGGATGGGCTGGTGACCTGTCCATGGTGTACCCTGCCTTCACCTGATGACGCTGGGATTGGCTCCAGGCCCTCCATGACCCCGACTAGTGGGATAAAGTGGAAGATGATGGATGGATGAATGGATGGATGGATCAATCAGGAACCAGTTCCAGTTCAGGATGGGGTTTTGAAGCTCATCTCTGTAACCTACCTGTGATCTGTGGGAACATACCGTGAAACTGAACTATAAACGTGAACGTGTTGGGTGTACTGTTAGAAAGGGTGGCGAACTCGGACGTCACGGCCGCGTGACTTGCCGTTATTGTTGTTTGCTCGGCTTTGTGGTTCCGAAAAACTGATTGAAGCTTAAAGCGGTTTCTATTGCGAGTGGCTGCTAACGGCGAAAGGAATCAAGGATTCCGTGTGCCGTGGAACATGATCTCTCCCCACATCCCCTTTCAAATAAAAAACGGCTCTTAAATCAAAGTGGCGGCGCCGCAAACAATCGCGCCCAAGCTTTACACAGTCTTATGAAATTATTGCAGAAGCTTTGCTCAGGCCAGGGGAATGGTGTTGCGGGATAAGGGCAGCGGAGCTCTCGGAAGCTTCGCTGCTATCGTTTGGTGGAGTTAAAGCTGGAGGAGGCTGTTGTTCCACTTTTTTTTTTCCCCCGGTTCAACTTCTTCTCGCGACTTCCTTCCTCACTCCAGGAAAGCGAAGACATGCGGCCATCTGGAAGCGGAAATAAATACCCCCCTCAGATCCGGATCGGATCCTCGGGAACGGCGAGGTTCGGCCAGGCGTACACGTGCCTGTGCTTGGGAAATCATTATCTGGCTGAAATATGGATCGCCTTTCCGCCTCCTGGGCCTCGAGAGGCTTAGAGTCACACGAGGGAGACGGTGATCGAGGGGTTGTTGTGGGGTGGAGAGCGTCTGGGACGGTGGGGGGGAACGCAGCCTTATGCCATTACCGTTGTGTTTTGGCGCCTGGGAATACAACACATGGCTGTACCACCAGGGACCTTTAGCGCCTGCTTTTTTGATCATCGGCTGGATGCTTTGATCAGCGCCGCGTTCCCTGGTGGGTTTGCCCTTTTCCTGATGCCGTAGGAACCTTCTTGTTGCAGAGAGGATAGAGAAAAAGAAGAAAAGAAGAAAGTTTCTCGCGAAGTACCTCAAGCTTCTTCCTACAAAAGCACTTTAACCAGCCTTGTTTCCCGAGTCGGCGTTAAGCGGAGGCTAACGCTTCATTTGCGGCCGCGTCCCTTCTATTTAATTAGTAGCAGGGAGTGACGGCACCACCTTCCCGTCGTTGGTTTAAGCCTCTGTTTGCTAAGAGTGCATCACTGTTCTTCCTCCCTCTGTTTCCCTTTGTCTGTAATCTTCATTGTTCTCCGCAAGCCCTCCAGCCGCACGCGTGAAGACATCTTCGCGGCGCGTCTGCTTTTCAAAGCCAGGCTCACGTGGCAGGCTTCGTTCTCAAGGCCGCAGAGAAGGCTGTAATGTGACATTGCTACATCGTTTGCCACAAAGGATCTAATCAAATATTTATCATTCGTGAACATTTCTCGCATTTCCCGCTTTATCTCCCGACACAAGGGATCTCTTTTCGCAGCCTGCGAATGCCGCTTTTCTGGGTTATAACCATAAAGTGCATCCTGGCATTGTTCCTCGCTACTGAAGGCTGTTTGTTGAAAGCGCTTCAGAGCGGCTTATTGAAAAACGGCAACACAATAAAAGCACCAACAATCCGGTGACGAGCGCTCGCTGAAGACACTGCTCAGTTGTGGCCCACTCTTTTATGATTCATGGAACATTCGACTGTATATGCAGAACGGATCACTGACTAGCAGTTATAAGATATCGCCGCCGCCGCGCTGCGGAAAACCTGAAGTGGTGTCGATGTCGATGGGCATATTATACTTTAATGTACATTAACATAACAAGACTTTATTCCATTGCTGCTGGTGAACACAATGTAGGAGCCACTTCATAAGTATATACATAAGGGAAAAAAGTGTGTATATTTATATAATGACTGAAAACTCTGAATACATAGAATGAAACTTGAGAATATGGAATGAAATTATGGAATAATTTGGAAGAATATGGAATTGACTTTTATTCTAAATTCTCAAGTTTCATTCCATATATTCAGATTTTTATTAGATATTCTCAAGTTTCATTCCATATATTCAGATTTTTATTAGATATTCTCAAGTTTCATTCCATATATTCAGATTTTTATTAGATATTCTCAAGTTTCATTCAGTATATTCAGACTTTTATTCTATATTCTCAAGTTTCATTCAGTATATTCAGACTTTTATTCTATATTCTCAAGTTTCATTCAGTATATTCAGACATTTATCCTATATTCTCAAGTTTCATTCCATATATTCAGATTTTTATTAGATATTTTTGTTTCATTCTGTATATTCAGATTTTTTTTAGATATTTTTAAGTTTCATTCCATATATTCAGATTTCTATTAGATTTTTTCAAGTTTCATTCCATATATTCAGATTTCTATTAGATATTTTCAAGTTTTATTCCATATATTCAGATTTTATTAGATATTTTCAAGTTACATTCCATAATTCAGATTTTTATTAGATTTTTTCAAGTTTCATTCCATATATTCAGACTTTCAATCCATATTCTCAAGTTTCATTCCATATATTCAGTTTTCAGTCATTCAATATATATAATTTTTTCTTAAACAGCTTGCCATAATATATATATATATATATATATATATATATATATATATATATATATATATATATATATTTGTTTATATATAATGTTTTATACTTCTTGTCACTATCTGACTATCTGCCTTTCTTCTGTCTGTATATGTCTCTGTTTACTCTCCCCTACTGTCATGATCCATGTGCTTATGTTTATTTTTTGTCATTGCTCTCCTTGCCTCCAACCTCCTATTATGCCCCTCACCTGCTCCTATTTTGTGTCTCCTCCTGATCCCAAGTGTTATATATATAAATAACATAAAACATTCTAAATAATTAAAGTAGTAGTCATCATCATCATCATCATCATTATTATATTTAAATAATACTATCACAGTGAATTATTATTATATGTTATCACCAACAGTAATTCTTATCAATAATATAACAAATAGTATAACAAAATAATGGATAATAACAAAAATAAACCACAATAATGCTAGCAGTAATGTTTTATGCATAACAACAATTAATACTACTGCTAATATTAATCAGCACCATCATCTGTCTCAATATCATTAAATTGTATATTAAATGTTATATTATTATTATACCCTTTATTATCTTATTAATCATGCAGTGTATAATGATACAGTAATGAGTTATTGTAATCAATAAACTTAATATTAATAATAGTGTGTTCAATACTAATAATAGTGTCTTCATAATGTGTTCATCTTCTTTTTCTGATTATTATTATTATTATAGTTATAGTTATTGTTGTTGTTGTTGTCGTTGTTGTTGTTATGATTATTTAAGCCAAAATAATGTGAGGCAGACAAAGACAGCCTGATCTGGACCAGCAAAGATATGCAAATATTAGCTCTTCTATCGTTTTCTTTAGTTTTTTTTGTTGTTTTTTTTCACTTACAGGAGATTCAGTGTTCCTCTGCTTTCTCCTCTCTCATCTCCTACCAGATGGCTACACAAAGAGCATTTTGTCATCCTTCTCAACTGTCATCAAAGTCCAAATCCGAACATTGTCCCAGCAGTCTGCTATCTTCAAACCACAAACACAAATGGAGGGAGCTCTTTCTTTCTTTCCCCTTCTTCTTCTTCTCCTTCTTCTTCTTTTTCCCCCCAGTGATGTTGGGGAAAGGCAATGCCCCAAATCTATAGCGCCGCTTCTCTTTCCCTAACAAAGCTTTCAAGAACAAACGATGCGAGTGGCGGCATCACCGCTCCCCCCCCCAGGCTTGCCTTTAGGGACATGCTAAACACAGCCCAAGGTCTCGCCTCACCTCATCCGCTTTGCACTCTAATAATCAGATCGGTGCTTTCTTCTTTCGCTCCGCTCCCGACGACGCGTGCCTCGGCATTGAAGACGGGAACGAAGAAAAAAGACACAGAAGAAGAACCGCCACGCTGGTGGAAAAAGCAGCATCCGCCAAAGAGGCGACCAACAGAGCACCTTTCGGAGACAACAGGTCGGCCGCTCCGGGGCCACCCCCCCAGCCCCCGACGTGTGCGATGTTCTGGAGGCTTCTGACAGACCTGACCTCCCCCCGCTGATTCGGAATCGAGAGCACGGTGAGCCTTCTTGCTCGGAAAACCTGACAGAAGTGGTCTAATGCTCTGACATCCGGATGTCCCCGAGGTCGTGTCGCCTCTGACAGCTTTAACCCCGTGATCCACGGAGGCATCTCCGATGGTCCCTCTTAGAAAACAACCCCGCTCTTCGGGAATCTCATCTCGGAGTCGACTGTGGGTTTATCGATTGCCCCCGTCTCCCTTCTTGTTTAATCATATCAGATCATATCAGATGCGGAGGATGGTTCTGAATTGATGGGATCGATTAGCTGAGACAAAACTGCCAATTTCTGTCCAAGGGGCCGCTTCTGAGGGGTCGTGTTTGTATGTATAGCTGTGGAATTTTAAATGGACCTGGCAGGATCAATGTTTTTCGTTTTTCTTTTTTTTTTAAAGAGAGGCCTTCACTAAAGGAATTGCGGCGCAACTTTGATCTGAACCCGTATAATTTGTCACCGCTTTGCTGAGATGGAGTGTTCTAATCCCGCGCTCATTATTCCGAGGCCTGCCTCGCTCTCTCAATCAATGTGTGCTTTGTAGTGAATTACGGAGAAAAAAAAAATATGTGCTTTGTGAGTTACCCATTTTTTTTTCTTTCTTCCGAGGCCCATCCCTCTGGCATACGGCAATCACCGATGTGTGCTTGCGCGGCCCCCCGATTTGTTTCGAACGTTTAATCAACCCCACAATAGGTCCTGAATTGGACGCTGATGGCGCCACAATGGGATGAAATGCGGCGGCAGTAAGTCAAGCCATTATACCTCGCCCCGCACGCCTATTTGTTGGGGATAAGAGAGAGGGAGCCATGGGGGGGGTGGAAAAGGAAACGTCCTAAAAGGTCACATCTTAGGACTGGCTTTAGTTCCAGACGTTATTTTATGAGATCATTAAAGCCTTCACATCCATACTTTAGATCCGGGAAGCTTACGGTGATCCCTAAGAGATAGAGCTTGCGAGGAGAACAGGTGTATTCGTTATCCTTCGCCCGTTCCCAGAGCCTTCCCCCAGTACCCACGTTGTGCTTCATTTGGAGGATGTACCCTAAGACCCCCTGATTCCTGCAGATCTTCCGGGCTTTTTTCCTTGTGTTGCTGATGGCTCACCGAGGCTTACCAGCCCCTAATCCTACCTGACAGTTTAGTGATAATTGCACAGGCGAGGCGAACCCAGGACGCCTGCTATCGAGTAAGCCGTGCACTCATTATTGATGGAAATGGAGGGAAAAGCTCTCTCTCTCTCTCTCTCACTCTAACTCTCTCTCTCTCTCTATTTTTATTTTTTTTTGCTGAAAGCTTCCAGATATAGCGTGAGAAATTTTCTTCCACCCCCACCACCCCATCAGAACCATTAGCACGTCTATCGAGTCGCAAGATTTCTGACATTCAACGGTTGCCAATGTTGCTATTGAGAGAAGAAAGCGCTAGAATTGATCGCCAGCTAATTAGCCACTGTTGGGGCCTTGAGAAAGCTCTTCTCACTCCCCCCACCAAAAAGAATCCAAATTCGAGAGACGTTGCTTGGCATACCCTTACAGTGACCTCCTCCCTCCGTTAAGGTCCCATCGACATTTACGCTAAACCTGTTTACCGATGCAGGGCTTGTATGGCTCTCGCAGCGCTGGCTTGATGAAAGGCTTTATGGAGAGGTGCTCTCCTTGAACGGCGACTGTAAATCTGCCCAGTATTTAAGGGACTCGAGTCAGGTTTATGGAGCAAACATGAAGTCATGCAGACATCATTTCAAACCCGGCTTCTCCAGTAATATGTTTATTCATCATTCGCTTGCTATGTGTCTGTGGCTGAGTGATATCTGCTGCTGTATATCAGAGCATGGGCGAAGTGTCTCTTCTAATATTTTACAGAGGCCTTTGTCTGAGACTTAGTAATGGTGGGCTTGCTTTTGTCTTGGATTAGTGTCATATCAGAGCGCCAGATTTCACCCAAAGCCACTTGTTTTTATTTACACTAACACAATTAAGAGGCATTGATGGATGAAGCATTTCCAAAAAAGAAACCAGAGGTCAGAGTCGAGCCCCTTGGCTCGGCAAAGGCTCGGCAAAGGCTCGGCAAAGGCTCTTAAAGAAATGAAAGCAAACAGCTGCATCCTCCGTCTCATGAACATGCATGGGTGTAGCTTCTAATCCATCAAATGCAAAGCAGATGCATGCTCTTAAAGGGTTTACAAAATTCTGTTTGCTGAGCATATACCGAGATGAGATGCATCATTCACCGCCCGCTCCCCAACTTGCATTGTTTTGTTTTTTCTTTTCTTTTTTTTTTTTTTTTTTTGCTGGCTCCGGATGATGTACGATGTAGGCAGGATGTTAAAACAGGCAGATATTTTTTGTGCTGGCGGCGCGGTTTGGGCTGGTACGGCGCGCCTTTGTTTCTGTGAAAGGAACATGATGGGTAGCAGTTATTCCTCTCGCGTTCTGACGCCACCGGATCGAGGTTGCTCGCTCTGCGTACCAATGCTATTGTGCCCGCTTATGCCAGGGTTCATCGCGGCTCCTCCGGTAGGGCTGTCTCTCTCTTCTTCTTCCTCTTCTTCTTCCGCATTGTGTCTTCATTTTCGGCTCCTCTGAGAAGTCAGCCGAGTTGCTAGCAAAGTGTGAGATGTTTGAAGGCTGTCTGGCACTTCCAGTGACAACGCCTACATCACACGCTGCTCTGTTGGCGTAGCGGAATGCAGCGCCAGTCAAAGCACGTATTATCGTTCCTGACGGCCTTGTGGCGCTCCGTGGCCTTTGCTGCTTCGAGACTGCTAAGTTTTTTTTGTGTGCAGCGCTACACGCGTCCGTCAAACAGAAACACGAGCGCTCCTGGAAGTGAAACAGGGTTAGTGATGCTAGTTGATGCTGCGAGCTTTCGTGAAGTCAGGTTAGCCGCTCGGGCTCGTTCTGAGGCTGGGCTTTCATAGCAATTTAGCAGCCATTTGGCATGTGACGCATGATTCCGGATATTTTCCAGTCTGCTCTGCTCCTCATGCAGTAGAGCTGGTTCAGGGCACATTCCCAGTTTGTGACTGACCCAATATTTCCAAGCATGTTTGAAGGTTTCGGTGAATTCTTCACGGCGGTAGCCAGCGATAGCCCAGTGTGATGCTCAGGGTAAGAGCCATGAGTAACTGAAGCTATAGCAAACATGAGATGATCTGTGAACATTGACCAGTGCAGCAGTTGGGTTTACAGTGATTGATACAGTGGGTGCAGCAGACTGCTTTCTGTGCTGGTGGTGGTCACTTGTATGCAAGGGTGTAGGAGCGGGTTTGATATTGGGGGGGACACATTTGCTAATATGAATCAAAGCCCACCCTATCCCCTAAATATTACCTATAAGCTGATTCCACTGTAGGTAGGGTAGTAAATCACTGTATGTATACTGACGTAGAACAACATTTGTGGAATTACGGTAAATTACAAATAAATAAAGAACATAAAACATTATCTTTACTTCTGTTTATTATTAGTTAAATCTAATTAAAGATCACTTTACAAAGTGACATACTGCTGTCAGAAAACTATATACTATATACATGCAATGTCTGGATTTTATACAAATATAACCAAAACTATTATTATTTTTTCTCAACAATGTATGTTTTCTGACTAGACTAGACTAACATTAATGTTAGACAGTAAGGCTGTGTCCCAAACAGCGCCCTCTGGAACATTACATACTGCACTACTGAAAGCACTTCTAACAATGGTGTCCTTTTTGTTTATTATTTATTTATTTATTTTTACGTACTTTGTGTAGTAGCAGTCTGAAGTTTGGGGTGTGGCCAGAGAGTAATGTAACTTTACGTTTCAGAGTGCTTTCTGACTAAAGTTAATATAAACTTTAGCTAACCCAAACTCTCCTAGTCTGTTACCATAACAACACATTATACTAAAGCCGTTTCATTGCAGTATATATGGTCATCGTTGCTGTTCACTGCTCTTATCACTGACCTCTCGTTTAAAGCTGGCGCGAGCTACCCGACGCTCCAACGAGAGCTCAGGTGAGTGAAGCTGCTGACTGCAGGATATTTCTGAACAGGCATCTCAACACAAGCCTTAACAAAGCGAAAGACCACCTAACAACCAAAAGTGTTTTTAAACAGTTTCCTCTTTTCTGTGGTTTAATTTTTGTCCCCCTGTCCCCCCTCCCCATCGCCCCTGGTTCCTACACCAATGCTTGTATGGATTCAGGAGCCTTGAGGATGCTATACAGCTGCTGAAGAGAGTTCAAGCTCGTTTATATATCAGGCACAACAGGAAGAAGATAATAAACGCCAATGCACTTTGAGTTTTGAGGCTTTGGGCGTTATACTATATCACTGCTGCGTCGCAAGCTACACCAGATATATACCCATAAACAGTAAAAGCACAAAACAAAAGTGTGTATAGCCCGTGGTTTGTCTATTCAATTTATTACACTAGATGGGAGCATGCTAAATCGCAGGGCTCACTCTGCTTGCAGTGATTTCTGTGGTCTTTCTGTAGTGATTCTGAACCCGTGAGCGATCATCTTGCCGCTAGAAGCATGCACAAGCTCTCCTGGAGTATTTTCATTCATGAAGGCATGGCGGCTCTGAAGGCCGTGTTAAGCTGCTTCTATTACAGCTATATGCTGTGTGTTTTAAAGGGGTCATATTATGGAAAACGTACGTTCTGGTATCTGGAGTGCCTACCCACACACAACAGAAGGGTAAGACTACCCAGTTAGAGCCTAGGTCAGAAAACGTGGGATTCATCAAGCTCCTTAGATTTGGCTTTCCTTCCTACGTCAAGGGGGAGTTCGGTGGTATAATGTTGCCCCCAACTCAGTATCTCTGCCCACGGCTTCAGAGCTACCTCCGCAAAAGGGACATCTTTTTTTTTTTAAGCAAGGAGATGCTAGCATTTTGTGGAAGCTTGGAGGTAAGCACAGGAACTGATGTGCTGGCAGCTGCACCTGACTGGATGAAGTTTATTTTTGATGTCCAGATACATTTGGCAGAGGTAGGTAAGTGTGTGCTAACCGCTGAAGTCAGCTTTCTATTTGAATTTACCTTAAATAGAGCTGCAGTTGCGTATAGTGGCATCTCAGTCACTTGTCAAGCCTACTGTTTGAATTTTTATGTTCCACCTTAAATGGTGCAGAAGTCACATATTGGTGCCTCAGTCAACTGGTCCATTTCCTTTTTTGAATATTCCTGTTCCATCTTAAACAGTGCAGCAGTTTCATACTGGTGCCTTATCTATCTGTCCAGCTTCATGTCTAAATTTCTCTGTTCCACCTTAAATGGTGCAGCAGTGGCATACTGGTGGCTTAGTCCAGCTCTATTTTTTTACTTTCACATTTTCCCTTTGAATGAGGCAGGAGTTACACACAATGTCTCAGTCCACCTGTCCAGCTTCCTGTTTTTCTGTTTCACCTTAAATGGGGCAGAAGTTACATACTGGTCCCTTAGTCTACCTGTCAAGCTTCTTTATTGAATTTCTGGGTTCCGCCTTAAATGGGATGGCAGTTACATACTGGTGCCTCAGGCTACCTGTCTATATCTTTTATTGAATATTCCAGTTCCACCTTAAATGGTGCAGCAGTTTCATACTGGTGCCTTGGTCTACCTGTCCAGCTTCATGTTTTAATTTCTCTGTTCTACCTTAAATGAGGCAGCACTTACATAATCTCGCTTAGTCTACAGGAATTTCTCTGTTTCACTTTAAATGGGTAAGCAGTTACATGTTGGGACATTAGTCCAGCAGGTTTTTTTTACTTTCCTTTTCCACCTTAAATGGTGCAGCAGTTGCATACTGGTGCCTCAGTCTACCTGTCTAGCATCATGTTTAAATTTGTCTGTTCCACCTTAAATAGTGCAGCGGTTGCATACTGGTGCCTCGGTCTCCCAATTCAGCTTCATGTTTGAATGTCCCTATTCCACCTTAAATGGGACAGCAGTTACATACCGGTGTCTCAGTCTATCTGTCCATCTCCTTTTTTTGAATATTCTTGTGCCATCTTAAATGGTGCTGCAGTGACAAGCTGGTGGCTTATCCATCTGTCCAGATTCATATTTAAATTTCTCTGTTCCACCTTAAAAGGAGCAGCAGTTGCATACTGGTGCCTCAGTCTACCTGTCCATCTCCTTTGTTTTAAATATTTCTGTTCCACCTTAAATGGTGCAGCAACTTCATACTGGTGCCTCAGTCTACCTGACCCAGCAACATGTTTGAATTTCTCTGTTCCACCTTAAATGGGTAAGCAGTTACATATTGGCACCTTAGTCCAGCTATTTTTGTTTATTCCCCTATTCCACCTTAAATGGGAAAGCAGTTACATACCGGTGTCTCAGTCTACCTGTCCATCTCCTTATTTTTTTTTATATTTCTGTTCCACCTTAAATGGTGCAGCAATTTCATACTGGTGCCTCAGTCCAGCTTTGTTTTTGTACTTTCCCATTTCCACCTTAAATGGCGCAGAAGTTACATACTGGTGCCTTAGTCTACCTATCAAGCTTTTTTATTGAATTTCTGAGTTCCGCCTTAAATGGTAAAGCAGTTACAGTCTCAGTCTACCTGTCTATATCTTTTATTGAAATTTCCTGTTCCACCTTAAATAATGCAACGATTTCATACTGGTGTCTCGGTCTACCTGTCCAGCTTCATGTTTAAATTTCTCTGTTCCACCTTAAATGAGGCAGCACTTGCATACCAGTGCCAGAAATGAATGGCTCCATCCTTTAAGATGGAATAGGGGAATTCAAACATGCAGCTGGAGACAGGTAGACTGAGGAACTAGTACGTAACTGCTGCTTGTACTGCGCATGGGTGGTTATTCAAACCTCTGAGGGAGCTGCTGCTACCCCAGTCCCCCCGGGACACACCACTGGTTAATCCAGTTCCTGTCAGTTCAGGAGGAGATAAGGCTGAACTCCCACTGCGGTGATTTCCAGTGAGATGAGTGTAATTGTGAGTTGTTATGGCTTAATCTCAGGGCCATCACCGCCTGTTGGCGTCCACTCTTCTCTGCATTAGCGTTCAGTGGTGGAACAGTCCTTTTAAGCTGTTCCCCTTTTTCGTTGTGGAAGTTCTTCCTCCAGATGTCATGTCTAGGACCTTCTTCACGCAATATGCTCACCTTGCTGCCTATTTGCCTTGCTAATCATGTGTGAAGGATGATTCTGTAGGCCAGGCTGGAACCGTCTGTCACTCGGAAAGTAAGACAGAGGGCCACATGTGAAGAGGCTGTGTGTGTGTGTGTGTGAGCACTGCCATTAACCTGAGGGGGCAGCAGGGTGTGTAGAGTGCTGATGAGCCGAGTTACGGGTCAGGGAGTCTCTGAAAATCAACCTTGAATTGCAGGATGCTGTGTCTTCAATCACGCCCAGTGTTTTCATTGGCACAGCAGTGACACTGGAAATGGAGCATGTGTATTAGGACGTTTGGGATTTCTTTGTGGGCTATTTTTTTTTTTTTAGCCCCTCAAGTTCCAAGAGGACAGACAGACAGACGTGCTGATTGCCTCTCTCTTAAGCACTTAAGCATTTGTTGGGAATTAGTTGCGTGTAGTTTGAAAGGGATTTGATCTGGGATAAAGCTGTGGAATATTCCCAAATTAGCCCAGATGGCCCAGATTAAAATCTCATAACCTGGAAGCTCATGTCAGCATCGGGGTAGCGTTTAAACGTGTCCAAGCAAACAAATGAACTTGTGAACGAAGATAAAGCCAGATAGAATAGCGCTAGTGGGCTCATTAAATGTACCCAATGCCACCAAACGAGATGTGCTGCTTCGCTTTCAAGAGACGGCTCCTACTAATTAGGCCGCAACCGAGAGGTCCTGATTTGAACTCGAGAACGGAGGAACTGGGCCAAGTCGAGCTGTACTTTGGCAGTCAACCTTGGATATACATATACGATGTTTTGTTTATTAACGTTGAAGCAGTGTACTGGATGCAAATCATGGATTTCATTGGCCGTTGCTTGAGGATCTAAGTCTAAGGGGCACGATTCTGAACGTTGAACGTTTTGTGGCTTAGGATGGCTTTTGATGGAGTCTCTTAGCAATCACACATTAAAGCTTTTGGAATTGAAGCTGTATATACAAATTTGAGTCTAGCTAGCTTGGCACCTGCCTGAAGCTAGGCTTCTGTTTGTCATCAAAGGTGATTTTTTTCCAATCCATGTTAAAAAAAAAAAAGAAACAACCACAGGCTGATTTGTCTCTGTTTGGCATGTAGGGGCAGGTGGTTTTTCCAAAAATGGGGGAAATTGGTATGCAAACAGGCAAGGATATCACACTAGCTCTCGTATTGGGTAGGCCTTAAAAAATACAGAGGAATCGATTTGCCTTACTATGAGTGGGACTGATATCAGTAGAACAATGGATGGCCAAGATACACCAGAGTGTGAACATAGGAGTTATGGCCAACGCACGTCATTCGGTACAGCTGTATTAACGAATGCTGGCAGTCACAGTCCTGTGCAAAAGTTTTAGGCACTTGGGGACATACACTATCACTCAAAAGTTTGGGATCACAGTGAAATGTTCTTGTTTTCAATGCAGTATCTTCCTTCCTTAACACAACAATGGACTAACGGGTCTCTAAAGAAAGTTGTTTCTTTCTGGTCATTTTGAGTCGGTCAGCAAGCCATCAACTGCTGATGCTTCAGATACTAAACTAACCTGGAATGCTGTTCTCCCTTTTATGTTCACTTATTAGTAGAATGTTTTTCAGTTAAGGATGCCCAACAACATCCTTAACTTGGATTGGCGGCCGTACCAGGAGATTTAGACAGAGGACTGAGAATTGCTGATAATAGGACTATATGCAAAATAAGCTTCCTCAAGCTTCGCCTTGTGGAAACAACCCAGTATTATTAAGAGTTATCATCTAATACCTGCTTTGACTGCTCAGTACTTCATTAAGCTAAATCAAGATTGCTGCTGAAGGAACTGAATACATTCCAGTGGTCTGGTGCGTCCAGGAGAAATCTGGATCCAACATTTGTGGGGCACAAGATATGATCTACTTCTTTCAGAATACGATATTTATGTTACTTTGTATTGTATTTATGATTATTTACATCTGTTCTAATGATATCTGGTGAAAATACATGTATACTAAGAAAAAGGCTTTTTAAATAATCAGCTTAAAAGGCCAGGCTAGTAATGTTGGCCGAGTAAACAGAATGTTAGTATTTGTCTGTTTATCTAAAAGACTGGTTGCCTTTCTCTGTATTAGGTTTAAAGCTGGATGTGATCTCTTGTGGTGTTCAGTGGTTACAGTATGGTTTGATCTAATGCAGTAATGGCAAAATTCTTATGGCACGCTACAACGTGCTAAAGAATTAAACAATGCTTGTAGTAACTGATGCATTGTGTCTGCACCGGTGTATAAATAGCCATTTAAGATATTCCAGTAGTTGAAGTTTGTGGATATGACTGAAAATACATTTACTAGTCAGTGTAGCAGACTCTCACCTTGTAGCTCCACCTTGCTGGTGTACAGTAGGGGTAGCACAGACTAGTCAACTTCCCGATGTCGACTGTCGATATATATATATATATTAGGTTATATATGTTAGGTTAACACTGTCACTCACAGCAAGACGATCTGGGTTGTTGATCTGAGTGTGTATGTTCTCCCTGTGCTTGAGTGGGTTTCCTCCAGGTACTCCAGTGTCCTCCAACTGTCCAAACGCATGCATGTTAGGTTGACCGGTCACTCTAAATTGCTCGTAGGTGGGTGTGTGTTGGCCATGCCATGGACTTGGCGACCTGTCCATGGTGGCCCCACTGTGACCCCAACTTGTGGTCTCCATTTTTGTCGATTTTGAGTTTTCTACATCATTTGAACACGCCAATGCTGAAACTTTCATGACGTATGGACCAATAGAAGTGCTCCAAAATAGCTTGGAAAAAATTCTGGTTCATTTGACTTACACTGAAAGCTAGAGAAAATTTTGGTCTCTCCTGTAAAGTTTCAATTTTGGTGATACTTGTTTTCCATTGGACAGCGGCGATATATATATATATATATATATATATATATATATATATATATATATATATATATATATATATATATATATATATATATACACATACATATATATATATATATATATATATATATATATATATATATATATATATATATATATATATATATATACATACATACACTATGTTTTTTAACAAGCTTTAAAGATTAAAGTGCTTAATTTAGAATGACTAAATAATGTTTAAATGCTAACATGCAATTGGAAATGCCATAGGTGCACTGTGAGTTTTCACATTTATGGCCTTAACTAAACTCATGCATGTGAATATTCAGTATACTTAATTAATTACTGTACTTAATTCTCTTTACCTGTTTTCTGCTGCTGCTATCCAAGCGATCTCCATGTATTATATCATGAATGCACTTGCTTGGAAGTGGTGTTGTGATGGACAGCTCTATTTGAGGGACATATAATGTGTTTTTTTTTCACATCCCTACGAATGTGTAAAAACCCACTAAGGTAATTCTGAGTTCATCGCAGGTCTTAATAATGCGGCAATGCTCTCATGAAATAAAATCATTTGATTTCAGTGCGAGTGTCTTTTATCTCTATAAGAGCAACTCCCGCCTACACCACCCCCGCCTACCAGCCCCCATCTCTCTTTATACACACACACACGCACACACACTTCAGTATGCCCGCCCACTCCCCGCTTCACAATGTAATTACAGTTCTTTATGCCTAATAGTTGTAATTACTGTTTGCGTGCATGCATGTGTGGGTGTGCATGTGACAACGAGGGAGTATTAATATACAAGCTTTTTATTAATTAACAGTCCATATATTTGATGCAATTCAATTCTGTGCAAAAGTCAGAGAACCCCGCTCATTTATTTAATTCCCATTCGTTACAGTGTCAGACATATGAGCATATATTTAACACAGTGTCCTACTGTACTATAGCTATTTTCCTTATTGTTCTATCTCTCTCTCTCTCTCTCTCTCTCTCTCTCTCTCTCTCTCTCTCTCTCTCTCTCTGCACACCTTTCAGCACTTTTTTGAAGAAGGCTTTCTTCTGCCGTGTGGTGTCATTCTTGAAGGCTAAGGGTTTTTTTATTTTTTTTATATGGGCCTTTTTGCTCAACTCTAATCAGCCAGACAGGTTGGATGGCTACCTGAGCGCGGCAAGCCCTTTGTTTTGACAGTTCTATGCCTGAGTTTTGCGTGTATCTGGTTGGGGAGGGGGTATGGGGGTGGGGTTGGGGCACTTTAGAGTCAGTCGGATTCATTTCTCGCCCGCTGCGTTCGTCCCGGCCTAACAGCCAGCACCTCACAGCTTGCGTCCAGAGGCGTCCACCGCGAGCATCCAAAATAGCTATATTAGGTGTCAAAACTTCAGCTGTTTTTCGGAGGCTGGAAAAGTCTACCTCTCACCTCCTCTCGCCTTGTTTTTTTTTCCTTCCGTCCTTCTGCTTCTTCTCCTCGCGGAAAGACACAAAAATAAACAGCCCACATGACAGGCTCAGGCCAGCGCCTCTCAAACTTCTGTCATCATCTCAATCGGCAGCGTGAGGGCGTGCACTCTTACAAATAAAGATGATACGGAGCTGTTAGCAGCGGTGCTACGGGGGGTCCATATTGGGGTCACTGAAGTGGCTTTCAGTGGGTGCTTCTTTAAAGCAGTGGTTCTGAAACGTTGTCCAGGTTTTTAGCCAACTCAGCTTGCAGCACGTAAAGATGTGGACTGTCCACTGGGTCCAGCAAAAACCAGTTTGAGAACTAGTGCTTTGAAGAAGTTCTAAGGACCTCCATGTCATTGCTGTCCAAAGACCAGTAGCGAACCGTGACCCTTAAGCCTCAGATCTCAGCTGTTTCTCCAGCTAGCGTCGCCACAGCGGGCAGAAATGATCATACAGTTAAGCTTACCCACTTAGAGGGAAGATATGATTGGTCAGTTTTACTGTCATTTGAAATTGGTATGTCGCTGCATTATAACTGCCTGGCCCCCACTGTACATGAACAGCGGGACCACCAATCACCAACATTCTGCGGGGGCGTCACAGTCCTTATAGGGGGAGACACAGTCTCACAGGCTTCCACTTAACCCCTCACGTTCCAACACAGATTGAATAGACACGTTTGAATAATTTATCTGTCTATATTTTTATAATTGTTTAGATTTTGATTATCAAACTGTTAGTAGATACAATAAAATTATATAAATATATATGTGTGTGTGTGTTGGTGTGTGTTAAGAATATTTTAGGCCCTCTGAGAGGGCGTAGAGGGCCATGACGGTTCCCCACTGCCAAAGTTGCAACTCCAAATGGCAACTTGACAGGAGAGGACAAAAACTGGCTTTACTTTCAATGTAACTCAATGGAACCAGAAGTTTTTCCAAGCTATTTTGGAGCCTTTCTGTTGGTGCATTCGTCTTGAAATTTCCACACAATGTAAACAACAGCTGTCTTGTTTAAATGACATAGAACAATAAAGATAGGCCAAAAATGAATATACATGTTTTTCTTTGGACAGTGATATGATATAAAGGTTCTTTACCAATTAATAGGTTTAGTGACACTTCCTTTCAATCCAGTATTCATAATGCATTATGAATGTTTTAACGCAGCATTGTGTTACATTCAGTATATTAGCTTGGATAATTGCTTTTAAGTAAAGTCAGGCTATATAACTTCATAGTCAGACTTAATAAGACATAATATCATCTGGCCATAAGAACATAGTATGAGATGAGCGTTGGGCATGTTGAGAGCTATGAGTGAAATGAGAGTCCACCAAAATCTGGCTCTTGTTCTCTCATTTCCATATAGAATCTTCGCCTTGTCTGGGAAGAGATTATACCAAACAGATGTTCACCTGGAAGTAGGCCTCATAATTTCCCCATTGCTCACTGCGATCCCATCATTTTGGATTTCTATTAGAGTTCTCCTATGAGTGTGTTGAGCTATCCAATGACGTTTGGTAGCATTGTGCTATAGTGGGAGATCGGGTCATCAGTACATGATGAGAAAACATTGGCTAAAGACACGAATAATAAATGGTTCCTAAATGTTCCTTGGCTCGTCTTCTAATCACTATAAACCCCTTTTTATTATTTAGAGTTTAGAAGTACTTGTGTTTGCACGCAGAGGCCTCCACATTTGACTCATGTGAACATGTACACAAGGGGGCAGTGAGCACACTTGACCAGAATGGTGGGTAACCTTATCCACAGCTCCTGGGGAGCAGTTGGCGGCCAGGTGCCTTATTCAAGGGCACTTCAATTATAAGATGCTGATACTAAGTTACTTTAGTAAACAGGATACGACACTGAATCTGAACACACGTTAGAAATGATGCCGGTCCAGACCTTGGCCTGAGGAAATCTCCTCTGGGTGGACCTTACTGAATTCTAATTAAATACCCCTGCGATAAACTATTGAGAAGGATGTCATTCTGAGTGTCTTTATGTTAAGAGGTGGAGCTTTTCATGTCTTTACGGTATACAAAGTCGCGTCAACTCAATTCACTCCAATGGAAAGGTTTTTCTCAGCAATAGCGGATCGTGGAACCTCGCAGTAGTTTCCGGAAGTTAGCAGCAGACCGTAGCAGTGCAGTAGAATTGGAGCAGCATAGACCTATCTGTTCAGGGGATCAAACTGGAGATCTTCCGGTCAATGGGCCAGTTCACCAACATCCACCCCACCTCTCCTCCCATTTACAGAAGTGGTTCTTTGTTCATTGAAAAAAGTTCTTTAGGGCAGTTGTTCTCCATCCAGCCTTCAAGGCCCTCTGAACATATCAGGTTACTGTGTTGTGAGTTAGGTTGTAGCAAAATCTGGCCTGTCTGGAGGTTCCTGAGGACCAATTTGAGAGCCACAGGTTTAGGCCTATTGCGTCGCTCTAAAGAGCTCTTGTTGCCACCTTCATTTGAACCTGGGGGCGCCACAGGTACCTCCGCTGTTATTTTTTGCTTATTTTTTGTTTATTTTATTTGGATCCCCATTAGCTCCTATAGAAATAGCATCTATTCTTCCTGGGGTCCATCAAACATAAACATATACATTGAACATATACAAAAGAGAACAAGAACATATTCTATGTATATTCCAAATGTATACGACAGAAGAATATACATTATCCATATACATCCAAAGAAAAAGAAAAGAAGAACATACTCCATGTATATTTTAGATGTATACAAAATGAAAAATAAATAAATAAAAATAGGTAGTCATAGATGGAGTAAACCAAACTTTTGCCCGGCAGTCACAGTTCAGTTTCAGGGTCACTGGCTGAGGTGGTCTGTAATGTTCCTGATCTCTGGGATGGGTATCCCCAGTTGGAGTGCACGCAAGTCACGTTGCATAGTATAGTGACATTCAAACACATAAATGCAGCGGCACTCTCGATCCCATGCTGTTAGAGAGGTCACACTCTTTCAGCTGAGCACTAATCGTTATATTAAATATCACTCTCTTGGCGACGGCGTTCATTTCTATTCCTGCAGGATTGCCGGCGGACGCGCTTTTGGGGCCTAATCAGAGGATTTGCGGTCCGATTGTGTCTCCGTCGAACCTGTTTTGTTTATTTATTTACGCATTTGTTTGCTTATTTATTTATATCCTCTGCGCACCTAATCCGGCGCCGCAATTTCTCCCACTGCATAATGTAAAGAGGGTGGAGGGAGGGGCAGCTGGCCCTGCCAAAAAAAAAAGAGAGAGAGAGAAGAAAGTAGAAACATAGAGAAATAGGCCAGAGACAATGTCAGCATCAAGGCGGGAAATGATAAGGTTCGAGGGCAGATGTTTTCCCACACAAGCATGATTGCATTTGCAATGTAAAGGCAATCTCCAGCCCGGATTCTTATTACATGGACCTTGAGCTCAGAGAGCGCGAGAGAAAATTAGATGTAAGCGGTCAAATGACTGTTATGACAGATAATAATAGGATCAGAGCGGTGTTTATCTGTTGCTAGCACCGGCCTCTATCTCCAAGGTGTGGGTTTCTGGCCAGCCAGTCACTTATAGAACATCGTATAGAGTCGCTTGATATGGGAACGCGTACCTAGATGGGGAAACATCAAAACGAGGCTCGTCTTTCGTCCCGGGAAAGACTGGCTGCGGTAGCGCTCTGTGGGAGGAAGTGTCCGAAGTTGGTTCATCTGCATATTCAGATATTTAAATGAGTTATTATTGCGCCGTTTCAGGGAGTTACGATGCTATTAGTCTCGATTTCAGCTGTCATGGGCTTCGCAGTGGCATCTGGAAACGACTCAATCTAATTTCGGAATCAAATGGAGTGGAATACGATTGGTTCCGTCCAACTGCGGCAGCAGGGGGAGGAAAAAAAAAAAAGAAGAAGGGAAGTTTGACTGACGGGAGTGGACAGTAACGTCCATCTGCTGGGGTAGTTATGCAGTTCTCGGTATTGAATTGATGGATTGAATTAGAAACATGCTCTAGCCTCTATTAAGGATGTGTGGGGGGTAAGGGGGGGGTGCAAATAATGCCCATTTGGTATCATAGGTACTGACTCTGCAGGGCAACTTGCAAACTTCAGACTGACCCGCCTATTGATCCCCTACTATTACTGACATTTCAGCTTACAAGTGTTAATTAAGGTATCTATGAAGGTCCAGTTATGAACCACAGTCAGTGACATATCTAGAACTTCCAGAAAACTCTTTTTTTTATTATTTAGACTATACAGACTGAAGAGTATTATTTACAGTTCTC
Source organism: Megaleporinus macrocephalus (assembly GCA_021613375.1). Taxonomy (NCBI): domain Eukaryota; kingdom Metazoa; phylum Chordata; class Actinopteri; order Characiformes; family Anostomidae; genus Megaleporinus; species Megaleporinus macrocephalus. The sequence goes on from CM038714.1 coordinate 28,888,394, forward strand.
ATCTAATACCTGCTTTGACTGCTCAGTACTTCATTAAGCTAAATCAAGATTAATGCTGAAGGAACTGAATATATTCATACAATGTCTGGGGCGTCCAGGAGAAATCTGGAACTACACTTTGTTCCACGAACTGGAGCTCACGATGATCTACTTCTTTCACAATAAGATATTTAAGCTACTTTGTATTGTATTTATGATTATTTACATCAGATCTGGTGTAAAATAAAGGCTTTTATCAGCTTCAGAGCATTAGATTAGTGTATATATTGAAGACTTACTACATATTTTATCATTTTATTTTATATTTAGTGTCATTATGTTTCAAGGTGACAACATCTTTACTGCTTTGTGATTGGTCACAAATCAGACATTGGTTCTGAAGTGTTTTCCCAAAATTTCATCCTACCAGATTTTTACCGCATAACTCGTCCCACAGTTTTCAAGATATCAATTCCGTTCCAACTCCACATACACTTACTCCGAGCAGACCCCCCACCATGACTTTAGTGGTGTTTAGACCCGCACTCGTCTAATTCCTCTTTTTTCCCCATAGAGTCCCAATCATTTTTGCTGATTTTTTTTTCCTCACTCTTTGCTGTCGTTCCAACAAACCTGACTTTCAAAGGCCCAGGCAGCGCTGGTTTGTGATCTCACTCTACTAAAAGCTTTGGATTTGGAGGAGGCTTTCTTCTTGCTGAAGGACTCTGTTGCTGTCATGTGGAAGCTCAAAGTGGTCTGTAGAAAGCAATTACTTGATCCACCTATGTTCAAACAAAGCGACACCCAATGAGCTAGCATGTTTCTTTCTTGTTCTTCATGTTTTTCTGTCTTCTAAAGTCTGTCTGTCCTTTTCCCCACATCATTCCAACGTTCATGAGCGATTGTGCACACCTTACGTTGCTGAGCTTTCAGAATTTGAGAACTCTTTCTGTTTTGTTGTTTGTTTTGTAACTGAGTTAATGCAGCGGCGATGTATCTGCAATATGCAGCACTGTAGCTTGTACATGTCTTTCAAATGACACCAGTAAGTCCCATTTCAGGCTAATAATGCATTCCAGCACCAGGAGGAGGGTCTGAAATGATCATTCCACATTTTTTCCACAAACGCATTCAAAGCTATTTGATGTGAAATGCTGCATTCTAGAGTCAGAGTAGTGAATTGTGAATGGTAGGGATGGGAACCAGACACCCAAGCCTCTAAAAGCTCAACACAAAATGGTTATAGATATGCATTTTATATGCATATATATATATATATATATATATATATATATATATATATATATATATATATATATATATATACAGGGGTTGGACAATGAAACTGAAACACCTGGTTTTAGACCACAATAATTTATTACTATGTTGTAGGGCCTCCTTTTGCGGCCAATACAGCGTCAGTTCGTCTTGGGAATGACATCTACAAGTCCTGCACAGTGGTCAGAGGGATTTTAAGCCATTCTTCTTGCAGGATAGTGGTCCGGTCACTACGTGATGCTGGTGGAGGAAAACGTTTCCTGACTCGCTCCTCCAAAACACCCCAAAGTGGCTCAATAATATTTAGATCTGGTGACTGTGCAGACCATGGGAGATGTTCAACTTCACTTTCATGTTCATCAAACCAATCTTTCTCCAGTCTTGCTGTGTGTATTGGTGCATTGTCATCCTGATACACGGCACCGCCTTCAGGAGACAATGTTTGAAGCATTGGATGCACATGGTCCTCCAGAATGGTTTGGTAGTCCTTGGCAGTGACGCGCCCATCTAGCACAAGTATTTGTCCTCTTTTGAACTCTGGTATGTCCCATAATGTTGTGTTATTGCAATATATATCTATCTATCTATCCGATGACACATTATGATATATTACTGGGTAATTAACTGCCAAACAATGAACAGAATTAAAAAGTTCTTAACTTTAAATATAAGTTAATGTACAGAAACTTTATTTTTAACACTTTTTGCTCCTCTCGTCATGAAGTAAGACACGGCCGCTGTGCTCGAAAGATAAAAATGAGAACTCTGAGATATTTGTTGGTTTTATTTTTGCAGCGTGACTCATTTTGAGAAAAGCTGAGCTGAGCTACTGTCCCGAGCTCGAATGCTATTTTTGCCAACATCCCGTAAAACTGTTCCGACTCTGCTTACATAAGAGCGCGTCTGTGGGCGGAGCGAGATTAGCGGTGTCGACTGAGGCTCGCGCGAACTGGGAGAACGTCTCTGATGAAGACAAAACAAAGTAAATCAGTGTTGAAATTACGGAGATGCTTCAATCACACGCTCAAAGCGAACGTTCAGCATCAAACAAGCCTTTCTCTCTCTCTCTCTCTCTCTCGCTCTCTCTCCTTCCCTCTCGCTCCCACTCTTTTTCGCTCTCTCGCCTTGTCTCTTCTTTTGAAGCCGAGTCCTAATTTTTCATCCCCGGTGACTGCTCTGTGGCGGCCTGCTGTGGGGAGGGAAGACATCAGTTAATATGATATCTGATTTCCTTCTGCCGGGCCGAACATGAAAGCAGCGGAGACTGATCATTTGTGCCACACTCGCGGGCTCCTGGGAGGAACCTGGCTCTGGCGTGTCCATTGTGCCGTGAAACGCCGGCATGTAATCATCTCCCTCCAAGAGCAACGGCCCGATGTTTTATGCCTGTCATCCAAGGTGACGATTCGCTTTCATTGAACTCCCAAGTAGCCGCTTCAAGCGTCTCTTTTATCTCGCTGACTAGATGTGTCTACTTTATCCTGTGGAGTCCTGACGTTGGGGACGTATTAATATACAGGCACTGCAGAAATTTCTTTTTTTTTGTTTGTTTGTTTGTTTAGAGGTTCTGTGATGAATATAATGAAGTGATGTGTGCATGATGCCCAGTGTGTATCATCCCATCGATTAGTGACAGCAATTTCAACAATCAACTTAGAGAAGCAGATCTGCTGACTCATAACCTATAACAGCAGAATCAGATAAACTAAGAAATAATAAAAGACATAGCAAAGTTTATGAATTCTCTGAATAAACATTTGAAGGGTGTGATCTTTTAATGGAAACTATCAAAAAAACAAAACAAAAAAAAAAAGGTCCACTCACTGTCCACTACTCTATTAGACACTCCCATCTTGCTGGTCCACAAGGCAGAGACCGAGCTCGTCCATTGCTGCATAGTTTGCGTTGGTCCTTCATCAGTGATCACGGGACGCTGCTCACAGGACACTGTTGTCTGGATTGTCTAGCCTGTTGGACTATTCTCAGTCCAGCAGTGACGCCGAGGTGTTTAAACACTCCAGCAGCAGTGTCTGATCCACTCACACCAGCACAGCACTGAACTTTAGAGATGCTTCCAAAAGAATTGGAAATTTGAATGAAATAAAAAGTATGGACACAACACACAACATATACTAACATCCGACCACCATGTCAGTGTCACTGCAGTGCTTAGAATTACCCACCAACCAAATAATACCAGCTCTCTGGTGGTCATATGGGGGTCCTGACCGCTGAAGAAGAAGAGGTCATGAAGTATATAGAGAAACTGATGGACTACAGGCTGTGGCTATAAAAGTAGAAAGTGACTGGAGGCGATAAAGTGGACAGTGAGTGGACATACAAGGAGGTGTACTTAATGAGGTGTCTGGTCAGTGTATACGGTCTTCTGGATATATTTATACATTCAAGTGCCTCATGTTCAGTTAAACAGTAAGCCACATATCCAAGACACAATCGTTAAAAAAAAAGTAATAATAATAGTATTAATAATACTGTGTCCTGATACTTATATTGCCTCATGCTCGTAGCTAACTATTAGATGTTGTTTCTTTCATTGCGGCACTGTGGTGTAGTGATTAGTATGGTGGTGTAGTGATTAGTATGGTGGTGTAGTGGTTAGTACTGTGGTGTAGTGGTTAGTACTGTGGTGTAGTGGTTAGTACGGTGGTGTAGTGTTTAGTACGGTGGTGTAGTGGTTAGCACGGTGGTGTAGTGGTTAGTACGGTGGTGTAGTGGTTAGCACGGTGGTGTAGTGGTTAGTACGGTGGTGTAGTGGTTAGCACGGTGGTGTAGTGGTTAGTACGGTGGTGTAGTGGTTAGTACGGTGGTGTAGTGGTTAGTAAGGTGGTGTAGTGGTTAGTACGGTGGTGTAGTGGTTAGTACGGTGGTGTAGTGGTTAGTATGGTGGTGTAGTGGTTAGTATGGAGGTGTAGTGGTTAGTACGGTGGTGTAGTGGTTAGAATGGTGGTGTAGTGGTTTGTACGGTGGTGTAGTGGTTAGTACGGTGGTGTAGTGGTTAGTATGGTGTTGTAGTGGTTAGTATGGTGGTGTAGTGGTTAGTATGGTGGTGTAGTGGTTAGTACGGTGGTGTAGTGGTTAGTACGGTGGTGTAGTGGTTAGTATGGTGGTGTAGTGGTTAGTATGGTGGTGTAGTGGTTAGTATGGAGGTGTAGTGGTTAGTACGGTGGTGTAGTGGTTAGTATGGTGGTGTAGTGGTTAGTATGGTGGTGTAGTGGTTACCACTGTTGAGTGGGTTTCCTCCCGCAGTCCAAACACATGCATGTTAGGTTGATCGCTCACTCTAAATTCCCGCAGGTGTGAGTGTGTGTGTTGGCCTGGAAACCTGTCTATGGTGTACCCCGCCTTCGCCCAATGGCTAGCCGGATAAAGTGGAAGATAATGGATTTTAGACTGACTACACGGTGCTGCACAAATATAACTTTTGTATTGACTGACTGGTAAGACCTCTATACAGGGGCTTTGGTTCTACTGGCTATTTCTACTGACCCATTTATTAAGCTCATGCTAGCACGGTCTAGCGTTCTGTGTGGTGCTCTGCGTCCGTCTGAGTGCTCTAAAACCTGATTTCCAAGAAATGTTTTTTTTTTTGTTTTTTTTTTAAGGGGGAGAAAGTAGCCAGAACATGGTTATCGATCCAATGACCCGCGAGGCAGCTGCAACATGTTTTTCATCCCTTGGACATTTACTCCTTAAGTGCTAGTGCCTGTTAGCCTAGCGCTTCTCCCAAAATAGCCGCAAAGGCTTGATTACTTTTCTCGGCGCTGCTTGGCCGTGTCTCGCGGATTGTGAAACTTCCAGAGCAATATGTTCCCTGACCTTTCCGCCTTCAAAGGACTGTGTTTCTTGCAGTACTTTACTCAGCGGCTGGATTTATTTAGAAGTAACACCCCCCTCCAAGCCGAGTTTAATTCCAACACTTTGATTCTGAAGGGAGGATGCTGGAGAGGGTAGGAAATGAAATGAGTGGCGTCTAACGATATTTCTTTAGCACTACGTTTCTGATCGGGCCGTATTAATAGATGCGGCTTCTTTTCGCGTATGCGTGCAAGTATGTTAGCCGCGCTGTACGCCGAGCTTAGCTTTCTTTCATGATTGGCGATGCTTATCAGAATTGGTCATCCATTTCCATTTCAAATTGAGCCTATCTCCCCCCCCATCAAGGCCATTTATATTCCAATAGCTTGACTGGTCCTGTGGTTACAGTGCCGGGTGAATGTGTATGTGTTTGTTCATTAGTATTCAGGGCAGGTCCAGTCGAATACAGGGTTCACATCTCTCCTTCATTTCTGTCTGCGCCTCATGTTGGTCTGGTTACGGGCGGAAAAGCACTCCGCTCACTCCGGCGAAGCTTCATTAATTCAGTGTTTTGTTTCGAATCTAACGTTTTAACCGTTTTTCACCTCCCGCTCTTGCCATTACTGTTCACCATACGGTTATGCGCACCTTGATTTCTGGGTCAGGTAACTATGCTTTCTATGGTCAAAACTAAGGACTCGATTGGAGGGCACACTGTGTGGACTGATATAATACAACTGATATGAGGGCTTTCAGTTTGCAAATCTTAATAGATTTAGATGGAGAATTGTAGTTCTAAGCCAAGCCCATATAGTGCATTGATGTAAAGGTGTCCCATTTCATGTTAACAGCATCAAGCATACCAATCTAGAGACGACCAGCACAAAACCAACCAGCCTGATTAAGAAACAAAACCACAATCAGTGCAGCTTTTGGCAAATATGAAAGATTATAGGATTGACCTGCCAGTTTATGCTGATGCTTTACCAAAGAACCGAGAAGCTGCATCAAACAGCACTAATAATTTGGAGGTTATTCATCAAATCAGAGCAGAAATGATAAAAAGGAGCCATTTGGAAGATGACACTACTTGTCCAATTCATACTCCATGCAATAGGGGGCAGCATATCACAAGAAAGTTGTGACGGACATCCTTATTGTAAATGTAAAGTCCTTCCACCTCCTTGCCGAATGTACTTTCTTACCGAGAACAGGTGGCGGTGAAGGATAAAGAAATAGCTTTGCTGCCCCGGCGACGTATTCTAACCTCTTATCAGTCATGTTGAAGGTCCAGTTCTAGGTAAGATCATTTAAGAACAGGCAGCCAATGAAAGGAACAACATCAAAAAGTGAGCATCATCATCTTTCATTGGTTGCCTGTTTATAAGTGTTCTAACCTAGAACAGGACCTTCAACATGACTGACAAGAGGATAGCATACGCTGTCAGGGCAGCAGAGCTACTTATTCATCCTCTCATGTTGGGCTGTTGGCAGACTTGATGCTACAGTAGCACAGGGATCATTGGTTACCTGGTTACTAGATTGGTCTAGCTTGCCCAGAAATCAAAAACTAAAGAACTTAGATATTTCAAAGTGGTTCTGCCTTTGTTTTGCTTTTGGAAACAATGAAGCAATGCCCCAGGACTCTGTTAAAGCAACTACCCCAATCAGTGGCCTTTACAATGAATTTTACATGTAATGATAATAGTTTTTTTTTATTGATGCAACCTATACTGCCTTTAGTTTGAGTCCAGATGATGCCAGAGCCATCCATGTCTGGGAGGCCAGGATATATAATTATCAGTGTTCTCCTCAAAGTATGTTGAGATGTCCAAAGACACTGCATAGGCAGCCAATTAAAATGATGTGCTAACGCTTAAGGTGTTATGGAGAAAGCATACAGGCCCTATTAGCATGGTGTGAGAAAGAGAGACTTATAAGGAATTGAAAGGGGAAGATAATTCCAATATAAAATAAGCTTTTTTTTAGTAAACAATGAAGTCATCACCATAATTTCCATTGATACTGACCAATTCATATAACCTTAATATTAGCCTATTTCTCCAACAGTCAATTTAGTAGTGAGGGTTTAAACTGCAAAGTACTGAGAGACCTGTTTTGAATGTACCTCATCAAAGAGTAAATGTGATTAGACTGTGTTTCTGCTGAGCATGTAGAACCTTTCCTTGACCAGTCCCTATTACAGATGTCTTAGTGTGTCCATTAAGGCCAGTCGAGCGGTTCCGTGACCTGCGTCAGGACGAAGTGGCTGACCTATTCCTCACCACCCAGCGGGTGGCCAACGTTGTGGAGAAGCACTTCAAGGCAACGTCATTGACCATTTCCATACAGGTGAGTGAATATATACATAAATACAAATATATTATATTAACATTCTAATTAACATTGAACCAATATTGGTATATATAGAATGACTATTGATATATATGGAATTCCATATGTATTAGAGATCATCCTTTATATATATATATATATATATATATATATATATATATATATATATATATATATATATATATATATAAACATATATACAGTGCCTTGCAAAAGTATTCGGCCCCCTTAAACCTTTCTGCCACATTTCAGGCTTCAAACATAAAGATATGAAATTGTATTTTTTTGTGAAGAATCAACAGCAAGTGGGACACAATCATGAAGTGGAACGAAATTTATTGAATATTTTAAACTTTTTTAGAAATAAAAAAATGAAAAGTGGGGCGTGCAATATTATTCGGCCCCTTTACTTTCAGTGCAGCAAACTCACTCCAGAAGCTCAGTGAGGATCTCTAAATGATCCAATGTTGACCTAAATGACTGATGATGATAAATAGAATCCACCTGTGTGGAATCAAGTCTCCATATAAATGCACCTGCTCTGTGATAGTCTCAGAGTTCTGTTTAAAGTGCAGAGAGCATCATGAAGACCAAGGAACACACCAGACAGGTCCGAGATACTGTTGTGGAGAAGTTTAAAGCCGGATTTGGATACAAAAAGATTTCCCAAGCTTTAAACATATTAAGGAGCACTGAAGCGTCTTGCAGCTGTAATCACAGCAAAAGGTGGCGCTACAAATTATTAAAACAAGGGGGGGGGGCGGATAAATAGTATTTCAGAAACGAAAGGATGCTTCATCAAGTAATGGGTGAGAGGGCCTATGTCCCATCTTAAAAGCCGCCATATTGGATTAAGACCAAGTTTTTCCAATGGGAAGGTGGTCATGTAGCATATCAAAGAAGACTAGAATTGTCTCAGAAATCCATTGATGCAATCAGATTTGCAATATTTTTTGTGGTTCAAACATTATCAACATGTAAATTTGCAACAACAACCACCCTGAGCAACATGTTCAGTGTGCTGTACCTGGTGCTTGACTGCACCTTCAGATCTGTGTTCAACACCAGAAACAGCACACTGAACGAGTTGTTCAATGAGGTTTTTGTTGCACATTTCTGTGTTGATAACGTTTGAACCACAAGAGATATCAGTATTATTTTCTGTACTGGAGTCTCCAACCCTTTTTCTAGAGAGAGCTACCTTCCTGCAGAGCCAATCTCCAATCCCAATTAGATGCTCCTGCTCTGCTCCAGCTAATCAAACTCTTCCCAAGTCTCGGGTTGGCTGGATCAGGTATATTAGAGTTAAGTAAGAGCTTATCAAAAAGTAGCTGCTCTCCAGGACTAAGGTTGAACCCCACTGGTGTAGACACCATCACTCTACTTAGACTTTCCATTGACATCAGCGGACTGATCCACGAACAACGAAGCATGAACGCCATTTCAGCCCCGCTTTCTCTTTATTGTTTTATGATTATTCTTTAAAACCCGTGTTCAAAAAATCCACCTTAAAGGCCGTCGGTTCTCTGACTGTGCCACAGTTACCATGGAGACGCGTACGCATCAGTAACTTTGGCAATGAATGTTAATATGACAGCATATAAAGGCCAGGTAGCAGCATCGCTTTTAGAATCCCCCCCACCATTGTTCTTTAACAACAGCCTTTATTGTCCTTTAGGGGCTTTTTCTTAACATGATCCGTTAAGAGTCTCTCTCTCTCTCTCTCTTTTTCTTTTTTATTATAAATGTACCGAGAACCAACAGAAGAACACCACCTGCTGGAATTCTGTATGAACGAATCAGGAGACAGAAAGGGGGAGAGAGACGTTTTTGTACCTTTACTTTGCATAACCTTTGATATGTATGCTAATTCCAAATGGTTCTCTCCCGCCGCGCTCTGTACGGCCTAACAAAAGAAAATCATTTCACTTATCTGACGAAAGGGAATAATCAATATTCCTTCACTCGGAGGCAGTGAGACGAGATGGGAGATTAGATGTGTCTGCTTTCGGGAGATTGTCCCAGGCATCAATGTAGATACGGCGCCCAATAAAAAAGGTGGCGCGCCGGAGGTCTTTCATTTTCTTGTAGAAATAAAGAGCTGTGGAGAATTAAAAAGATCCAAAGTGTTTGTTGCGTAACCCGTAGGGAACTTTGGGTTTCTGATACAGCTGTTATACGATAAGGTTGTAAACGAACAAATGCTCTGACTGCGTATTTATTGTGCTATTCACTCTTTGTTTCTTCAAGTTCCACCCAAAAAACACTGTTATGTACGAATTATTACACATACCCCAAACAGAAGGGGGCAGCATATTCATCAAATCAGAGCAGAAATGATAAAAAGGAGTTATTTGTAAGATGACACCACTTGTCCAAGTCATACCCCAAGCAATAGGGGGCAGCATATCACAAGAAAGTTATGGTGGCCACCCCTATTGTAAATGTAAAGTCTTTCCACCTCCCTACCGAATGTACGTTCTTGCCGAGAGTAGGTGGCGGTGGTGATGATGCTCAACATGAGAGGATAAAGAAGTAGCTCTGCTGCCCCGGCGGCGTATTCTAACCTCTTGTCAGTCATGTTGAAGGTCCAGTTCTAGGGTAGATCATTTAAGAACATAAGATCTAAAGTGTTTGTTGTGTAATCCATTGGGAACTTTGGGTTTCTGATACAGCTGTTATGCGATAAGATTGTAAACGAACAAATGTTCTGACGGCGTATTCATTGTGCTATTCGCTCTTCATTTCTTCAGTTTCCACCCAAAAATCACTGTTATGTACGAATTAATACACATACCCCAAACAACAGGGGGCAGCATATCACAAGAAAGTTATGGTGGCCACCCCTATTGTAAATGTAAAGTCTTTCCACCTCCCTACCGAATGTACTTTCTTGCCGAGAGCAGGTGGCGGTGGTGATGATGCTCAACATGATAGGATAAAGAAGTAGCTCTGCTGCCCCGGCGGCGTATTCTAACCTCTTGTCAGTCATGTTGAAGGTCCAGTTCTAGGGTAGATCATTTAAGAACATAATATCTAAAGTGTCTGTTGCGTAACCCGTGGGGAACTTTGGGTTTCTGATACAACTATTATGTCAGATAAGGTATGACTTCCACCCAAAAACCAATTAATACACATACCCTGACCAGACACTTCATTAAAGGCTAAGCACCAGCTAATATGAAAACGTGAAACATGTAATATGTCAAGCAATACGGCTCAAAACACTGTTTAGCTCCGCCTGCTGTTCGGAAACTGCCGTAGGTGTTAAATGGTTAGTTAGGGGTTCCCAAGGACCCTTGTATTTTGATCCTCATGTATCAGCACAACACACACTGACATATCACCACCATGTCAGTGTCAATGCAGTGCTGAGAATGACCCACCACCCTGCTCCGTGGTGGTCTTTTGGGGGTCCTGATCATTGAAGAACAGAGTAACAAAGTGTACAGAAAATCAGATGGACTACAGTCTGTAAGTGTAGAACCACAAAGTGCTCCTACATGTTAAGTGGAGGTGATAAAATGAACAGAGAGTGTAGATACAAGGAGGAGAACTTAATGAAGTGGCTTGTTGGTGAACAGTTAATATATATATATATATATATATATATATATATATATATATATATATATATATATATATATATATATATATATATATATATATATATAAACATAAATAGAATTTTAAATTATATTTAATTTGGCTAAATATGAACTGTACACACATAAGTGTACTTTGAAGTTCTACAATTATTACAGACTGTAGTCCATCTGCTTCTCTGTATACATTGTTACCTTCAATGGTCAGGAGCCCCACAGGACCACCATAGAGCAGGTACTATTTGGGTGGTGGATCTTTTCTAGCACTACAGTGGCAGTAACATAGCGGTGGTGATGCTATACGTTTTGTGTTGTGTTATTTTATGTGTCCCACACTTGATTAGAGTTTCCATTCTTTTGGAAACATCTCCAAAGTTCAGCCAAAGTTCATTATCTATTTATCTGATGGCGACAGTTTCAGCACTCAGCTATCACCCCATGAGCTGTTGTTGCTGTTGCTTCCATTGCACAGTAACAGCACTTACCGTTGACTAGGGTAGATCTAGCAAGGCAGAACTGGCAAAACTGGCTTGTGGTGAAGGTGGCCTCCTATGGCGTCCCCATGTTGAAGGTCACTGAGTTCTTCAATACAACCCAATGTATTGCCTGTGTTTGACTATGTAGTTTCCGTGCCTATGTGCTTCATTGTATATATTGTATATTTATTGTATATACCTGGCAGCAGGTAGCAGCTGAACTAAAGGGTGTCCACATACTTGTGGCCATGTTGCGTCCTTTTTTTCGCCTTTCCGAAAGAGGCACCTCCAAAACTTTTCAGGAACTCGTTTTCTTTCTTCTTCCTTGATTGTCAAGCACAAGGACATTAACGAAAACAGAGCCAAGGAAGAAAAAACACACTTTGAGATTCATGTGGCGACACGGCAGTGCCACGATTCATCTGAAATTAAAATGCTGCTGAATTATTGACCGAGATATTCCCGAATTCCCAACCGCTTCTAATTATCTGCTTCTGTTCCCACCAGGACGGACCCGAGGCCGGACAGACGGTGAAGGTAAGGACTTAATAAGGCACTTCCTTTAAATTTATCATGAGGCCTCGGTGTCACTTATCTTGTATTAAATAATAATTGTATTTCATTTGCGGGCCTCAAACTCTTGGAGCATGTCAATTATTAATAGGTCTATTTTAAAATGCTTTGTCTATATCTTTGCGGGTGAGGGCTAGACTGTCATACTCTGAGACAGTGGGGCCTTAGGGTAAACCTGAGGCACTGCTGCATTTAAAGTCCAGGCGTGATGTCCATGTTTCAGAGGAATTCTTGGATTTTAAAGGGAAAACCGTGCTGCCCATTATATTGCATGAACACTTCATGATGATTGGGCTGCTACAAAGTAACTAAAAAACTAAAGTAACAGAACTCTCTTTCTGGTGATGTCACTGTTTTAGAGGCATGTTTTTATGTTTTTGTATGCATTGTGTATGTACCAGAGAGCGCACTGAGGTGAACGTATGCAGATGTGGGCTTATGTTCTGGTACACTGGAGGGGCAGTGAAGGCTGTTAAATGTGTGCATCGTTTTCATGTGAATAAAATATAGCATCATTTTCTCTTTTGGCATCATGTGCATCAACATAATATCTTTTATTTATGTGGCAGTGATTTACATATTTGAAGTATAAGTGCATTTAAAACAGCCTCATCAGTTTTTCAACAGTTGCACAGACATTTGGCTGGTAGTGTACTAAAACGTTTGACTGGTGGTGTTCTAAAACGTTTGGCTGGTAGTGTACTAAAACGTTTGACTGGTGGTGTTCTAAAACGTTTCACTAGTAGTGTACTAAAACGTTTGACTGGTGGTGTTCTAAAACGTTTCACTAGTAGTGTACTAAAACGTTTGACTGGTGGTGTTCTAAAACGTTTCACTAGTAGTGTACTAAAACGTTTGACTGGTGGTGTTCTAAAACGTCTCACTAGTAGTGATCTAAAACGTTTGGCTGGTAGTGTACTAAAACGTTTGACTGGAAGTGTACTAAGACGTTTGGCTGGTAGTGATCTAAAACGTTTGGCTGGTAGTGTACTAAAACGTTTGACTGGTAGTGTACTAAAACGTTTGGCTGGTAGTGTACTAAAACGTTTGACTGGTAGTGTACTAAAATGATTGGCTGGTAGTGTACTAAGACGTTTGGCTGGTAGTGTACTAAAACGTTTGGCTGGTAGTGTACTAAAACGTTTGACTGGTAGTGTATCTAAAACGTTTGGCTGGTAGTGTATCTAAAACGTTTGACTGGTAGTGTACTAAGACGTTTGGCTGGTAGTGTACTAAAACATTTGGCTGGTAGTGTTCTAAAACGTTTGACTGGTAGTGTACTAAAACGTTTGGCTGGTAGTGTACTAAAACATTTGGCTGGTAGTGTTCTAAAACGTTTGACTGGTAGTGTACTAAAACGTTTGACTGGTAGTGTACTAAAACGTTTGACTGGTAGTGTATCTAAAACGTTTGACTGGTAGTGTATCTAAAACGTTTGGCTGGTAGTGTATCTAAAACGTTTGACTGGTAGTGTACTAAGACGTTTGGTTGGTAGTGTACTAAAACATTTGGCTGGTAGTGTATCTAAAACGTTTGACTGGTAGTGTACTAAAATGTTTGACTGGTAGTGTACTAAAACGTTTGACTGGTAGTGTACTAAAACGTTTGACTGGTAGTGTATCTAAAACGTTTGGCTGGTAGTGTATCTAAAACGTTTGACTGGTAGTGTACTAAGACGTTTGGCTGGTAGTGTACTAAAACATTTGGCTGGTAGTGTTCTAAAACGTTTGACTGGTAGTGTACTAAAACGTTTGACTGGTAGTGTACTAAAACGTTTGTCTGGTAGTGTACTAAAACGTTTGACTGGTAGTGTATCTAAAACGTTTGGCTGGTAGTGTATCTAAAACGTTTGACTGGTAGTGTACTAAAACGTTTGACTGGTAGTGATCTAAAACGTTTGGCTGGTAGTGTACTAAAACGTTTGACTGGTAGTGTATCTAAAACGTTTGGCTGGTAGTGTATCTAAAACGTTTGACTGGTAGTGTATCTAAAACGTTTGACTGGTAGTGTATCTAAAACGTTTGACTGGTAGTGTATCTAAAACGTTTGACTAGTAGTGTACTAAAACGTTTGGCTGGTAGTGTACTAAAACGTTTGTCTGGTAGTGTATCTAAAACATTTGGCTGGTAGTGTACTAAAACGTTTGACTGGTAGTGTATCTAAAACGTTTGGCTGGTAGTGTACTAAAACGTTTGACTGGTAGTGTATCTAAAACGTTTGACTGGTAGTGTACTAAAACGTTTGACTGGTAGTGTATCTAAAATGTTTGACTGGTAGTGTACTAGAATGTTTAACTGGTAGTGTACTAAAACGTTTGACTGGTAGTGATCTAAAACTTTTGACTGGAAGTGTACTAAGACGTTTGGCTGGTAGTGATCTAAAACGTTTGACTGGTAGTGTACTAAAACGTTTGACTGGTAGTGTACTAGAACGTTTGGCTGGTAGTGTACTAAAACGTTTGGCTGGTAGTGTACTAAAACGTTTGACTGGTAGTGATCTAAAATGTTTAACTGGTAGTGATCTAAATTGTTTAACTGGTAGTGATCTAAAACGTTTGGCTGGTAGTGTATCTAAAACGTTTGACTGGTAGTGTACTAAAACGTTTGACTGGTAGTGATCTAAAACGTTTAACTGGTAGTGTACTAAAACGTTTGACTGGTAGTGTACTAAAACGATTGACTGGTAGTGATCTAAAATGTTTGACTGGTAGTGTATATACTTCTGGGTAATATTTATACTTCTGAATTTTTATATTTAGGTAAAAAGAAAAACCTGTTGATATACGTCCTCTGAGCTTTTATACTGTATGTAACGTTGATAAGACTAAGTAGTGTAATAGAATGAATTTGGGGTAAATCTGATAGAAATAAAAGACTATTCAAAGGACATCCTGCCTGTGCTTCTCCACCAACAGATACAACAAACTCAGTTTAAGTCATGATTATCATAAAACCTTCACGAACAAAGCCCTGGGCATCTGCTTGAGTTTCCATAAAGATTTCTCGTAATATCATTATTTGATGTTGCTTTTAAAGGCAATGTCTGGTTACTATCACCACCACTATAAACAATTCAAACTCAGTAAGCTTCTCCAGACCAGCTCATTTCATATAAACCCATTCTGAGTGACCATGTTTACATATAAACCTTTTTATTTACACAAAATATAAAAAAACAAGTCTCATTCGATACTTCATTCACTGACAGCACGCAGTAGGCCCGGCTTTCTCAGCTGTGTTCATTCAGGTCTGCAGGTTTTCTTTTCAGTCTGGTACAACCCCCCGGATTTCACTAATTAGGCCTGTTTCTTCATTAAGGAGGTCATTAGAAGCTCGTTAGTGAAAATCAGGTAGTCTTGTGCAGGCTTGGAATGAAGAACTACAGGCCATGGTAAGCGTCAGTATGCTAATGTAGCATAGCGGCTTCAATATCGCTGAAGAGTTTGATTGGCATGATCAGTTGTGGTAGAATCGGGTTGCAGCTTATCTCTGCAGGCTTCAGCAGAACCTGGTTTTGAGCTCATGTGTGTATTTATATTGTATAGCATCGAAAGCATCTCCAAAATGGCCACTTTACAGGAGAGGGCAAAAACTGTTTTACTTTCAATGCAAGTCAATGGAAACAGAATTATTTCTAGCTTGTTTTGGAGCATTGGTCTGTTCATCTTGGGATTTGTACACAAAGTAAACACTAACAGCTGCATTCCAATGCTGCAGAAAAATGAAAATCATCAAAAAATTATTTTATTGCTATATTCATTCTTGCATCACCTGTGTGGTGGATAAATGTGTAGTCCATTAGCCTTGACCTTTTTCGAAGAGTCCATCTAGGAGGAACCACATAGTTATTGTTGATAACCTCCAGTCCGTGGATAGCGATGAAGTCCAGCAAATGTAGTGGCCTTTCCACGTTTCTCGTATCGCTTTATGTTAATGTTCTTATTGAATACATTAATAGTGTTGTCCCTAATGTGCACATACTCATTTTTTATTGCATATGGAATGCCGTATTAATTATACATTTATAGCGCTTGCAATGAGCACTGGCTGTAGCCCGAAGTGCGGAGTAATATTGAAATGTTAATGGGGTAATTTGAGGGGTAGCTGTAAAGCTAAGGGACTCTGAGGCGGCCCCACAATCCCGATGACTCTAATCAGTCCCGCGGCCACAGGATCTCCAGCTCGCCACATAAATATCTGCGGTTTTACATCAAAAGCATAACATTTAATTTCATATTGAGCAGAAGCCATATTTCTGCCTTTGCACATATGCTCTCAAGCCGCACCGTTCCACATCACTTTGAACGCAAAGTTAAAGCTGAAATCCAAGTCGTACCCCGTTAACCCTTAAATCCTCATGTGCAGTGAAGGATTTACATACTGATGTACAGTCGTCAAGCAGGTTCTTTACTATTATTTACCAGAAGCCTCATCAGCTGAATAACATATACACAGATCAGCCATAACCTTAAAACCACCTCCTTGTATCTACAATACAAGCTCCACTGACCATACAGGGGCTACTCTTAGATCTGTTATGCTGATGTAGAACATGCTAGCTCAAGCCCAGTGATCCATCACACCTCCAGCTGCACCCAGCCGCTCCCTGCCACACCCTACCACACTCTGCCACACACTGCCGCACCAATAAAGGCTTAAAGGTTGCAGATTAGAAGAAAACATCTTCTGTAGTGGGCCCCACCGTCAACCGACTAGCGGTCAACACCACAACCAAGCAAAGACAAAAACAGCCTAGCAGCTTGGCTTTACTGCAAACATAATTCTTATGTCCATCAGCATATAATATACATATCAATAATAATATAAAAATAATAATACCAATAATACAATAATATATGGTTGCTGTCCAATGAAAAACAAATACTCCAAAATTGCAACTTTACTGGAGAGGACAAAAACCTACTTTACTTTCTATGGAAGTCTATGGAACCAGATTTTTTTCCAAGCAATTTTGGAGCACTTCTATTGGTCCATTCATCATGAAATTGTCAAACAATGTAAATGTCCATTGGCATGTTCAAATAATATAGAAAACTCAAAATCAACAACAATTGGGATACATGTTTTTCATTGCACAGCGACCATAATAATAATAATAATAATAATAATAATAATAATAATAATAATAATAATAATACATATTATTAGGTAATAACTCTGCAAGATGTCTACAAGAAACTGAAATGAAATTAGGGCTAAAACAGATACTGAGGCCTACTGGGACACAAAGTATTGGCTGTGGAATGAAATCAGTAAGGTTTTTTTATGTAAGAATATAATTGGATGTTATATTGCCTCACATGTTTTGCTGCCTGTGATTACTAATGAGGTTTTCTCCACTTCCTTTTCTCTGCAAATGACTTGTAGCTCATTTCTTGCTCGCCTATTCGCTTCTACAAGCAGCCAATAATTGTCCGGGCCCGGCCCACCCAGCCCGCCATAATATCTGCCTCCGTGAGCCCACAATCCATCGGCTGTTTACAATAACCATTTTATTACTGACTTGTCACTTCTATAATTACTCATTTATTATTTAGTAACAAGGAGGAAATTGACATTTAATAATGATAAATACAAGCTGTTACTGTGTTATTACCAGACTATTATCCACTTTTTACTGATCTGTAAAGCAAAGTTGTATATACACACGATATTGCCAAAAGTTTTCACTCACCCATCCAAATCATTGAATTTAGGTGTTTCAATCACTTCCATGGCTATAGGTGTATAAAGCCAAGTACCTAGTCATGCAGACTGCTCCTACACACATTATTGAAAGAATGGGTCGCTCTCAGGAGCTCAGTGAACTCCAGTGTGGTACCGTGATAGGACGCCACCTCTGCAACAAGTCCAGTCATGAAGTTTCCTCACTACTAAATATTCCACAGTGGACTGTCAGTGGTGTTAAAACAAAGTGGAAGCACGTTGCCACTGGACTCTAGAGCAGTGGAGACGTGCTCCCTGGAGTGAGCTATCATGCTTCTCTGTCTGGCAATCCGATGGACGAGTCTGGGTTTGGCGGTTACCAGGAGAACGGTACTTGTCTGACTGCATTGTGCCGAGTGTAAAGTTTGGTGGAGCCAAAGTTTGGTGGAAGATTTTCATGCTTCCAACTTTGTGGGAACTGTTTGGGGCTGGCCGCTTCCTGTTCCAACATGACTGTAGAGACATAGAGGAGCGAATCTGGTGTGGAAGAACTTGACTGGCCTGCACAGTCCTGA
The DNA here is from genome assembly GCA_021613375.1 of Megaleporinus macrocephalus. Taxonomy (NCBI): domain Eukaryota; kingdom Metazoa; phylum Chordata; class Actinopteri; order Characiformes; family Anostomidae; genus Megaleporinus; species Megaleporinus macrocephalus. The sequence goes on from CM038714.1 coordinate 28,906,717, forward strand.
CCTCAATCTGATAGAACACCTTTAGGATCCACTCCAATAAGCAACAGTGTCCTCTTCAGATAAGAGGCTGCTCCTTGAGATAATGACAGAGAATGCCTCGATGGCTCATGTCTAACAAGCCCATTTGAGTTGCTATCAGTCCATCATTATGATTGGCCAGAGCTGCGCCATCTTTAAAGAGAGCCAGCATGTATACCCTGAGATACGGGTGAGCTGTTTTGATGTAGGAGCCGGGTTTTCTCAGTGGGAGGGCTGCTTGTGTGGAACAGAAAGGCTGTTGTCAGCTTTTATCTGAGCCACTCAGTCACTCATTCAACCTCTCGTACTTGATGAGTTGTCATTGAGAAAGGCCAAGGTAGATGACTGCAGTCTCATGTGCATTGTAGAGAACTCGTTAATGATACCGAGCCTTTTAGCTTGGCGTCTGAAGAAGAGAGCTTTGGTCCTTTCTTAGCTGGGCCCTCATCAAAGAGCTCGGCAATAAAAGCTACATGTAATTCCTTATGAGTGTATAAGTTTTAGTAGTATCATTTAACTAATAGCGGGCAGTCAATAACGAGTGCGTCCAACTGATGTTGTGAACTACTATTAATTATGATGGAAGACCACTTTTGGACCACTAATGTCTTGATTGTTTTGTATATATATATATATATATATATATATATATATATATATATATATATATATATATATATATATATATATATAATATCTTACTCATATATACTGTTTTCATGGGCCACAGTCTTTGAGCCAGAGCCATGAGCCAGAGCCTATGTCCATAGGTTTTGTTAGGCCTACAGTATCCTCACAGGACCACCACAGAGCAGCTGTTATTTGTTGTATTATTTGGGTCGGTGGGTCATTCCCAGCACTGCAGCTACCCTGCCGTGATAGTTGCATGTTAGTGTGAGTTCTTTGTGATTACTATATGGAGTTTTTACATACTTTGTCCACTCACTGTCCACTCAGTTAGACACTCTGGGCTTTTTAGTCCACTTAGTCAATGTAACGTCAAAAAGATCTGATGCCACACAGTTTACAATAGTCATCCTCTAGTCCTTCATTAGTGGTAACCGGACACTGCCAGCTGGGTAGTTTTGTTGGTGGACTATTTTCAGTCCAGCATAGACACTGAGGTGTTAAAGTGGCAGCAGCACTGCTGTGTCTGATCCACTCATACCAGCACAACATATACTAGCACACCTCTACCAAGTCAGAATCACAGCAGTGCTAAGAATGATCCACCACCCAATTGATATCTGCTCTATGGGAGTCTATGTGGGGGGATACAGCTAGAGTGTATATATATATATATATATATATATATATATATATATATATATATATATATATATATATATATATATATAATAGTTATGGCCAAGCAACCCATTCAATGACAGCAGCATTGCAACACCATAGCAACAACACGGTAAATCATAGCAGCAGCGTAGCAACACCTAAGCAAACACCTGGTATGTCATACCAATGGCCCAGCAGCATCGTAGCAACTTTCTGAAATAAAAACAATAGGATAGCAATCATCTGAAATTTCCCAACAGCCAATTTAAACCTAATTGTTTTCCCCGTTTAGATTTTTCATTTGCAGGATATACCTCAGATGCCTCCTCTGTAATAACTTTTTGCTACATATGTCATTTTATGTATCATTGTCCAAAGAAAAACAATTAACTCAAAAATACTAATATTTTCTATGTAAGTTCATGTAAAGAGGTGTAATTCTAAGTGGTTTTGGAGCATTTCTATTGGTCCATCCATCATAAAACTTTCACTGGATACTCACAAGGGCTTCTGCTGTGTTTAAATGATATACAAAAATGAAAATCAACAAGATCGGAGATCCATTTTTCTTTAGACAGCAACAACATAATGGGTTTCCCCTGATTGGTAACTGCCTTAAGATTAGCTATTTAAAATTCTACTTGAGTAATTGGATAATGAGAAATGGCAATAATCAGATTTCAACCTGTAAACTCATAAAAAGAATGTGAACCTCAAACGTTATGCAGTAACTTTGTTTAAAGCAATGAGTCATTTTACCTAAAAATATAGACCTACATCATTTACAAGATGAATAATGTTCATATCCTTAATTTCATCAAGCATATTGGAATATTGCCATGTTGGGAACAGTAAGGGGCTGTTCCCAAACTGTCCCTAAGTCCCAAAGTTGGGTGCATGAAATTGTTCAGAATCTCTTGGTCTGCTGAAGCAATTTTACTGGAACTAAGGGACCAAGCCCACCTCCTGAAAAACAACCCCACACCATAATAATACCCCCTCAACCAAACTTTACACTCAGCACTATGCAGTCAGATAAGTACCGTTTCTCTACGCTGCATCTGACGCTTTACATTGTGCTGGGTGATGTGAGGCACTTCTATGAAGTTCTCTACTCTCTGTTCTTGAGCTGATCTGAAGGCCACTTGAAGTTTGGAGGTCTGTAGTGATTGGCTCTGTAGAAAGTTGGCGACCTTCACACACTATACGCCTCTGCTGACCCCACTCTGTCATTGTACGTAGCTACCACTTGGTGGCTGAGTTGCTGACGCTCCCAATCGCTCCCACTTTGTTATAACACCACTGACAGTTGACTCTGGAATATTTAGTAGCGAGGAAACTTCACGACTGGACTTGTTGCAGAGGTGGCGTCCTATCATGTTACCACGCTGTGATAGGGCTCCTGAGAGCGACCCATTCTTTACTAATGTGTGTAGAAGCAGTCTGCATGACTAAGTAATTGGTTTTATACACCTGTGGCCATGGAAGTGATTGGAACACCTGAATTCAGTGATTTGGAGGGGTGAGTGAATACTTTTGGCAATGTAGTGTACACGCAATGAAAAAAACAATCCAATAAAAGTCCAGCTAATAAATGCAATAAAATCCAGCGATCTTTATCAGATTTCATAATCAGACTTAACCTGATCTATGCTGATTATGTGACTGCCTGAATGATCAGATAACTGCAGATTATGATCAGATTATTAAGTGTACTATTGTGTTAATAAATCTTCACTGATACCGTCTGCACTGATACCACCACATATTGATATGTGAGTCGCCCCCCAACCTTCCTATACTGAAAATTTCCCAAAAATGAAATTCTTTGAGTGAGAGTCGTGATTCAGAGCCTATAGGGAAATTACAGCATTCTTCTGTACAGTGTCCATTCTTATTCATGTGCACGCCATATAGTCGCCACCACAGAGCAGGTATTATTGGGCGATGTATCAATCTCAGCAGTGCAGCTACAGTGTTGTGATGGTGGCATGTTAGTATTTGTCCTTCTGCTATAAGTGGAGTTTTTACATAGTGTGTCCACTCACTGTCCACTCACAGTCCACACACTGTCCACTCTATTAGAAACTTTTTAGCCCACTTTGTCAATGTAAAGTCAAAGATCTGTTGCCACACTGTTTACAATAGTCATCCTCTAGGCCTTCATCAGTGGTTATAGGATGTTATTGGTGGGTAGTTTTGGCTGGTGGACTATTCTCAGATCCACTCACACAAGCACAACACACACTCCACACACATTACCACCTCATCAGTGTTACAGCAGTGCTAAGAAGTGCTAAGAATGATCCACCACCCATATAATATCCAGTGGGGGTGATACAGCTGGAGTATGTGTGGAGTGTGTGTGTGTGTGTGTGTGTGTGTGTGTGTGTGTGTGTGTGTGTATATATATATAGTTGCCCAATGAAAAACAGGAACTGTACAGGAGAGGCCAGAAACTGTGTTCACTTTAAATGGAAGTCAATAGAACCAGAATTTTTTCCAAGCTACTTTGGAGCATTTCTATTGGTCCATTCATAATGTTGTTTTCTTACAATATAAACGGCAGAAAAATAGAAATCAACAAAAAAAAATATGTCTCTATATCTCTGTAAAAATACTATATATATATATATATATATATATATATATATATATATATATATATATATATATATGAATCAAGATAATATATATATATATATGGGTTAATGTGTTTAGGTGCGATTGCCACAATTGTGTTTAGGTAAAGTGAATAATGTACATAGTTAACAAAAGAAGCTTCCCCAGAATCCAGTCAAGCTCTTTAAATCCACAGTGAGAGAGATAGAGAGAGAAAGAAAGTAAAGAAAGAAAAACACTGTGAAAGGAGGACAGACATGAGTGTAAATATTCGCCACTGCTTAATGGATGGGTTTGGGAGCGTGCTTGGTACTTGCGTGTCTTTCTTTCTTTTTTTCTTTCCCCACTGCCACCGCCGTTAATGTTGCTTTTACTCGCCCCCCCCCCCCCCCCCCCTCGTCTCATCTCCTTCGTGTTCATTAGCCCTGCAGTGCATGCTGGTAGCATCAATCCTCCCCAGCAGAGAAAAACAACCCTGCGGCCATACCATTAACAGCAAGGCGCGAGTTCCGCCGCAACGAACCCCACGTCCTCAATCACCGCTTCTAGTGGTTACGGCATCGGCATCCGAAAAAATGGAGCGTTGGACTTGTTCCTTCAGCCTGGAAGTTCTGTGCTCAAAGTTGGACCAGGGCTGAGATATGTATGCAACAACATGTTATTTCTTATCTTGATTCATCACGTCACAGTATACTCGTCTCATGGCTGTGTGCTGAGATGCCTTGATTTTTTTTAAAATTTTCATATAAATAATATATATTCTTCATCAACACTATATTAAGCTGTTAACATTAAACAGACACATCAAATATTTCAGTATTTAATGGGTCATCTCTTTGCTTTTCTTACAGTAGATTTGAACAGTAATCCAAACCTGCCAACCTTCTTGTGTTTTGTGTAGCAGATACGCATTTAGACATCAAACTACGCTGCTACAATTTGTCACTTCAAAATATGCGAATAGCCTTTAATGGCTTTGAGTTCACCTGTTTGTGCATTCACACACTAGGTAGCTCATAAGCGCAGAAAGAAGTCCTGCATGCGTGCTGGAAAATTCTCTTAACATTTAATAAATAAACTAAAATAGATAGAACATAAATATCGTCACTGTCCAAAAAACATCTCCATTTTTTCATATCAGTTGAACACAGCAGCAACCATTTACATTTTGTTAACCTGGAATCTGAAGAAACTGGATAAGTATTGCACTTATACTGTATGTAGTCTTGTATTTGTTCTCTTCTCTGTAGGTGTTCCAGTCTTGCTAGGTGTTGCATCAGCCCTGGCCCTGTGTTTATGGCAGTGTTTGAGTATAAGAGTAGTTTGGACTTGAACCTGTTTGTACTAGATAGAGATTCATACTCTGACCAACACTAAGCACTTTTGTAAGTCGCTCTGGATAAGAGCGTCTGTTAAATGCCGTAAATGTAAATGAAAATGTAAATATCAATCCATGTAGGGCAAGAATGGAAACCACTGTCGAATGGATAGCCATCATGGTTAACATAGCCACATGGGCTTCTGTTGCTACTATTAATTCTATTAAAAGCTTGATTATTCAAAAAGAGGCACCGCCGAGTTCTCTGGGCCTGAGATGAGGCCACATTTCAGCTTGTCTCTGGGTAGAAAGGATATTGAGTTCCAGGAACTCCCAGAGGCTCAGAGAACTAAATGTCCTTTCTACCCAGAGACAAGCTGAAGTGTGGCCTCATCTCAGGCCTCATGTCTCGGCAATGCTTTTTTTTTTTAATAATAGAGCTTCCTCTGAGCAGTGCACACATTTCCACTGTCTTTCAGACCATCTGAGATGAGCTCAGGCCCAGAGAACCTAGTGGCGCCTCTTGTTGCATAATAGAGCTTTAAGTTTTCATGATTTTGCTGACTTTTTATCAGTGTAATGAGCTAAAGCCAACATCTGAGAAGGTAGAAATAAGAATTTAGAACTAGAATTAGCCACATGTGTTTGCACACAGTGGAATTTGACCTCCGCATTTAACCCATCCGTGCAGTGAAACACCCACATATACACACACTAGTAAACATACACACTAGGGGGCAGTGAGCACACATGCCCAGGGCGTTGGGCAGCCCTATGTCGTGGCCTGCCAGTCCCGGGTATTGAACCAGCAACCTTCCGGTCACAAGACCGGATCCCTAACCTTCAGGCTACTACTGCCCCAAGATACAAGAGGGCATCAGTGCCCAAGGCATGAGTGATCTGTATACGTGTGAAGGTACCATTGACACAGGCATCTTCTCCTGGGGCCAAACAATGTCAGGCCTCGATCTGCATGTGCTACAACAAGAATAGGCAACAACTCCACTTGCAACACTGCAACAATCAGAATCTTCAGTTCCCTGATGATTGCTAATGTAATGCCGTGCTTAATATGTATCTGTCCCAACTTTTGTTGAGTGTGTTGCAGCCATTAAGTTCTAAATTCATAGTTCATATTTACCAAATAAAAACATTGTTCATCTTTTCTTGGTAGTTTTGTCAGTTCAGTAAAGGCTCAAGAGACTCTTTTGATAGAAGTATATATATATATATATATATATATATATAAAAAAATTGTTTAATATAATGAATATATGTTATATCTATATTGTATGCAGCATTTGATTCATGTGCACAATTGAAGTGCATTTTATCATAAAAAACATTGAGACCAGTTATACAGGATCAACCAGTGGTCAGATTAACAAGTAGCTGATTGGATTTCAGCCCATTAAGCCATTAATATTCAAAAGTCATATCAAATATTTCAGTATTTAGTGTGTCATCTCTTTGGTTTTCCTACAGTAGAATCTCAGTTGATTGCAGTTTATGCTTCTCCAAGCAATCGCAAACTCACAGGGGTGCCAGTAAAGATATCACATTATTGAGCCCCACCTTCGTACCACCACAGGCCACACCAAGCCTGAATATATAACACAGTGCAGTCATGCATGCAGCATTTCTGCATACAGTGGAATTCACTATTTGATGCAAGACTGATAGCCTGAATAAGAAATGTACTGTAGGTTTACATATAATTTTAATATGAATAGTCCTGGATGGAAAAATTCTCTTAACATTTGGTGAATAACCAAAAATTGGCACTGTTAAAAAAAAAAAATCAATTTTTGTCCATTTTCTATATTGTTTGAACGCAGCAGCTACCATTTAAATCGTGTGAACATTTCATGATGAAAGGACCAATGGAAATGCTCCAAAATAGCTTGGAAACAAAATCTGGTTTCATTAACGTTATAAGTAAAGTAGGTTGTTACCTTTTTCCATAAAGTCGTCCGGCTTGTTTTCCTTTGGACTCGTCCCGATACGATGTTCCTGCAGGTGACCAGTGTACTGTTCTGAGAACACCAGCAGCTTCTTTATACTTTTCTCTAAGACCTTCATGACAGTTACATTCTATTCCATATCCATTGTGTTGGGACGTATTCTCACAGCAGAATCTTACCGACCTTCTCTCAAAGATGAAAGCTCTGTTTATCTGATTGTGACAGCTTTGATGGTCAACCAGGTCTTGTTAGAAGTTCCATTTTGTCCTAAAAAATTGGGAGCCATTTTTATCAACAAGGTTGCGTGTATGAAGAACTGTGTTGCAGTTTTAGGAAGTTCCACATAGTATAAAGGCTTGAGGCCAATGAAAGGCCAATGAAATTTTTAAGAGTTCAGATTGGAAGTTGGAAGTTGGGTTGGAAGTGTGGCGGGATGTAAGGAGTTAAGCATTTTCAACTCCGTGGTCCACAGCCGGCAAGCCAACTCCAGAGCCACCTGCCATCTTCCAGCCCAGTTCCTGAATCGTGTTTGAAAATAAGCAGCGTAAATTATTAACGTCTGCAGATTGGGTGTTCTTTTGGAAATGCGCTGGTCTGTGGATCTGTGGCCTGTCCCCAACCAGAACTGGGCCAAAACAGAGAACGGGAGCTGTTGTGAACTTATTATTTTTATTGCCGACTAAATGATGGGCCTTTCTTCAGCCATTAAGTTCTAGATTTGTTCATATTTACCAAAAAAAAAAGATTGTTCATCTTTTCTTCAGTAAAGTCTTAAGAGAATGAACAAACCACAGACTCTTTTGATAAAAGTAGGATTTATATACATAAAATAATTTATTTGATATATTTAATATATGTTATATCTATATTGTGTGCAGCATTTTATTCATGTGCACAGTTGAAATACATTTAATCATAAAAAAAAAAATGAGACCAGTTATACAGGATCAACCAGTGGTCAAAACAGCAAGTAGCTGATTGGATTGAATTAATATTCAACAGTCATATCAAATATTTCAGTATTTAGTGTGATCTCTTTGTTTTTCTTTTACAGTAGAGTTGATTGCAGTTTCTGAAAATAAGCAGCATAAATTATTAACGCCTGCAGATTGGGTGTTTTTTGGAAATGCGCTGGTCTGTGGATCTGTGGCCTGTCCCCAACCAGAACTGGGCCAAAATAGAGAACGGGAGCCGTTGCAAACTCTTTATTGTTATTGCCGACTTAATGATGGGCCCTTCTTCAGCCACTCCCGAGAGTGTGAGATGAGATGATATAGATTGTCAATACAAACAAGGTCAAATTGAAATAGATTTCAGATAGGACTTTACGCTGGAGTGGATGAACTGCGGACCGGCCGAGAACGTGAGTCCACTGGCACCGGGGCCTGCGCGGGCCTGATGCGATTTTCTTATGATTTGCTTCGATCGCCGCGCCTTAATAGGCCTGTAACACGTAGACGTGCGGAGGTGGACCTCGCCGAGGTGCGCTGAAAGCTTTAATGGAGAGGACTTGTTCTCCGTGCTTCTTAACCAAGTGGAGTAATCTCCATATTTTATAAACTCATTTTCAACATGGAGTTACTCTAAATTACAATCCTGCCCGGTCCTTTTATGAAAACAGATTATCTTGTGCATGTTGCACACCTGCTATGTTCGTGCGCTGGCCCCATTTGTCACCAGCGTTATTGCAATCAGGTGCTCGGAGTTAAAGTGGGGGGAAAAAAAAGGAGCCCTATGATTGAATAAAGGAGGCGCGCTCTCTGGAAGCGAATGCATTTTTACCAACTCCCCCCAGCCTAGAGCTACACGAGGACGGAAGAGTGATCTAAGTATTCATATGGAGAAATTGGGTTTCTAGTCAGAGGGGGCGGGGGTGGTAGGGGGCGTGGGGCTCAAGAATTTAGCCATTTGTCTTCCTTACGAGGGTCATTTATCTTGCTTCTAGAGCATGATGGTCTGGAGTACATTAAAAACTCCTGAATATATACATCATTGCCAGCGTAACCCGGTTGTGCGTATATAGAGTAGTTAGATCAATGGCTCTTTCTTCATAATGGATCCATAACCAGTTTATCTTTATGTGTGGAGAAAGTCATTGATGCGCATGTGGGCCCTGGTTAGTGTTAGATTTTTTTTTTTTTTCTTCCCCCTCTCCGAGCGTGGCATCACAGTCTGTTACGTGTAGATTGCCTAGAGATTTTGATTGTCTTCAGAGCGCTACTTGTCACGCGCTGGGCGTCTATTGAACCACCTAGCGTACTTCACTCGAGCGCAGTCCAATTAACATTATTAACTCCCCCAATCATGTTTGTTTATAGCCTATGAAGAACAAATTGTTTCCTGATGCTCCTTTAGCTAAACCCCCTCTGAGACAAAGGATTGCAGTGCACAGCGGCTTAATGTCTGAGCTTCAACACAAATTGATATCTACGCTGCCTGTCTGTGTACTGTTGGACCAAGGGTTTCCCGGCTTTGGGACATCTCATGCGCCGCCTTATTCACTTTATATTTAATCGTCTGGCATGCCTTTGGAATGCTGCCAGACAAAACTGTATGAAAATCCTTGTGCTGTGTTTACATTATGATGGACGTTGGCAAACCGGGTGCTCCATTACAGCCAGTTTAAGGCGGATCCTGTGAGAGTGTTTCTCTCTTTATATAAAACGACATGCAAAAACTGTAAAATCAAGACTCTCCAATCAGACTCACTAATCAGTCAAATCGAGACTCTCCAACTGGTGGACCGGTGGATCAGTCAAACCCATGCTCTCCAATTTGTGGGTCTTACAATCTCCATAGTTGTCACCTATTAAGTATCACATTCTGCTCTAGTAATGCTCTATTAAACACTGAATTAAAATATTAGTTAAATCAGACTCTTCAATTGGTGGATCCGTCAAATCCAGACACTCCAGTAGATGGATCTTATCATCCCTACAGCCTAGTGTCTAAACATTATGCTCTGATGTACAATAAATGCGCCATCAAATACCGGTTTGAAATATTAGTCAAATCAGGCTCTCCGTTTGATGGATCAGTCAAATGCATACTCTCCAATCAGACTCTCCAATCAATGGATCAGTCAAATCCGGACACTCTAGCTTAAGGAGCTTTTAATCCCTAAAGTCAAGAGTCATCTAAACATTCTGCTCTGCTGTACAATGAATGGGCGATCAAATACCGGTTTGAAATATCAGTCAAATCCAGACTCTCCAATCAGTGGATCAGTTTAATCCAGACTCTCCAATCAGTGGATCAGTTTAATCCAGACTCTTCAATATTTGGATCGTACCATCCCTACAACCTAAACATTCTGCTCTCCTGTAAAATAAATGCGCCATAAAATACCATTTTAAAATATCAGTCAGAGTCCATTTGGTGGATCGCTGAACAAGTCAAATCCAGACTCTCCAATCAAACTGTCTAATCTGTGGAGCAGTCAAATCCAGACTCTCCAATCAGACTGTCCAATTGGTGCATCAGTCGAATCGAGACTCACCAATTGGTGGATTTTACCATTCCTACAGCCTAGTGTCACCTAAACATTATGATCTTGTGTACGATAAATGCGCCATCAAAGACCAGTTTGAAATATCAGTCAAATTAGACTCTCCAGTTGGTGAATCAGTCAAATCCAGACACTCCAGTTGATGGATCTTCAATCAGTTGATCAGATAAATCCAGACTCTGCAATCAGACTGTCCAATTGGTGGATCAGTCAAATCCAGACTTTCCAATCAGACTGTCTAATCGGTGGATCAGTCAAATCTAGACTCTGTAATCAGACTGTCCAATTGGTGGATTAGTCGAATCCAGACTTTCCAATCAGTGGATTTTACTATCCCTACAGCCTAGTGTCAACTAAACATTATGCTATGTTGTACAATAAATGCGCCATTAAATACCAGTTTGAAATATCAGTCAAATCAGAATCTCCAATTGGTGGATTGGTGGATCAGCCAAATCCAGACTCTCCAATTAATAGATCAGTCAAATCCAGACACTCCAGTTGATGGATCTTTAATTAGTTGATCAGTTAAATCCAGACTCTCCATTCACTGGATCTTACCAAGAAACATTCTGTTCTGTGGTACAATAAAGGGATCATAAAATCCAGACTGACCAAATCCACACTCTCAATTCTCTTTAATGCTGACAATTGTTAAACCTGGTGGCGACTCCAAATAGGACTCTAAAGGGATCCTGTTTAGCCTAATTTGATATGTGCTCTTACCACTGTACACTGAGAGGAAGGATGTGAGCTAATTCGCCTGCGATTAGTGTGCTTGATTGAATCTACGTGTGAGTGACGAGTATCACCAGATGCAATGTAAATATTAGCTGTGCTGCGATCGAGCCGGCTCTTTTACCTCTCGCACCCTTCTCCTATGTGTTTGTGCACACAGCAATTCGGAGCATATGCTAACCAGCATGAAGTAAAATGGTCCTATCAAACCACAAAGCAAGATGAATCTCTCAGTAAATTAGCTGCTTTTCGGAGCTGTGTTGCGGTGCACTAGCAGAAGACTCTGGGAAAGATCCCTCTTCCTCTAATTAGTAGTTCCGGCTGCAAGCCTCTGTTGCTTTTACCCCCTGTCTTAATAGGAGCACAGCTGTTCGTGACAAAACGCATTTGTCTGCCTGTCTGACTGGATTTAACCTAAACAATATAAATAGGAGAGTGGCCGTTTTGCTCATTTGTCCTTAGTCAGAACCTAATTAATAGCATCTGTTTTAATTATATACTTTGCAAACCTCTTATTTTACAGGACGATTCCTTTCACGCTGTGCGGCTTTCGGGGGGCCTGATGGACTTTATTTGAAGTTTACTTAGTTTTTTTATTATTATTATTTTTATGAAGGACAACTCTTGAAAAACAGTGAGATAACGCGGAGGATCTAAGAGTGACATTGAAGTGCATCTTCAAACATGCGGGAAAATGTAAATTGGACAGCAACGGATGTAGAACGCTTGACCTTTCGGCGTCTCGGATTCTTTTTTTTAGTCGGGGCTTTGTTGGTAGAATTAGAAATAGGATATCACGAAGAAATCTGCAAGCGTTTAATGTTGGGTCGCCTTCTTTCAGCAAGCGTCGGGGTGATACAGCTGATAGACAGTGCTTATTGTGCCTCAAACGATGCTGACGCACAATGTGAGCTAGTCGAGATAAACCACAGATAATATCAATGGACCTTGGAGCAACGGAAGAAGGTCGCCTGGTCTGATGAGCCCAGTGTGCGTTCGTGTTATGCCTATGGCTGAGTACGTGGGCAATATTTACCTGGGGTAGCGATGGCACCTGGATGCACTGTGGGAAGGGTGAAGCTCTGGCCAGTGCTCTGCTGTCATTGTCTCCATGGTGGTGGTGGAATAGCTGGCCACCTATGAAAACATAAGCCCATATAGTAAGACTTGATCTCATGAACTGACAGGACATAATATGAAGTCAAGTTTATGTGTATAGTGCCTTTTACAACAATGTTGTCACAAAGCAGCTTTACAGAAGTTTAAAAGCATGAAAACATAAAGTCACAACACTTTATCTACTGTGAGCAAGCCAGAGGCAACGGTGGCGGGAACAACTCCCTCAACTGCAGGAAGAAACCTTGGGAGGAACCTGACTCACAAGCAGAGACCCATCCTTCTCTGGTGGAACAGTATTTACAGTTTATTAAACTAAAGCTGAGTCTGAAGGTAAAAGCTTTAGAAGCTGTACAGGTGCTACATCAGGTGGATGATACAGCGATGCAGTCAAGGATGGAGCAAGTGGCATGAATGGGGGGGGGGTGGGGGGGGGGGGGGGCTGGTGGTCAGTCCTTTACAGTATTCGGCAGGACATGTGGGCGGTTATTACCTCAGAAAGAGAAAAGAGACAGAGTTAGTTCTGGTTTGAGTTAGTACAGAGACAGAGTTAGTTCTGGTTTGTGTTAGTACAGAGACAGAGTTAGTTCTGGTTTGGGTTAGTACAGAGTTAATTCTGGTTTGAGTTAGTACAGAGACAGAGTTAGTTCTGGTTTGGGTTAGTACAGAGACAGAGTTAATGCTGGTTTGAGTTAGTACAGATACAGAGTAAGCTCTGGTTTGAGTTAGTACAGAGACAGAGTTAGTTCTGGTTTGAGTTAGTACAGAGACAGAGTTAATTCTGGTTTGAGTTAGTACAGAGACAGAGTTAGTTCTGGTTTGGGTTAGTACAGTGACAGAGTTAATGCTGGTTTGAGTTAGTACAGATACAGAGTAAGCTCTGGTTTGAGTTAGTACAGAGACAGAGTTAGTTCTGGTTTGGGTTAGTACAAAGAGAGAGTTGGTTCTGGTTTGAGTTAGTACAGAGACAGAGTTCTGGTTTGGGTTAGTACAGTGACAGAGTTAGTTCTGGTTTGAGTTAGTACAGAGACAGAGTTAGTTCTGGTTTGGGTTAGTACAGAGACTGAGTTAGTTCTGGTGTAGGTTAGTACAGAGACTGAGTTAGTTTTGGTTTGGGTTAGTACAGAGACAGAGTTAGTTCTGGTTTGGGTTAGTACAGAGACAGAGTTAGTTCTGGTTTGGGTTAATACAGAAACAGTGTTAGTTCTGGTTTGGGTTAGTACAGAGACAGAGTTAGTTCTGGTTTGGGTTAGTACAGAGACAGAGTTAGTTTTGGTTTGGGTTAGTACAGAGACAGAGTTAGTTCTGGTTTGGGTTAGTACAGAGACAGAGTTAGTTCTGGTTTAGGTAAGTACAGAGACAGAGTAAGTTCTGGTTTGGGTTAGTACAGAGACAGAGTTAGTTCTGGTTTGGGTTAGTACAGAGACAGAGTTAGTTTTGGTTTGGGTTAGTACAGAGACAGAGTTAGTTTTGGTTTGAGTTAGTACAGATACAGAGTAAGCTCTGGTTTGAGTTAGTACAGAGACAGAGTTAGTTCTGGTTTGGGTTAGTACAAAGAGAGAGTTGGTTCTGGTTTGAGTTAGTACAGAGACAGAGTTCTGGTTTGGGTTAGTACAGTGACAGAGTTAGTTCTGGTTTGAGTTAGTACAGAGACAGAGTTAGTTCTGGTTTGGGTTAGTACAGAGACTGAGTTAGTTCTGGTGTAGGTTAGTACAGAGACTGAGTTAGTTTTGGTTTGGGTTAGTACAGAGACAGAGTTAGTTCTGGTTTGGGTTAGTACAGAGACAGAGTTAGTTCTGGTTTGGGTTAATACAGAAACAGTGTTAGTTCTGGTTTGGGTTAGTACAGAGACAGAGTTAGTTCTGGTTTGGGTTAGTACAGAGACAGAGTTAGTTTTGGTTTGGGTTAGTACAGAGACAGAGTTAGTTCTGGTTTGGGTTAGTACAGAGACAGAGTTAGTTCTGGTTTAGGTAAGTACAGAGACAGAGTAAGTTCTGGTTTGGGTTAGTACAGAGACAGAGTTAGTTCTGGTTTGGGTTAGTACAGAGACAGAGTTAGTTTTGGTTTGGGTTAGTACAGAGACAGAGTTAGTTCTGGTTTGGGTTAGTACAGAGACAGAGTTAGTTTTGGTTTGGGTTAGTACAGAGGATGTGGAGTGTAGCTGGAGACTCTGGCTGATCTGATTATAAACAGAATAAACTAAAAGGAGAGAAGCTGCACAGGTGCTACATCTGGAGGATACAGTAATGCAGTCAAAGTGTAGCGAAAGAGGAGAGCTGGTTAGTGCCAGGTGATGAGGAGGCCCTGACAGCCGGCCCTCCAACAGTATTCAGCGGACAGGTGGGCGGTTTTTCCCTCAGAGAGAGAGAGAGAGAGAAAAAGAAAAACAAAGTTAGTTCTGGTTTGGGTAGTACAGAAGAGTGAAGGTGTTGCAGAAAGAAGAGAGCTGGTTGGTGCCAGATGACGAGGAGGCCCTGACAGTTGGACCTCCAACAGTATTCGGCGGACAGGTGGGCAGCTATTACCTCAGAGAGAGAGAGAAAAAGAAAAACAGAGTTAGTTCTGGTTTGGGTTAGTACAGAGGATGAGAAGCATTTAGAGTGAAGCTGGCGACTCTGGCAGATCTAATTCTAAACAGAATGAACTATCAACCTAACTTATGAAGCTGATGGGTTTGCTGATGGGTTTGATGTAGACGTGGGTATAAAGGTGTTTGTAATTTAATAAATAACCATTGATAAACCATTAAGTGGTCTTATTTTAAATGGTACCCTATTTTGGATGGTACCCTAATGGTACCCTGTTATGGGTCAATTGGACCCCCTTTTAAACACCTGCTAAGGTGTTTCACGTCATGCATTCTACATATATATCCTCTCGATGTGGAGGGGTAGTGCCTCGTATGATCGAGCTCCTCACCATATCTTTGAGGGTGAGACCTGACACCCAATGGAGAAAACTCTTGTATCCACGATCTTGTTCTTTTGGTCACTACCCAAAGCTCGTGACCACAGGTGCGAGTAGGAACATAGATTGACCGGTAAATTGAAAGCTTCGCCTTTTGGCTCAGCTCTCTCTTCACCAGGACAGAGACGTTCAGAGCCCGCCTGTCGAACTCCCACTCCATCCTTCCCTCACTCATGAACAACACCCAGAGATACAACTTAAACTTTTCCACTAGAGGCAGAAGATCATTTCCAACCTGGATATATATATATATATATATATATATATATATATATATATACATATATATATATATAGATATATATATATAGATAGATAGATAGATAGATAGAGTTCCCTCAGGGAAATTAAGATTCCAGTAGCATCACAATAAATTACAATAAACACACAAGAAACATATGAAAGGAATATAAATTTAAAAAATCCAATGTACAAAACAAAGAAAAAGAAAAGAAAAAGAAAAATCTAACTGGGGAGGTATTGCACACTATTATTGCATTTTTGCCCGCTCAGTCTGATAGTCTGGAGCGTTTAATAAGTACTTTCTAATATGTCGTCTTGATGAAAAGATGCTCTGGTATTTTTCTTCAAAGTTTCCTCAAGGTAGGCAAATTTAATAATGCAGCCATTATGCAAATGGTCTCATTAAATAGAAAATGCATGGCAACAAAGCAGATGCCTCCAAACATGTTATGTTGTTTGTAACATTCATAAACACTTATTCGAGGAGCCTGCACTGTTTATCATACCAGTGTAATGAAAAATGAATAAAAAAACTAAAAAACCTTCTGCAATTAGATTATTATGCCCTAGATGGGTGCAGGATAGCGTGAAGTCTGGCTGTTGAGTAGCTTTGATGATGCTTTGTGATATTATTTGTGCGCTTTTTGTTTTGATTTATGCTGAGCTGACGACCTACCCCCTGATGATAATTAAAACAAAGCAGTCGGGGTGGGCTGTCTCCGCAAACGCCATTTGTTCAAACTGTACCTGTCTTGTTCGGAGACAACAAAAGCCTCCCTACGCCGTGTCTCTACTTCTGCTGTGCTTTCACTGTGTATTTAGATATACACTACTGTACAGAAGTCCTAGGCACCGAAGCTCATTGTTTAAAAGTCTTGTCTTTAGTCAGTAAGCGTGTTTTCACCAGTAAGAACACCAGATTTCATTAAAACAGATGAAAATAAATGCAAATCAAAGCATAAATATCTTCTTTTAAAAGAAATAGATAATATCGCTGACATGGTGGTGTAGTGGTTAGAACTGTAGCCTCACAGTAAGATGATCTGGGTTGGATTCCTGGTCCGGAGTGTGTATGTTCTCCCTGTGCTTGAGTGGGTTTCCTCCAGGTACTCCGGTTTCCTCCCACAGTCCAAACACATGCATGTTAGGTTGATCACTCAGTCTAAACTGCCCCTAAGTGTGAGTGAGTGTGTGTTGGCCATCCAATGGACTGCTGGCCTGTCCATGGTGTCGCCCAATGATGCTGGGACTGGCTCCAGCCCCCACAGTGACCCCGACTACTGGGATAAAGTGAAAGATAATAGATGGATGGATGCATAGCATGAAAACACATTTTGGTCTAATTGGCTACTCTGTCTTTCTTCTAATTGGCGAAGCAGTCTGGGCTGCAACACCCATAACCTTAACAATAGATGTCGCTACTACATGCATGGTATGCATACTAGGTTAATCGGTCACTCTAAATTGACCGTAAGTGTGAGTGTGTGTTGGCCATGCAATGGACTGTCGACCTGTCGCCCAATGTCGCTGGGATTGGCTCCAGCCTTGCCATGATCCCGACTAGCCGGTTAAAGTAGAAGATAATGATGGATGCATGGATAGATTTCTCCTGGACGCCCCAGACATTGTATGAATGTATTCAATTCCTTCAGCAGCAATCTTGATTTAGCTTAATAAAGTACTGAGCAATCACAGCAGGTATTAGATGAGAACTGTAAATAATACTGGGTTGTTTCCACAAGGAGAAGCTTGGAAAGGGTTAAAAACACACTGACGTATGTAAAAGCACTGCTTACTGTATTAATACTGTTTAAACATTTATACAAATTAAAGCTTTCTTTCTAAACAAATGGCTTCTTAATATAATCAGAATCAGTATGTCACAAGTATGTCACACATACAAGAAATTTGTCTTGATGAGGCACACGTGTATGACATGTAACAAAAACAATATTACACTAAGAGAAACGGAAAACACAATACAATAAATAGAATAAAGAATAAGAATAATAAGAATAATAAAGAGCCAGGAAAGGTGATAAATGAAAATCTGTGCTTATACATGTACAGATATTCTACACATAGTGAGTCTGAGTAGACATATATTATAAGAGCTATTACTTACAGAATCTGTACAGCTGTGCAAATAAGCATTAGGTTACAAAGAAGCTCCTGTACAGTTTCCTGTGACGTTATCATTTCTCTTACTCAGAATGCGCCATACATTGCATTTATATTCATAATCCTATATTTGAAATCCAGGCTTTTACCAACAGGTCAGTCCACCGTTGGCTTGTGAGCATTTAAACAACATTACAACTGTCATTTAATGTCTGTAGTGGAAAAACAAAGTAGCTGATACCAAAACAAAGTAGAGCCGAACTAAAAAACTTTAAAACTAGTAGCAGAACTTTAAAATCTATCCTAAAACATATATGTAGGTAGTATCTTTTTTCTGTAATATCATTTAGAATAGACTTCCAGTTAAAATTCATTAGTTATTTTATGTTGGACCTTCTAAAGCAACTGCAAATATTTGATTTCTGCATTTCTTTGTATTCATCTAGTCAGCGTGCTCTGGCCTTTATAGATCTGTGAAGCTGTGCAGCTTTCAGCATCTATATTCCTAAAAAATAAAGGACACCAAAAGACTTCGGATGGAATTCATTTGGATTCCATAAAGACCCGTTCAAACTACATAGCATGCCCATTACATTGGTTCGGGGGTTCGTTCAGTAAGGGCACTGAGATGTTCAAACACTCCAGCAGCAGTGCTGTGTCTGATTAACTCATAGCAGCACAACACACACTAACACACCACCATCATGTCAGTGTCACTGAAGCGTTGAAAATGATCCACCTCTCTAATAGTATCCGCTCTGTTGTCGACCTGTGGGGGTCCTGACTATTAAAGAACAGGATGAAAGGGGATAAACAATGTATGCAGTGAATCAGATGAACTTCAGTCTGTAAGTGTAGCTCCTATGTGTAAGTGTGTGTAGATATAAGGTTTTAATGTTATGTCTGAGGGGCATATATATATATATATATATATATATATATATATATATATATATATATATATATATATATGCACAGGTCTCCTTAATAAAAACAGTTAATTAACTCACAACCACTTTTTGGCACTCAAGTACATAGAACATATGCCCCTGCTTCCCGTGCAGCCTCCCAAGAGTTCTTCCATAGAACGTATATATAGTGCTCTTAATAAAAACCTGCCCCTTTATAATAATATCTTTATTTATAGAGCATTTCTTAAAGCTGTGGCAGCTCAAAGGGCTTTACAGACCACTGATGAAGCTTCACCGTTATAGAAGAAACTATGTGTAATACTTTAACATCACATAAGGCAGCGACACAGGTCAAATAAAAAAAAAAAAAGATAAACGCCCAAAAAGACATAGACATTTTAATTAATCGCCAAATGAAAGAGATGTTTTCAAATGTTTCCTAAAAGTATGCAGCGAGCCCGACTGTCTAATAAAAGGCGGAATTGAGTTCTACGGTTTAAGAAGCATAATAAGCGAAAGAAGCCTCAATGTCAGTATTTTTGGAGCGTTTGTTGGCAGAAGGCCGGGATCTGCAGAGCTGAGATCACATGTTGGGGCTTAAACAGGCAGACGTTCTAAGATATAAGAAGCTTCCAGGTCATTTAAGCCACTTCTAATGTCTTAATTTTACTTTTATTATTCACTGTCATTTAAGCACGGTACCAGCTCACCTACTCATATAACTTCACTGTAAATAAAATTTAAGTTGCTCCAACTTAAAATCATTAAGGAACTAATTTCCTCACCTTTTGTAAGTTCTTTAGGTCTGATTTGTTACCCACACTCAGCCTGTATTTCTGTAACCATAATCTAATATTTTAAGTTGACAGAACTAGATATATTAAGTAAAGGTAACTCTGTTTCTGTTTGTCTTGCCAACTGAAGATTGCTTTGAAATTAGTTACTAAAACATTTTAAGTTGGACTACCAAACTCAGAAGTGTTTGTTGTACAAGGCAACAGCAATACGCTGGTAAACTGAACTGAGTTGATTTTAAACTGCTGAAACGAAGACAGAACAATGGGTGTGTCTTAAATCCTAGTGAGCTTTCTAAGTAGGCAAAATCCGCTAGCATAAATGCTAATGGCTTGAGTATAAAATGACAAAATGGTTAATAATTTGTTGCAAAGTTGATAATAAAATGCTGTTCCGTGTGATTATATGACAAGAAACACATTAAAACACCAAAGAGAATCAAAACAACTCACATTTGTCTACATATACCTTTAGAAAGCAGAATGAAAGGGTTTCACCACCCAAAGACGGCTAGCTATGCTAGATTCAGTTACTAGCTAACGTAGCTAAGAAAGCACACTAAGAGGCTTCATAGCTATAGCTAAGCTTATTAGCTACTGAACACATGGTCATAAAACTGTTTAACAAATATCAAACTGCATATAACCTTTGAGAAGCAAAAACTTCATGTTTTATTAAACAAGAAAATTCTAACATCAGACTAGCTAGCTAAGACATAAGCAATATAGGATATCACTATACAATATTTTCTTTAAAACATGTCAATACATTCTTTGTAGTAAAGTAATACTAAAGTTACATACCTTTGCAGTAATGTTGTTCAGTGTAACTGTGGCTTCCATGAATTCAAAACCTAACAGAACATGTTCATTAGCAGATTCAACAGAAGGACTTAACGCATCATTTCAATTCAACATAGTTTTTTAGGTTCGCTCAATTCTAGTTCTATTGTATGTTTTCAAATGTTGGTTCAACTTCTATTAAGTTGAAATCACTGGCAATTGTATTTTTACACACCATTGTGACAGTTAGATTTTTTGACATGTTGACTTTCCGTTGGGCCAACTTGGTATCACCATCGTCTAGGTTCCAAGCCAGCTGAGCCAATACCAAATTGTGATGTACCAAGGCTGCAGACCACTGACTGGTCGATAGAATCTCCCCAAACTCATATCGTCACTGTCCAAAGATCTCCAGTTCAATGTTCTTTTTAAACATTATGTCTACTCACTGTCCACTCCAATAGACACGCCCACCTTGCTGGTCCACAGTGTAGGTGTAAAGTCCGAAATGATAGCTCATCTGTTGCTGCACAGTTTGCATTGGTCATCCCCTAGTCCTCCATCAGTGCACGCTGTCCACCGAACCCTGTTGGCTGGATGTTGCTTGTTGGTGGACTGTTCTCAGGCCAACAGTGACACTGAGCACCAGCACTCCACCTGCTCTGTGGTGGTCCTGTGGGGGTTCTGACCATTAAAGAACAGGGTAAAAGGGGATAAACAAATCTGAAAAGGAATCTAGTAGCAGTCTTGTAAATAGTGCCTCTGAAAGATCCCCAGTCTCAAAAATCATAGCATGTAACTAGTCTGTGACTAAAAGTCTGTGACTAGTCTTTAGATGTGAGAGGGAGTCAAACTTTAGTCTATTAAACGTCTTTTTTCAGAGTCATTCAAAAGTCTTTGTGTAAGGTTAGCATGGCGTCAATGGAATGCATTTGATGATATATTAATATGATTATATTAAACACAATTGATTTTATCGGAACGCTCGGACGAGAAAAAGACTGACTTAAACCTGCAGTCTTGACCACCTCACACTAAACAATCGAGATGACGCGAGCGTGACTCTATATATATATATATATATATATATATATATATACACTACCGCTCAAAAGTTTAGGATCACTTTAGAATTTCATGCAATTTTCATGCAATTCACAAACATATCAGATGATTTTTAAAGAATAAAAATGTTTGTATTAAAGTCTATTTTTGTATAGAGGCTTATTTTACATATAGTCCTATTATCAGAAATTCTCAGTCCTCTGTCTAAATCTCCTGGTACAGCCACCAATCCAAGTTAAGGATGTTATTGGGCTAATTGGTTGTTAGGACACTCTTGCTCAGTTGTGATGCACAGCTGAAAAACATTCTACTAATAAGTGAGTATAAAAGGGAGAACAACATTCTAGGTTAGTTTAGTATCTGAAGCATCAGCAGTTGATGGCTTGCTGACCGACTCACAATGACCAGAAAAAAACAACTTTCTTTAGAGACCCGTCAGTCCATTGTTGTGTTTCACTGTTATCCCAAACTTTTGAGCGGTAGCGTCCATATATATATATTTTTTGTTTATATAAGCGACCACACCCTCTTCATAGAACACTCTTCTGCACATTTCAATGCACAATTTTATTTCCCAAAATGTGGCCCATTGGGAAAACACCCGTTCCTTTCAGGACCTTAGAAGTGCTTTACCTTGGCAGCCAATCAGCACTGAGTTAATTTACATACCTACCTGCCTGTTTATGAGGAAGAAGTGTCACGTGGAGTGGAGTTCTGTCTGGCGTTGTTACATAAACCCACTCGTTAGTGAACGTCCAGACCCAGACAGTAGGTAAGACCCATGTAGAATACGGTCCCTTCAAAGGGAACTCGAGCAGTACGGTACTTCCACCCAATCCAGCGAGCGCGGAGCAGCTCAGGTTTTTGTTTAATTAAAAAAAGAGCCAGTTGTGCTGGGACTGGAATAACTTTGCTAATGTGCACCCAAGGAGAGCGGAGTTTCACAAATCTGACTGTACAGATGGTCGAGTTTGTGACAGCATATTGCGGCGGGGAACTGCGAAGGACGTCTGACAAAGTCAATTTAAGTTTTAAAAGAGTTAAAAAAAAGAGAAGAGCTCAAATCTCTGAGGTTTACACATGTACGCTTGGTGGAACTTACTGTAGCCCTCTGGTGATTTGAGGAGAGAGAAAGAGAGAGAGAGTAAAAAAAAGAGAAATAAATAATATTTTGTGGTGGAAAACAGCGCAGGCTGCTGCCAGATTGTGAATTAATTAAGTACTGTATGCGTGCGGAGAGTGTGTTTGGTAGAGCGTACCGGTGTGAACAGAATGCCCGGCTGACTGTCTCCTCGCTTCTGCTTTCCCCGCATGGCCCACTACGCAGGTTCTGATCAAAGCCCTCCCTGTTTGTTTTCTCATGTGTTCGCAGCACGTCCACGTCCACGTGTTGCCGAGGAGAGCCTGCGACTTCGAGAGGAACGACAGCATCTACGACGAGGTAACGTCTTGACACATCGTGGAGAAACTGTGGCAGGCCGTGTGCACTGTTTCACCGAGGCCTAGTAAATTCACTCAGGGGTCACTGCAGTGATGGCGCGCTCGTAAACATCAGCGGCGTGCCAGATTGTGCGTCCTCGGGCAAACTGTAAATACAGGTGGATAACAAGGCCCCGCGCTGCTGCCTGGGTTATTTTTTTATTTTTTTATTTTTTTATTTTTTTATGGCGCCAGGAAGAAACAAGGCTTTCCTGATGCTTAGATACAAATCACTATGTGTGCACATCTTTGGCAATAATTGTGCTCTGATCAAGTGATTAAAGGGTTAAAATACACTACTGTGCAAAAGCTTTAACACCAGATTTCATTAAAACAGATGTAAATAATCATACATACAATACAACGTAACATAAATATCTTATTGTGAGAGAAGTAGATCATATCTTGAGCTCCAGTTTGTGGAACAAAGTGTAGTTCCAGATTTCTCCTGGATGCCCCAGACATTGTATGAATGTGTTCAGTTCCTTCAGCAGCAATCTTGATTTAGCTTAATGAAGTACTGAGCAGTCAAAGCAGGTATTAGATGAGAACTGTAAATAATACTGGGTTGTTTATAGAAGGAGAAGCTTGGAAAGGGTTAAATAAACACACTGTTGTATGTAAAAGCACTACTTACTCTATTAATACTGATTGGATATTAAAAATAATGAAATGTCACTGAGCCTGCTGGCTTTTTAAGTATAATAATGTCCCCAAGTGCCTCAAACCTTTGCACAGTACTGTATAAACAAAGTCATTCATAGAGGTTTGATGTGCAATGCTTGATTAGAATCAAATGTAGATCTCACACTTCTTATTAGTGGTGGTGATGGGAATGGGATATCTGAGGAGAACAATGCTGAACACAGAGAGTGTGTTTACATGCACTTAATAATCCAATCATAATCAGATTTCTGCAGTTATCTGATTCTACAAGTGGTCCATAAAAACATTCTCTGATTATTTGGGCTTTGAAATCTGATTAAGAGAGCTCAGTGGTTGGTTACTAATACTCCTTTAGAACTTTCTTCAGGACTTTTCAGTCTCCAGGAAAGAGAGTGCACTTCTGAAAATAAGCAAGTAACAAGTAAGTCTCAAGTCTTGACAATCAAGTCCCGAGTCAAGTCTCAAGTCAATACAAGCGAGTCTCGAGTCAACTCCCAAGTCAATACAAGTAAGTCTCGAGTCAAGTCCCAAGTCAGTACAAGCGAGTCTCGAGTCAAGTCCCAAGTCAATACAAGCGAGTCTCGAGTCAAGTCCCAAGTCAATACAAGCGAGTCTCGAGTCAAGTTCCAAGTCAATACAAGGAAGTCTCGAGTCAAGTCCCAGGTCTTAAACTTCAAGTCCTAATCAAGTCACCAGATGTAACGTCATTTCAGTATTTAACACAGTTGATGTAGTTGATTAGTAGAATATTAAACTAACATTAATATAACATTAACATTTTTAAAGTTTGTATTATAACAAAAATAACTTGCATATGAAATTAGATCATTTCAAGCAGTTCTAATCACTAATCACCTCATTACCAGTTTATTACCAGTCCAATCATCTAATTTCCAGTCCATTACCAGTTAAAATAGGTGTTGAAGCAGAAAAACACTAAAATGTGAGGCAGTGGGCCTCGAAGGCCGAGACTGAGAAACACTGCACTGTATGGAAGTATTAGTACACATTACACCTACAGGAATTTTAATAATCACATTCTAAACCCATAAGCATTAATATCTGGATGGGTCTTTCAGTTCTAACAGCATGTGTGACTCTGCAGTAGCTCTGCATGGACTGATCAGTGTTTGTACTGTTCTGCACTACTTGAACACTTCCTGTCTGAGATGCTGAGCTTCCTAAATGCTTTAATGTTTCAGTAAAATTCTCAGTGGACGGTGGAATATCTAGGAGGGATGAACAGAGCTAGCTAGCTAACTGCTATATGTGAAATATACATAGCAGAGACTTCCTGTTCTTTGTGCCTCAAAAGTGGAACAAAGTTTGAAGTGGTTGCAGCTCCATCTGTGATCTTGACTCCGCATGTCCTGCATGTTTCAGTTCTTTTTTATTTACTGCAGCAGAATCTTTGTAGTTGAACGGGATTATTTTCGAGAGCGTGTTGCTCCTCGTCTCTGCACAAATTCAACACTGGCGCCCCCCAAAGTTCCCGTGATTGGCTGCAGAACTTCACTTGTTGCTAGGTTACAGATAAACTGAGTGGTGCAGCTCAGCTATCTAGCATTACAGCACAAATTAATAGAAAATGATCAGTTATGTGATTCAGTTTTCCTTATTTATTATATTAAAATAGGGTGGCGAGTCTTTTCAAGTCTTAAAGCTCCGATTCCAAGTCCAAGTCAGTAAAGGTAAAGTCTAAGTCAAGTCACTAGTCATCAGTTTAGTGACTTGAGTTGGACTTGAGTCCAAGTCATGTCCATTACTACGTTTGAGTTCTGTTTGGTTGCCGTGGTTGCAGAGTTTTGTATTTTCTTTTCTTGCCGTCACAGTGAAGATGTAGACTGGTTCTATATATGTTTATATGCTTCATTTTTTGAACATACTGTGGTACAGGCATGCTCTGAGATGGTCTGATAAAGGTCTAAAGTGGTCTCAATTTGACTGACAACTGTACAGTCTTTTAAGCCTGCCCCCATGTTCCATCTGGCCCATGTGACCTGTCTGGCCAGGTTGTTATCTCCTGGGATAGGGGCAGATTTCCTTGGGAGGTTCCTGCCTTAAAACAATAGGCTCTGCTGAGCCATAAGCTTTTAGACAGTCATTTGTATAAATGAGGTTAGCAGGTGGGCATTGGACGTAAGAAATATTTACAGCAGTGTTCAGTTAGATCATAAACGTGGGTTTCATGATCTCAAAGAGAATTTTTTTTCCCAGATCTATGAATTTGCTGTTATTCACCTTATATAGAGGGTTTGGATGTATTGCAGTTAAAAAGAAATGCCAAATAGTTTAACATACTGGGGAGAAAATACACAAATAAATGAATTAATAAGTAAATAAATAACTAAATGTGACCCATCCCTCAAACGTACACCCAGAAGAAAAGATGTATCTCCATGTTTTTTTTTCAGTTAACATTTTTCCTTATCATTTGAACACAACAGCTGCTCTTTATATCCTGGAAAATGATGAATGGGCCAATAGAAATGTTCCAAAATCACTCCAAATAAAACCTCTTTATATTAAACTATTTTTGTTTTTCATAACTAAATTATATAAATACATAAATAAATTAATTAACCCCTTGTCAAGGCCCACCTTGAGTGTTACTACACTCTTCTACAAGCCAACAAGAAAAACCCAACCTGTTTGCAAGCACTACAATCCTTGTAGTTACCATTTAATACATCTTAGTATGTAATCAGTCCAAGATTTTAAGGGGTTAATAAAGTAAGTAAATAAATAAATGTGCCACATTTTTTTCCAGCATGCATTCACTTCTAATCAGCAAACAAATCAACAAAAACCTGTCCCTTGACTAGGGGCACACAAACTTCTGCACCCAGCTGTACTCTTTGGAAACTCAAGTGTGGCTTCACTTTGCCTGGCAGAACGACCGTACCCGCGCTGTGGACATCACAACTGTGATTCTCCCCCTCACCACACGGAGTGATAATGAGTTGATGAGTTTTTTTGCGGTGAACCAAACCAAACCACTCAGCCAGGGAATTTCACGGAGGGGTTCGCAACAACCGCCAGCTTTACACCTGAGGGCAGCGTTGTTGGGTTATAAAGAAAGCAACTGTACTACAACGTCAATAAATAAATAAATAAATAAATAAATAAATAAACTTCAAGGATGTAGAAATACCTGCAAGGCCTTTTCGGTCCCACCAGATATTATTAGCCGCTGAAGCGCACAGTACTCCGCCGCCAAATAATTCATCTCGCTATTTCCATATGTATTACTGTGACATTTTAAATGTGTAATCAGCGATGCCATAACGAATGAATACCAACCACTACCGTCTATTCTAATAACCACTTCTAATAAAAGCAGCCTTGGTTTATTAATACCCCAGAGTGCTTCAGGGAGAAATGGAGCGCCTCGGCACGGCTAGCCTTACCGCTGTAATACAAATATGCTTGTTTTTAATTTGCATGTGATCAAAAGGGCTATTGCGAGGACAGGTCTGTCATAAATAAACATATATATATATATATATATATATATATATATATATATATATATATATATATATATATATATATATATATATCTTTGTAAGTGTGCTGGTCATATGTGTGCTGCTTAGAAAATGAGAAGCATTTTTCTCAGAAATGGTTTTGCCTGGCTATAAATAATCACTGAAGGCGTCTCTCCCTTGCCTCTAAACGCCAAAGCACTAAACGTTTTATAACCTGAGCAAAGGACGTTTACTCCCTCATAAAGACTATTTAAGAAACAATGGATGAGTTCAGCCTCCCCGTGCCTCGGAGGATTACTCCGGGATGTGCTGAATGGCTGCCATGCTGCAATTTGTTTCTCCTCTTTTTCATATATTGTAAGTGACGGGCGTAGGTGTTCTGAATGTTTCATTTCGAGGCGTGGAGACTTACGCAGCGAGCGGTTCGTGAGCCTAGCGAGTTATTCAGTATTATTTAGGGCCGCGTTAGTCTCTGTCATGAGCTGCGGTTGAGCTAATGATCGACTGATTGTTTCTTTCAGTGTGTTCTGGCTTTTGGGATGGTTTTACTAACGAGTGCGATGCCAAGGAGAAAGGCTATGCTTGTTGGTATGTACAGGGAAGCTTTCCTCTACAAAGTACATATCATCACTGTCCAGAGGACAAGTATCAAGTACTTAATAGTACTTTTACAGGAAGGGACAAAAACCTACTTTACTTTTAAGTTAATGCAAAGAGGTTTTATTCTAAGAGATTTTGGAGCGTTTCTATTGGTCCATTCATTATTTTTTGTCATGTTGAAATGATATAGAAGAGATTATTAAAGTGGGAGGAGATAGTAACTTTAGAGTAGAGGCCAAAAACCTTCTTCATTTGTAATTTAAGTTAATGTATATAAGTTATATTCAAAGGGATTTTGTCGGATTTCTATTGGTCCATTCATCATTTTGTTGGATATGAAGAGCAGCTGTCATGTTCAAGGCGGCGCGGTGGTGTAGTGGTGAGTATGGTGGTGTAGTGGTTAGTACGGTGGTGTAGTGGTTAGTACGGTGGTGTAGTGGTTAGTAAGGTGGTGTAGTGGTTAGTACGGTGGTGTAGTGGTCAGTATGATGGTGTAGTGGTTAGTATGGTGGTGTAGTGGTTAGTATGCTGGTGTAGTGGTTAGTACGGTGGTGTAGTGGTTAGTATGGTGGTGTAGTGGTTAGTACGGTGGTGTAGTGGTTAGTATGGTGGTGTAGTGGTTAGTACGGTGGTGTAGTGGTTAGTATGGTGGTGTAGTGGTCAGCACTGTCTCCTCACAGTAAGATGATCTGGGTTGGATTTCCGGTCCGGGTGGTTCTGTGTGGAGTGTGTATGTTCTCCTTGTGTTTGAGTGGGTTTCCTCCGGGTACTCCGGTTTCCTCACACAGTCCAAACACATGCATGTTCGGTTGATCACTCGCTCTAAACTGCCCGTAGGTGTGAGTGTGTGTTGGCCATGCGATGGCATGGCGACCTGTCCATGGTGTACCCCGCCTTCGCCTTTTTCTATATTGTACAACAGTGTTTTTCACATCCCGTATCTACTGCAATCTTTGGTTCTTCAGTAACAGAACATAGTGTGGGTCTGAGCAAAGTTCATGTGTGTTTTTTAGGGAAAAGATGATAACGGTAATGATTTACTTTAGTATTTAACTTAATTCCCGTAAGAGGACATTTTCTCAGGCCAGTCATCATTTCTATTGTGTTATGATTCAGTGGCGTATCCTGTTTACTGAAGAAGCCTAGAATCAGCACATCACACATACCGTTCAGTGTATTTCAGTATATTTACTGTTCAAATGCCGAACTGAATGAATTATTTATAAACTTCTAATCTCACTCAATTTATTCTCTGACTCACTTTATTCTCTCACTCAATTTATTCTCTGACTCACTTTATTCTCTCACTCACTTTATGCTCTGACTCACTTTATTCTCTCACTCACTTTATTCTCTGACTCACTTTATTCTCTCACTCACTTTATTCTCTCACTCACTTTATTCTCTGACTCACTTTATTCTCTCACTCACTTTATTCTCTGACTCGCTTTATTCTCTGACTCACTTTATTCTCTCACTCACTTTATTCTCTGACTCACTTTATTCTCTCACTCACTTTATTCTCTGACTCAATTTATTCTCTGACTCACTTTATTCTCTCACTCACTTTATTCTCTGACTCACTTTATTCTCTCACTCACTTTATTCTCTCACTCACTTTATTCTCTGACTCACTTTATTCTCTCACTCACTTTATTCTCTGACTCACTTTATTCTCTGACTCACTTTATTCTCTCACTCACTTTATTCTCTGACTCACTTTATTCTCTCACTCACTTTATTCTCTGACTCACTTTATTCTCTCACTCACTTTATTCTCTCACTCACTTTATTCTCTGACTCGCTTTATTCTCTCACTCACTTTATTCTCTGACTCGCTTTATTCTCTGACTCACTTTATTCTCTCACTCACTTTATTCTTTGACTCGCTTTATTCTCTGACTCGCTTTATTCTCTCACTTACTTTATTCTCTGACTCGCTTTATTCTCTGACTCGCTTTATTCTCTCACTCACTTTATTCTCTGACTCGCTTTATTCTCTCACTTACTTTATTCTCTGACTCGCTTTATTCTCTGACTCGCTTTATTCTCTCACTCACTTTATTCTCTGACTCACTTTATTCTCTCACTCACTTTATTCTCTCACTCGCTTTATTCTCTCACTCACTTTATTCTCTGACTCGCTTTATTCTCTCACTCGCTTTATTCTCTCACTCGCTTTATTCTCTCACTCATTTTATTCTCTGACTCGCTTTATTCTCTCACTCACTTTATTCTATGACTCGCTTTATTCTCTGACTCGCTTTATTCTCTCACTCGCTTTATTCTCTGACTTGCTTTATTCTCTGACTCGCTTTATTCTCTCACTCACTTTATTCTCTGACTCGCTTTATTCTATGACTCGCTTTATTCTCTGACTCACTTTATTCTCTGATTCACTTTATTTCCTGACTCGCTTTATTCTCTCACTCGCTTTATTCTCTGACTCGCTTTATTTTCTGATTCACTTTATTCTCTAACTCACTTTATTCTCTCACTCACTTTATTCTTTGACTTGTATTAGTCTCTGACTCGCTTTAGTCTCTGACTCACTTTATTCTCTGACTCACTTTATTCTCTGATTCACTTTATTCTTTCACTTACTTTATTCTTTGACTCGCTTTAATCTCTGGCTCGCTTTATTCTTTGATTCACTTTATTCTTTCTCTTACTTTATTCTTTGACTCGCTTTAATCTCTGACTCGCTTTAGTCTCTGACTCACTTTATTCTCTGACTCACTTTATTCTCTGATTCACTTTATTCTTTCTTTTACTTTATTCTTTGACTCGCTTTAATCTCTGACTCACTTTAGTCTCTGACTCACTTTATTCTCTGACTCGCTTTATTCTCTTACTTGCTTTATTCTCCAACTGCTGCTTCCCACCTTGCCTGTGTTTGACCCGTACTCCTGAATCTGCACAGATCTGATTGGCTAAGGAGCCTTTAGTGATCTTACAGCGCCTGTGATTGGTCTGTGAGTTTACTGCTCCACTAAACCCGTATACCGTAAAGACAAGAAAAGTTCCGCCGCTTAAAACAAACACTGTCGGAATGAAATCCTCCTCAATAGTTTATCGCTTTGAGTCTGCGTTCGACAACGTCTGTGTCTGGACGTATTAGTGATTCCCGTGGCATTAACGGGTTAAAATCCTGGATGGTTTTTTTTTTATGAGGAAAATCTCTCTTTGCATGTTGTGTCCATTCTCCCACTCCGCTGTCTACTGTCTGCTGTCCCTCTTTCTTTCTCTTCCTTTCTCTTTCTTTATTCTCCAACTGGCTTTACTCTCTGACTCGCTTTATTCTTTATGCTTTATTCTCCAACTGGCTTTATTCTCCAACTGGCTTTATTCTTTGACTCGCTTTATTCTCTGACTCGCTTTATTCTCTGACTCGCTTTATTCTCTGACTCGCTTTATTCTCCAACTGGCTTTACTCTCTGACTCGCTTTATTCTTTGACTCGCTTTATTCTTTGACTCGCTTTATTCTCCAACTGGCTTTATTCTCCAACTGGCTTTATTCTTTGACTCGCTTTATTCTCTGACTCGCTTTATTCTCTGACTCGCTTTATTCTCCAACTGGCTTTATTCTCTGACTCGCTTTATTCTCTGACTCGCTTTATTCTCCAACTGGCTTTATTCTCCAACTGGCTTTATTCTCTGACTCGCTTTATTCTCTGACTCGCTTTATTCTCCAGCTGGCTTTATTCTCCCACTGGCTTTATTCTCTGACTCGCTTTATTCTCTGACTCGCTTTATTCTCTCACTCGCTTTATTCTCTCACTCGCTTTATTCTCTCACTCATTTTATTCTCTGACTCGCTTTATTCTCTCACTCACTTTATTCTATGACTCGCTTTATTCTCTCACTCGCTTTATTCTCTGACTTGCTTTATTCTCTGACTCGCTTTATTCTCTCACTCACTTTATTCTCTGACTCGCTTTATTCTATGACTCGCTTTATTCTCTGACTCACTTTATTCTCTGATTCACTTTATTTCCTGACTCGCTTTATTCTCTCACTCGCTTTATTCTCTGACTCGCTTTATTTTCTGATTCACTTTATTCTCTAACTCACTTTATTCTCTCACTCACTTTATTCTTTGACTTGTATTAGTCTCTGACTCGCTTTAGTCTCTGACTCACTTTATTCTCTGACTCACTTTATTCTCTGATTCACTTTATTCTTTCACTTACTTTATTCTTTGACTCGCTTTAATCTCTGGCTCGCTTTATTCTTTGATTCACTTTATTCTTTCTCTTACTTTATTCTTTGACTCGCTTTAATCTCTGACTCGCTTTAGTCTCTGACTCACTTTATTCTCTGACTCACTTTATTCTCTGATTCACTTTATTCTTTCTTTTACTTTATTCTTTGACTCGCTTTAATCTCTGACTCACTTTAGTCTCTGACTCACTTTATTCTCTGACTCACTTTATTCTCTGACTCGCTTTATTCTCCAACTGCTGCTTCTCACCTTGCCTGTGTTTGACCCGTACTCCTGAATCTGCACAGATCTGATTGGCTAAGGAGCCTTTAGTGATCTTACAGCGCCTGTGATTGGTCTGTGAGTTTACTGCTCCACTAAACCCGTATACCGTAAAGACAAGAAAAGTTCCGCCGCTTAAAACAAACACTGTCGGAATGAAATCCTCCTCAATAGTTTATCGCTTTGAGTCTGCGTTCGACAACGTCTGTGTCTGGACGTATTAGTGATTCCCGTGGCATTAACGGGTTAAAATCCTGGATGGTTTTTTTTATGAGGAAAATCTCTCTTTGCATGTTGTGTCCATTCTCCCACTCCGCTGTCTACTGTCTGCTGTCCCTCTTTCTTTCTCTTCCTTTCTCTTTCTTTATTCTCCAACTGGCTTTACTCTCTGACTCGCTTTATTCTTTATGCTTTATTCTCCAACTGGCTTTATTCTCCAACTGGCTTTATTCTCTGACTCGCTTTATTCTCTGACTCGCTTTATTCTCCAGCTGGCTTTATTCTCCAACTGGCTTTATTCTCTGACTCGCTTTATTCTCTGACTCGCTTTATTCTCTCACTCGCTTTATTCTCTCACTCATTTTATTCTCTGACTCGCTTTATTCTCTCACTCACTTTATTCTATGACTCGCTTTATTCTCTCACTCGCTTTATTCTCTGACTTGCTTTATTCTCTGACTCGCTTTATTCTCTCACTCACTTTATTCTCTGACTCGCTTTATTCTATGACTCGCTTTATTCTCTGACTCACTTTATTCTCTGATTCACTTTATTCTCTCACTCGCTTTATTCTCTGACTTGCTTTATTCTCTGACTCGCTTTATTCTCTCACTCACTTTATTCTCTGACTCGCTTTATTCTATGACTCGCTTTATTCTCTGACTCACTTTATTCTCTGATTCACTTTATTTCCTGACTCGCTTTATTCTCTCACTCGCTTTATTCTCTGACTCGCTTTATTTTCTGATTCACTTTATTCTCTAACTCACTTTATTCTCTCACTCACTTTATTCTTTGACTTGTATTAGTCTCTGACTCGCTTTAGTCTCTGACTCACTTTATTCTCTGACTCACTTTATTCTCTGATTCACTTTATTCTTTCACTTACTTTATTCTTTGACTCGCTTTAATCTCTGGCTCGCTTTATTCTTTGATTCACTTTATTCTTTCTCTTACTTTATTCTTTGACTCGCTTTAATCTCTGACTCGCTTTAGTCTCTGACTCACTTTATTCTCTGACTCACTTTATTCTCTGATTCACTTTATTCTTTCTTTTACTTTATTCTTTGACTCGCTTTAATCTCTGACTCACTTTAGTCTCTGACTCACTTTATTCTCTGACTCACTTTATTCTCTGACTCGCTTTATTCTCCAACTGCTGCTTCTCACCTTGCCTGTGTTTGACCCGTACTCCTGAATCTGCACAGATCTGATTGGCTAAGGAGCCTTTAGTGATCTTACAGCGCCTGTGATTGGTCTGTGAGTTTACTGCTCCACTAAACCCGTATACCGTAAAGACAAGAAAAGTTCCGCCGCTTAAAACAAACACTGTCGGAATGAAATCCTCCTCAATAGTTTATCGCTTTGAGTCTGCGTTCGACAACGTCTGTGTCTGGACGTATTAGTGATTCCCGTGGCATTAACGGGTTAAAATCCTGGATGGTTTTTTTTATGAGGAAAATCTCTCTTTGCATGTTGTGTCCATTCTCCCACTCCGCTGTCTACTGTCTGCTGTCCCTCTTTCTTTCTCTTCCTTTCTCTTTCTTTATTCTCCAACTGGCTTTACTCTCTGACTCGCTTTATTCTTTGACTCGCTTTATTCTCCAACTGGCTTTATTCTCCAACTGGCTTTATTCTTTGACTCGCTTTATTCTCTGACTCGCTTTATTCTCTGACTCGCTTTATTCTCCAACTGGCTTTATTCTCCAACTGGCTTTATTCTCTGACTCGCTTTATTCTCTGACTCGCTTTATTCTCCAACTGGCTTTATTCTCCAACTGGCTTTATTCTCGGACTCGCTTTATTCTCTGACTCGCTTTATTCTCCAACTGGCTTTATTCTCCAACTGGCTTTATTCTTTGACTCGCTTTATTCTCTGACTCGCTTTATTCTCTGACTTGCTTTATTGTCCAACTGGCTTTATTCTCTGACTCGCTTTATTCTCTGACTCGCCTTATTCTCTCACTCACTTTATTCTCTGACTCGCTTTATTCTCTGACTCGCTTCATTCTCTGACTCGCTTTATTCTCTGACTTGCTTTATTCTCTGACTCACTTTATTCTCTGACTCGCTTTATTCTCTGACTCACTTTATTCTCCAACTGCTGCTTCTTGCTTTGCACCTCGCCTGTCTTTGCGCTGTACTCCTGAATCTGCACAGATCTGATTGGCTGAGGAGCCTTTAGTGATCTTACAGCGCGTGTGATTGGTCTGTGAGTTTACTGCTCCACTAAACCCGTATACCGTAAAGACAAGAAAAGTTCTGTCGCTTAAAACAAACACTGTCGGAATGAAATCCTCCTCAATGGTTTATCGCTTTAAGTCTGCATTCGACAACGTCTGTGTCTGGACGTATTAGTGATTCCCGTGGCATTAACGGGTTAAAATCCTGGATGTTTTTTTTAGAAGGAAAGTCTCTCTTTGCATGTTGTGTCCATTCTCCCACTCCGCTGTCTACTGTCTGCTGTCCCTCTTCCTTTCTCTCCGTCTTCTCTCTTCCCTATTGTTTGTGTCTGTCTTCCCCCTCTTCTCCTTCTCCGGATCGAGGGCCTCGTCTCTGCTGCAGCCGATCCCGTCAGCGTGAAGGTGTTTATCCTGTGAGCTGTACTCTCTGACTCGCTTTATTCTTTGACTCGCTTTATTCTCTGACTTGCTTTATTCTCCAACTGGCTTTATTCTCTGACTCGCTTTATTCTCTGACTTGCTTTATTCTCCAACTGGCTTTATTCTCTGACTCGCTTTATTCTCTGACTCGCTTTATTCTCTAACTCGCTTTATTCTCTGACTCGCTTTATTCTCCAGCTGGCTTTACTCTCTGACTTGCTTCATTCTCTGACTCGCTTTATTCTTTGACTCGCTTTATTCTCTGACTCGCTTTATTCTCTGACTCGCTTTATTCTCTGACTTGCTTTATTCTCCATCTGGCTTTATTCTCTGACTCACTTTATTCTCTGACTCGCTTTATTCTCTGACTCGCTTTATTCTTTCACTCA
This sequence comes from Megaleporinus macrocephalus, assembly GCA_021613375.1. Lineage (NCBI taxonomy): Eukaryota > Metazoa > Chordata > Actinopteri > Characiformes > Anostomidae > Megaleporinus > Megaleporinus macrocephalus. The sequence continues at coordinate 28,942,109 of CM038714.1, forward strand.
CTTTATTATCTTACTTGCTTTGTTCTCCAACTGGCTTTATTCTCTGACTTGCTTTATTCTCTGACTCGCTTTATTCTTTAACTCGCTTTATTCCCTTACTTGCTTTGTTCTCCAACTGGCTTTATTCTCTGACTAGCTTTATTCTCTGACTTGCTTTATTCTCCAACTGGCTTTATTCTCTGACTCGCTTTATTCTCTGACTCACTTTATTCTCTGACTCGCTTTATTCTCTGACTCACTTTACTCTCTGACTTGCTTTAGTCTCTGACTCGCTTAATTCTCTGACTTATTTTACTCTCTGACTCGCTTTAGTCTCTGACTCACTTTAGTCTCTAACTCTCTTTGTTCTCTGACTCACTTTATTCTCTGACTCACTTTGTTCTCTAACTTTCTTTATTCTCCAACTGCTGCTTCTTGCTTCGCACCTCGCCTGTCTTTGCGCTGTACTCCTGAATCTGCACAGATCTGATTGGCTAAGGAGCCTTTAGTGATCTTACAGCGTGTATGATTGGTCTGTGAGTTTACTGCTCCACTAAACCCGTATACCGTAAAGACAAGAAAAGTTCCGCCGCTTAAAACAAACACTGTCGGAATGAAATCCTCCTCAATAGTTTATCGCTTTGAGTCTGCGTTCGACAACGTCTGTGTCTGGACGTATTAGTGATTCCCGTGGCATTAACGGGTTAAAATCCTGGATTTTTTTCTTTTCCCTAGGAAAGTCTGTCTATGCATGTTGTGTCCATTTCCCCACTCCGCTGTCCCTCTTCCTTTCTCACCGTCTTCTCTCTTCCCTATTGTTTGTGTCTGTCTTCCCCCTCTTGTCCTTCTCCGGATCGAGGGCCTCGTCTCTGCCGCAGTCGATCCCGTCAGCGTGAAGGTGTTTATCCTGCAAGCTGTAGCCGGGGGCCTCGCGAGTGCCATTTTCTTTGTCACTTTACTTAGACGGCGTGACACTCTGCGACAGACTTATGCGGCGTGGTCATAAAGTGGCTGACAGCGTCTCTCCGAAAGATCTCCAGCACGCCGTCTTTGCGTCCCCCCGTTCTGATGCAGCAGATGTTATTTCTGATTTTCTTTGCGGCGCCACCTCGCCCGAAGACAAAAACCCTCAAAGCTCTCGCCGCGCATCGTGCTTGTTTTGTACCGTCGTGTCCTTTTGTCTCCTTCTTTGGACGCTCCAGCTTGTCAGGACATATAATGGGAGAGGACAGCTATGGCACTATCTGTCTTCCATGTGCATTTGGTTTATAATCTGGGAAAGAGGTTTAATCAGAGTGTGGAAGGGGTCCACAACGGCAGCAATTAATGCTTTGTCTTCGTCTCTTGTTGCTCGGGGTTTCTTCTCCCTAATGCATTAACTGGCTATTAGCCAATCGGGGCACTCAGGTGTTTGAAAGAAAGCGAAAGAATGGCGATATCCAAAGAAAAAGGCTCTTGCTAGGAGCCTTCTGAAGGACCTCTCATTACCGCCACAGAGGTCAGCGGATAAAGCACAGTCAGCTCCGCTTAACACCTCTTTATTGGCTGTAAATGTGGAAAAATGAGCCGGAGAAATGTAGCCCTCAAAAGTGCGCCGGCGTAACAGGGCCTTTTCATGTCGGCGGCGTGCGAACAAGACGTTAGCGGTTAAACAGTCCGCCGCCCAATAAGCCCAGCTGTAATAGGCCTACTAGAGAGGTAATCAATTTTGATTCCCTCTAACTAATGAGCTAACTGACGTGTTCAATAACCTCTGCCGGCCAAAAAAAAAGATAAATGTTATCAATGAGTGCCTGCAGAGGCAATCGGCAGTCACCTTATTGTGATAGGTGAGGGAAAGTTCACGCACCATGCAAACAACCGTGACCAAGACTTGCGGATCCTTTATGGAAGAAGCTTGCTGGAAAATTGGGACGTTTCTATGTTCTATGTTCAATTCCAAATACAGTCAAACCTTAAATTTAATATTTTTATTCCTTACAAAAAAGAAGTTTATTCAAGTGTGCCATTAGTTTACTTCTTTTAAACTAAAAGGAAGTGAGTATGCTTTCAGTTTACTTTTTATGTACTTCTCAGTGATATACTAAACACAGTTATATTTAAGTATGCTTGGGTTATACTGACAAGTATAGAACAGTCTAAGTATATTTGGCCTTTACTTGTACTTAATCTTTTGATAGATAGTAGAAGTAAGTATTCTTGCGCAGCAAAAAAACACATCCAGTACAATATTTATTCAAAATTTGATTTATAAAGTTTTATAAATATACAGATATGTTTCTTAATCTGAGTGTGTCTTGTTTATTTTACGTGTGTCCACAGGTGAGTAAGTAAACGTTGTTAAGTTTTATTTTAAGTAAGAAAATACTTTGACAAAACAATTAAAACACAACACTGATATAAACAGTAAATTATAAGTATTATTTTAAGTTCACTTAAAGAAAACATACAAGCTAGTAAATTAACAGTAAACCCTTAAGTGTACTTTTAATGTAGTTGCAGTACAAAAGATGTAAACTAGTCGTATACTTAGTTTTCTCCGTGCGGTGTTGGGTCTCACCCTCAAAGACGAGGAGGAGCTCGATTATACAGGGCTCAGAGTCATGTCGCTACTCCTCCACGTCGAGAGGAACCAGCTGAGGTGGTTCGGGCATCTGGTTAGGATACCTCCTGGACACCTCCCTGTGGAGGTGTTCCGGACATGTCCGACCGGGAGGAGACCCCGGGGAAGACCCAGGACACGCTGGAGGGATTATATCTCTTGGCTGGCCTGGGAACGCCTCGGTTGGGGCTAGAGGAGGTGGCTAGGGAGAGGGAAATCTGGGTTTCTCTGCTTAGACTGCTTCCCCGCAACCCGGATCCCCTGAAAAGCGGTAGATAATGGATGGATGCATTGATGGAACCAATTTTGAGCTATATTTGGGACTCCTAATTGTCAAAGCTCACCCAAAGCTCAGTAGTGGCCAGTCAGCAGTGGCCAAAAGTGTGATACTAGAAAATGGGGTTATGAGGTGTGGCAGGAGGGCCATTTCTGAAGCCCTTCTTTCTATCTAACGCCCTAAAAGTTCTCAACCCTACCTTCTGTTTCGTATGACCAAGTTCTCACAATCCCAAGCAGCTCCTCCTGTTCCTCAGTCCTACTTTTAAGACTTCTACCACCGTCCAAGCCTTCTAGCTCCAAGCAGAAGCCGCTCAATATCTCTAGCCCATGTTCCCAGAGCTCCACCAATGTTGCCTAAGCTAAGTCAACCAAAGGAAACCTGTGAAGTATGCTGCTTTATTACATTAAGTTTCACATTTTACGTTAAAAATGGCAAGGAAAGTCTCAATATGTTGATTTAAACTACCAAATGACCTCCCACACAGCTTCCAGTGGCTTTACGGCAGTTGTAGTGGTTTCAACTGGTTAATTAGCGTTGCACAAAAGCTCAAGTCCCCTGGAGAAGCACAGGGAACGAAGCGCTGAGGCATTTCTCTGCCAGCATCAGCCTAGAATAGCCCGCCCTGATAATATCTCTCATTTCCTATGCCGGGTCATGGCACCCTGAAAGAGTCTCTACGGGCCCGTTGAGTGCATTCCACTTATTTTGTGCTCTGATTATGTCCTTTCATTTCTCTATTTGTCGGCCCAATCAATAAATGCTCCCCATCCTCGCCTCAGTTTCCAGGAGGTCCAGCTACTGTGAAATCTAGCCTCTCCTACTCTCTCTCTCTCTGGCTGTCCTTCTCTCCCTATGTCCCCCTCTCTCTCTCTTGTTCTCAATCCCTGATACCATTTGATAGCTTTGTTCATTAGATCTTTATCAATGGCTCTGGCCACAAGCTGTGAAGACACTGAGCTGGGAAGTGATCATATTCCGAGGACGCACTCAGTTGTTTTCGGAGCATGATTTATCTCCAGACTGCCTCTTCTCTCCGTGACAGCGTTATTAGAGAACGTAAAGGGGGAGAGGGCAATGTAATGAGAAATATCAATGTATCCTCATGTTCCTCCCTTCGCTGACAGTCTACGATCCATCTCCCTGACACTCACCTAGTTAACATTTTTATCAGCGGGACAGAATTTTTAGCCCTCACCTCCCGGCGAGGCTGGGGGTCTCCACTAATAGTTTAGATAAAGATGAAGAATCTACGACATCCAACTGCTTTGGGTAAATGATGAATGATGGGGATGGAAGTTTTGTTTCTTTCGTATATTTGTTGTGTCGTAACTTTTGTCCCTGCATGGCTGAGAGCGGTGGCCTTCCCAACCAAATGGGGGGCTTTCTCTGCTTACATTCACACAGAAAGTGTTTGGAATAATATCAGGGCTTATCAAGTAACCTTGAACTATCAGATTATAACTACTTATACTATCACTTCATCCAAGCCAGATGTTTGGTTGACAAATCATGTGTACTTATTGTAGTAAGCAAAGCAAACCCAGAGCTACCCAGAATTCCTAGTGAGCCAGTTTATTTTTAAATATTATATATTATTATTTTTCCTTTTTTATGTTGTTGTCAAACAAACCACATATTGACACAGGACTTCTAATCTACCCTCAGTGTTAGAGTATGTAAACTACCAGTCAAAAGTTTGACCACACCCTGTTTTTCCCCATTTTGTACTATTTTAATAGTAATAATATTTGTGAATAGTTATTAAAACTTTAAAACTATAAAATTATGCAACAAGAGCGCTTATGGAATTATTCCTGGACCTGAATAAAGCATCTTGACTATTAGTCAAGATACTTTTCTCACGTCTGCAAAAGATAAGTGCTTAAGATGTAAGCAAAGTCATTCAGAGCCGTCTGGTGGTACACACACATAAACATGCTCCAGGAATAATTCCATAAGCGCCCTTGTTCCATAACTTTGTAGTTTTAAAGTTTTAATAATTATTCACTAATATTATTACTATTAAAATAGTACAAAATGAGGAAAAAAACAGGGTGTGTCCAAACTTTTGACTGGTAGTGTACATACTCTAACACTGAGGGTAGATTAGATGTCCTGATACAACCAAACTGACCACTCGGCAGAGAGAAAGTTGCATTCAACCCACATGTAACATGTCATGTAACATGCCTTCCCACCCAAATGTGGGGCTTTTGCTACACACATTCCCACTGCAAGGCCTGATGGAATTTGTGTTTGAACTATCAAGTTATAACTACTTCTTTCAGCTCATTGCTATCACTTCATCCAGGCCAGCTGTTTGTTACTTTCTGGTTGAAAGTTCAAGGGTGCTTATTTTAGTAAGCAGAGCAAACTGGAGTTACCCAGAATTCCTAGCCAGCTAGTTTAATTATGAATATTATTTATTATTATATTTTCCTTTATATGTTGTTTTTAAACAAACCACACATTGACACGTCACATGTGGGTTGAATGCAACTTTCTTTCTGCTGAGTGCTCAGTTTGGTTGTAACAGGAATACTTAGTGAATACTTATTAAAACTTTAAAACTAGAAATTATCCAATAGGGGCTCTTATGGAATTATTGCTGGAGCAGAATAAAACATCTCCACTTTTAGTTTAGATAAAGATGACGAATCTACGACATTCAACTGCTTTGGGTAAATGATGAATGATGCGGATGGAAGTTTTGCATCTTTCGTATATTTGTTGCGTCGTAACTTTTGTCCCTGCATGGCTGAGAGCGGTAGCTTTCCCATCTGAATGGGGGGCTTTCTCTGCTTACGTTCACACTAAAAGGCCTGATGGAATGTGTTTGAACTATCAGATTATAACTACTTATCTTCTTGAAGCTCATTGCTATCACTTCATCCAGGCCAGCTTTTTGTTATTGTTCTGTTGACAATTCACGGGTGCATATTTTAGTACGCAGAGCAAACCGGAGTTACTTAGAATTCCCAGTAAGCTAGTTTATTTCTTAATATTATTTATTTTAATTCTTTCTTTTTTTTTTTTTTACAAACACACTGACATGGTACATGTGGGTTGAATGCAACTTTCTCTCTGCTGAGTGCTCAGTTTGGTTGTATCAGGACTTCTAATTTACCCTCAGTGTTAGAGTATGTACACTACCAGTCAAAAGTTTGGACACACCCTGTTTTTTTCCCCATTATGTACTATTTTAATAGTAATAATATTAGTGAATAATTAATAAAACTTTAAAACTACAAAGTTATGAAACAAGGGCGTTTATGGAATTATTCCTGGAGCATGTTTATGTGTGTGTACCACCAGACGGCTCTGAATGACTTTGCTTACATCTTAACCACTTATCTTTTGCAGACGTGAGAAAAGTCTAAATATAAGTAGAATTCCTTTTAAAGTATCAGATGATATAGAACAGAAGTGTGTGTATACTGTTAGCAGTTCCTGATCAGGACTTTAAGTAAGGAGTTTTCACAGCAGGTACAGCAGAAATGAGATTTCACAGTGCACGGTGTGGAGCTGAGCGAGAGCGGATGAAGCCCACTGCAGTAGATTCAATGTCTCGGTCACTAGCTTATTTTCTGCATGGTGAACTTTTCTTCTTCCGAGGCTTCCGGCTTTGGAGAAACTCCTTTCCTGCCTTTTTGTCTGTTTCAAGTTAAAACAAATGGAATCCAGTGGCGATCGATATTCACATGGCTCGGACTGGCTTTGTCCTCCGACCTTCGCTGTGCGTGCCCTTGTTGGTTTAGTCAAAGGATGCAGAAACGCATCTTTTCGCAAAGCTGTTTTGACTGAAGATCTGTCACTGGCCCGAGCTGAGACATTAGCATTGACATTGCTGCGACTCGGATTATTGATTTCTGCTTTTTTTACCTCTTTTTTTTTTGTGCATATCAGTCTCTCTGAGCTTCGCTCTTTTTTTCTATCGGTCCTTATCCAGCTATCAAAGCTTTTCTTATTCACAGACTTTGACCCTCTGGAATAACAAGGCTTGTGACTGTATTGACACAAATCCTCAGCTGAGGACGCATATTCTCATTTTTTTCAACGGTCAGCAGCACTTCTTCAGCAAAACCAGTGCGAAGGTCACTAAACTGTTTTCTTTTTCGGTGACCTCCAGCACAGCAAGTGAGCAAGATCATCAGAATCAAATAGATTAGATTAGATTTATTAGAAGGCTATAACACATTAGGGCTGAAACGATTCCTTGAGGAATTCGATTATAAAAAAATAATCGAGGCAAAGATTCGTTTAGTCCATACAGCCATATACATCGCACTGTTTCACACGGATGACTTTTACTGTTGAACATCGCGCGCCTACGGTGTTGCCAGGTGACACAAAGAAGACGTGATTTGATGGCATGGATTGTAAAAGAGAGAGAGAATAAGGAGAGACGAACAGAAGAGACGGGTCAGAGAAAACCATACACAGTGTCCAACGTCTACTGTAAACCGAACTAGTCAAGGAACCGTTACTGAGAGTAAACCTGAAGAAAGACGTGGCTGAAGTTAGCTTCTTATGTGAATTCCACCTTTCCACCTTAAATGATGCAGCAGTTAGAGGCGGCGGAATGTAACTTCTATACCATTTAAGGTGGAACGAAATTCAAATAAGAAGCTAACTTCAGAAAGCAATGAACTGAGCTTTCCCAGGAAACTGATAGCGAGTCTGAGTTTTATGGTAAGCCCTAGCCGAGCACCACATCAGAGTTTCAGTGTTTCAGCACGTCCAGTCCACAGAGCAGAGCGACACACAGTAACCATAACATTTAGCCTAAATCAGTGTGATGGAGAGTAGAGATGAAAGCTAGTAAAGCGTGTATGTTGTGGTTACATGTAATGGCTAGTTAAGAAAGTAAGTCAGTGTGATGGTGAGTTATATCCATAAATAAGCTTCATTCACATTATCGCTTTGATCATAGTTACAAACACACACTCAAAACAACATACACCCCTCACACACACACTTATCTCACAGTGATGCATAAAATACACAGCAAACTAAATAACAGCTGGTGTTTGTAACAATTTGAAGCCTAAAATGCACCAAATCTAATTCAGCAAGTATATTTAGTCTAGTTTGTTTGCAGTATGTGGGTCAGCAAGTGTAGGACAAACTTTAGCATAGTAAATGAGTGTACAGTAGGCAGTCTTGTGAACTTATAGTATGATATATAGGTCTAGTAATAAATTTAGTAGTAATTATTAAAATATTTTCTTTAAAACTGTACTATATGCAATTTAAGCAATAAAATGTTAAGAACCCTGTATTATTTTATCCTATATAGTTACTATTGCTTGATTAATTGATGGAATAATCAATAGAATACTCGATTACTAAAATAATCGATAGCTGCAGCCCTATAACACAAACAAACTATGTATACATAGCATGTAGTTGTCGAGTCATCTTTGAGTCATCCTTGCCTCGACTCTGATGCCTGTGTTGGATCTGATGTTATAGCCTCATATTTCCAAAAGTGCAGTGTTGCCGGAATCAAGCCGTGCTGCCGAAACTCTTATCCACGCCTTCATCTCCAGCCGTCTGGATTATGGCAACTCTCTTCTCACATCATTAGCTCCTCCTCTCCTCATAAGCTCCAGATGGTCCAGAACTGTGCTGCCCGTCTTCTTACTCATATCCGATCTCATCCTCACATCCCACCCGTCCTCCAAAAACTCCACTGGCTCCATATAAAGCGCTGCATGCATTTTAAAATCCTGCTCCTCGCTCGCAAAGCTCTTAACAACCTCACTCCTTCTCATCTGTCTGATCTTCTTTTCCCCTACAAACCGCCTCGCACCCCCAGGTCCTCCTCAGCCAGGCTACTCACTATTCCTTTATCAAACCTCCGTATCTTTGGTGATCGAACGTTCTCTAGAGTTAACCCTTTAACTCTTAATTAACTCTCTCCCTCTGCAAGTCCGACTGAAGTCAGTCTAATTCTCTTTCTACATTCAAATCTAATCTCGAATCTAACGTATCTATTCCACAAACGTCTCTAAAAGTAATCTACTCTCTGCCAAGGCTTCCCTTCTGCAGTCTTTATTGGTTTCCCTCTGCTTTACTGTTTAATATATATATCCAATCAGATTTGCAATATATTTTGTGGTTCAAACGTTATCAACACAAAAATTTAAACAACAGCCATATTGAACAACATGCCCCTGGTGCTGAACACAAATCTGAAGGCACAGTTCATAACGTTTGAACCACAAGAGATATTGCAAATCTGATTGCGTCAATCGATTTCTGAGACAATTCCGGTGTTCTTTGATATGCTACATGACCACCTTCCCATTAGAAAAACTTGCCTTTGATCCAGTATGGTGGCCTTCAAGATGGCGGCCGTGTTTGGGAAATAGTCTAAAAGATAGCCCCCCTCACTCATTAGTTGCTGGGGTATTCATATGTGTTATTTTCCCTTTTGTTTCTGAAATAAAAGCGTGTCCAGAGACACACTGTCCATTTTATCAGCTCCAGTTATTGTACAGGAGCACATTGTAGTTCATCAAACAGAAATCGTAGTCCATCTGATTCGATGCATACATTCTTTATCCCCTTTCATCCTATTTTTTAATGGTCAGGACCCCCACAGGACCACCACAGAGCAGGTACTATTTGGGTGGTGCATCTTTCTCAGTACTGCAGTGTCACTGACGTGGTCATGGTACGTTAGTATGTGTTGCGCTGGTGTGAGGGGATCAGACACAACAGTGCTGACAATGACCTACCACTTAAATATCTGCTCTGTGCTTGTCCTGAACCATTAAACAATTTGAAAATTTGAAAAATTCAAACCAAAAATTTTAATTCTAAGTCTAAATGGAGGGTTTAGTAGACCTTCAATTAATAATAATAATAATAATAATAATAATAATAATAGATATTTTTTGTTTTGTATCATATTTGGTATGTCTGGAATTTCTTGCTGTTTTTAACAGTGAAAGAAATCTGAACATAATGTTTTAACCCTTTATTCTCCGAGATTATTTAAAATGTTTACTGGAGTCGTTCCTAACTTGGAAAATAATGTTTTTCCATATGTTCCATATTGTACAACAGTGTTTTCCATATTCTATATCTACTAAAATCTTTGGTTCTCCACTTACATTTAGAACAAAGTGTGGATTTGAGTTCAGGTGGGCGCGTATGCGGCTGAAACAGGAAGCCTAGCGCATGTCAAATTTATCAACATTAACATTTTAATATAACATTATAGTCATTATGGCTTTTAGAAGAATGGGGTTTTTGGGGAGGTTGGCTAGTGCATTATAGACCCCTGTTTTTATCCTTAATGGCATTTTTTCTCATACATTACTTTTACTTTTATACTTTAAGTGGTTTTGAAAGCAGTACTTTTACACTTTTACTGGAGTAAAAAGCTTGAGTTGATACTTCAACTTCTACAGAAGTATTTTAAACCCTTGTATCTATACTTCTACCTGAGTAATGAATGTGAATACTTTTGACACCTTTAAGCATGAGAGAGTTGAGCCTATCCTAGAGTCTTCAGCAGCACATCTCAACGACTTGAAATGGGGTTAAGGTCAGGACTCAATATCAGCAAATTCATGTAAGAAAATGTTCTCCTCCAGTTTTTCACAATCTGAGCCGAGGCAATCTCCGCATTGACGTCCTGGAATATGTCCGCGCCATTGGGGAAGAAATAAACCCCAGCTGGCTGCATTATATTGCCCGATAATGTCACTGAACGTCGACCTGGCCAACTACAGCAACCCCAGATCATAGCACTGCCCCCAGGGGTTTGTACAGTGGGCACAATGTATGATGGGCGCATCACTTCATATGCTTTTCCACTTATCCTGATGCCCATCTCTCTGAAAAATGGGCCAATCTAAACTCTTTAGACCACATACTCGTTTTCCATCGCTCCAGAGTCCAGTCTTTATGCTCCCTAGCAAACTAAAAACTTGTCTGATTAGCTTCACTGACAAGTGGTTTTCTTATGACCACACAGCTGTTTGCTTGTTGGTTAAAGAATTGTTGCCAGCTGAAACATATTAATCACTGCAGTAATTATCCAATCAAAGACTCCTAAGTGTTTGCTTATTTAAAGTCGAGCAGTGTATGTGGATTTGTATAGATTGTGGTAAACGTGGTGGGCCGCACCAGAAACCCGTTCCAGGGGTGAAAATCAAGATGGGATGGCATAGGTAAAACAGAAAACCTAGGAAAACTTTCTTTTAATGGGATTTTAAGCTCTTTACAGTTGGTTTGCTCTGTTGAATGCCCCTCCACCTACAACCCATTCAGCCAATGGGAAGTCACAATGCTGCTACACCTTCTTAGTCTCCTTGATAACAACTGTTGGTGCACCATCTGTTTGGAACGTGAAGGCAGCCAAGAAATTCCACAATCAGTGGTAAAAGTATTCTTTGATTATGTTCTTTTGCAATACATACTTTATTCCATGTGAATAAAACTATTATTCATTTGTGTATGCAAATTATATTACATGCAAATCTAATATAAGATAGCTTAATGACTGCTCGCCAGCACACCAGCCTGCTAATGTCAGCCATTCATTGTGAACTGGGTGTCTAAATATAAACATACTATAAAAGTAACTGGACAGTTAACGCTTTTAGTGGTCTCTTCTCTTCTGAAGTTTTTTATGTTTTTTATTTTTTTTTCTGTCACTAGTTGACCCTTTAAAGCCTGAACTAATAAACAATTGCCCAAAAATTCTGTTTATTGGACCTTCAGTAATAATAATAATAGTAATAATATTTGTTTTGGTTTTGTATCATATTTGGTACATCTTTTGCTGTTTGTAAAAATCTTTACTTGAGTCATTTCTAAGACATATTTTTTCCATATGTTCCATATTGTACAACAGTGTATTACACATTCTGTATCTACTACAATCTTTGGTTCTCCACTAACATTTAGAACACAGTGTGGGTTTGAGTTCAGGTGAACATCAGGAATTTTAGGGTAAAAAATAAAGAAACTCTTATATAAACAGAAACATATCATTTGTAAGCAGGTTTCAAAATGTGGTACATATGTATTTATATGCTGTGTTAATAAGGTCTTCTATAAATTAGTCATTATGATTAACTTTATCATTCACTGTTGAGTTAAATGTTAATTCATTGTAATCTTTTAGTTCACAAGAAATGTATTTATGTAGCCTGTCAATCAAGGGATACGTACCAAACATGGCAGTAACTAGTATTTATATATTTATATATAATAGTATTTTCATACATTTCTAGTTCATTTCATTCTTAATAACCACTGCCTGATCTGTAGTGAAGTGCTTATAAACAGTATTTTCCAGATTCGACTGTTCATCCAAGACATTATTATTTGTAAATACGATGAAATACTGTATTTAACTACACATTATTATTAGAAATTGTATTTTAAGTTAATCTAAAATTATAGTATTGATTTTTATGATTTTTCAAGCATGATTGTTTGGTCATTGTGAACTCAGATCATTAATATCTGTGTATATTATTCTATGTATGCTTTTAACTGAAAGATTACAATTAATTACCATTTATTGTATTGCCCAACAAAAGCTTTATAGCTAATTTTCCAAAAACCTGTTAATAAAGTGTAATATTATGACATCTAATATAAGTAACACATTAATAAACCTGTGTACAAATGTAATGTTTCTAATTATTATGGTATTACTAATTATTTCCTACTAGTAATAAATTGTTTAGAAGCAAACCTTAGAATATAGTGTTTTCCAATATGACTTATTTCATAAAACATCTTGTCATCTTATGCTTTCTGGCTTAAGCTCGGTTTTCATGGTTGCAAAATATTATATTATTTAGTACATATGCATATGTTATGCCAACCCATATGTCAGTAGTATTAAAATAAAGTATTAGCCAAAAACGTATTCAACTTACTGCCTACGTTATCTGCCAGTAGAATAAGAAGTAATGCTTAAACCAAGCAAAATTAGCTGCCAACAGAATAAGAGACTGGAATATAATGAGAGGAAATATCTAGAAGTCATCTAATATTCTAACAACAGTCTCATAAGGAGCAAGTATTACATACGCTAACTAGATTTTTTTGGATGTAAGGATATAATTTGTTGCAGCGAGCTTTGAATCTAGGCAGACTGGGACACAGCCAGTGCGTGTAGACAACCTGTGGGAAATGGCCCAGTAAAGCAGGATGCTTGTGTATGTGCATGTGTTTAATTTATTTAGTGATTTGAGAGCTGAGATAGGTGCAGGAATGTTCCAGATGAGTTCATTTGCATATGATTTAAATGCAGTTGCATAAGTGAGCCTCGCTTGGTTAACCTGTGATTGGTATGTGCATGTTTGTTTAATGTTTGGAAGTCAGCGCTGTGTGACTGGGTTAGTATCTTTTATGAACACGTAAACAAAAAATGGTGGAGTTCTGAGATATCTGGTGGTGGGGTGGCCGAAAATCCACATCCATACAGTTTCTCCTCCTAGGCTTCCTAAATTTGCATTGGAGCTACCAGGGTAATGATGTAATGGAAGCTTATAGAACTGGGGTGTTTCATTAGAGTTCAGTAAGGTCCAGTTAGAGGAGATCTCCTCAGGCCAAGGTCCGGACCATCATCATTTCTAGCGTGTGTTCTGATTCAGTGATGTATCCTGTTTACTGAAGTAGTCTAGTATCAGCATCTTATACCATCAGCAACTAAAACACCAACACATCACACGTATATTTGTATATTTCAGTATATTTACTATATTTAATGCTGAACTTAATAAATGCTTTTTTCATCACTTTCAGTAAAAACAAGGGCTACATTAAAAATAATTTTAAGAAGTGCATAATAAAGTGTTTATTTATAATAAAAAATATACATAAAATGTTTAGTCTTGTTAACTGAGTTTCACATCTTAACAGTTTCTCTCCCTCTTGTATTCCTCCACACTTTCTCTTGTTTAGTGAGAGAAGTGAGCTCTTAGTTGATATAGAAAAATGGAAAACGACAAAACTTGAGATTTGTGTTATTTCTAACAGGTTGTTTTTCTTGTGTTATGTTTAAATCAGGCTAGCTGGCTCTTTAAGAGTGATAGGCAGCAATATACTGTATACTGTAACAAGTACCTCTAAACTTTAACTCCAATATAATTAAATCTCCAAAATAATAACTTCACAGGATAACAACTTTACAGTAGAGGCTGAAAATGTTCTTAACTTACATTGAAAGTTTATTTAAAGGAGTTTTATTCCAAGTGATTTTGGAGCCTTTCTGTTGGTCCATTAATTATAATATAAAGGACCCCTGTTGTGTTTAAATGACATAAAAATCTAATAAAATTGACATCCTGACAGCGTGACAGTGTTAGCTATTGGTGTTTGTGTTAGTTGTGAGAGTGATAGACAGCAATATACTGTATACTGTAACAAGTACCTCTAAATTATAACTCCAATATAATTAAATCTCCAAAATAGCAACTTTACAGGATAATAACTTTACAGGAGAGGCTGAAAACATACTTCAATTCATGTAAGTTTACTAAGTTCATGCAAAGGAATTTTATTCCAATAGATTTTGGAGCATTTCTATTGGTCCATCATAACATAAAGGACAGCTATTGTGTTCAAATGATTTAGAAAAATGGAAAATCTAAAAAAATTGAGATACATTTATTTTCTGTTAAGACGATATATAAAACGCACTGACAGCGTGACAGTGTTAGCTATTGGCGTCTGTGTTAGTTGTGAGAGTGATAGACAGCAATATACTGTATACTGTAACAAGTACCTCTAAATTATAACTCCAATATAATTAAATCTCCAAAATAGCAACTTTACAGGATAATAAGTTTACAGGAGAGGCTGAAAACATACTTCAATTCATGTAAGTTTACAAAGTTCATGCAAAGGAATTTTATTCCAATAGATTTTGGAGCATTTCTATTGGTCCATCATAACATAAAGGACAGCTATTGTGTTCAAATGATATAGAAAAATGGAAAATCTAAAAAAATTGAGATACATTTCTTTTCTGTTAAGACGATGATATATAAAACACCCTGACAGCGTGACAGTGTTTGTTATTGGCGTTTGTGTTAGTTGTAAGAGTGATAGACAGCAATATACTGTATACTGTAACAAGTACCTCTAAATTATAACTCCAATATAATTAAATCTCCAATATATCTTCAAAATAGCAACTTTACAGGATAATAACCTTACAGGAGAGGCTAAAAAACAAACTTAGCTTCATTTAAGTTTACTAAGTTCATGTAAAAGAGTTTTATTCCAAGTGATTTCGGAGCCTTTCTATTGGTCCATCATAACATACACTGTAAAAAATGTCACTGTAAAATAACAGTATTGTACTGTAAATTGAATTATAGTATATGACAGTAAAATAACTGCTTATTTATGGTACTAACCAACTAGCCAACCAGCTAGCTAGCTAACTAGCTAACAAAGGACTCACTAAATAAAACATCCCTAATTAACAACATCTTATATCTTAAAAGTTTGATAATTATACTGACAAAACCATATCACTGTAAACATTAGGAGACGTAGCATTAACAGCTACCTTTTTTTCTTGAGTTTAACGGAGACCGTCGCAGCTGCAGTCCAAACGTGTCAGTTGTAAATGCACCAGCTCGCATCTCCTCGTCTAAGAACCTATTTAGATTATCTGTCTTTATTTTACTAATTAAAACAATACAAGCTTCCCGGCACTTCCTGCACTGACTGTATGATCTAAAAAAAAGCCCCGCCCACTGCATATATTTAGTCACTTAAATGAGTAGAAGCAGTTTGGACAGTTTAATAAAAAAAAGTTATCATTAAAAAGAAACATTAGTCTGTAATCTCCAGTATGGGTTTGATGGATAGTGAGTGGACTGTAGTGAGTGGGATGATGGTGCATATTTCAAAAGTTTGACTGTACTATGTTGATAAATTACAGTTATTTGCTGTTATTGGGAAACTGATTGCATTACTGTTAATTTACATACGCTGTGTGATTATTTGACAGTATTTTACAATTATTATATAAAACAGTAAGATATTGTTGTATATCCACAGTAAATTTACAGCCATTCATTACAGTGTAATGGACAGCTGTCGTGTTCAAATGATATAGATAATTGACAAACTCTGGATGCTTTTCTGTGGACACGGTGATGTATAAAACGTCCTGACAGTGTGACAGTGTTAGCTATTGGCGTTTGTGGTATTCAAAACAGGCCGGCTCACTGGTGTTATTTTTAAATCAGGCGAGCTGGCTCTTTGAGAGTGATAGGCAGCAATAGAGACAGGCGCAGCAGATGATACCAGCTAACCTTTTGCTCAAATCATTTCTCATTTACTTCAGATATGTGCCGTGCCAGTG
Organism: Megaleporinus macrocephalus; assembly: GCA_021613375.1. Lineage (NCBI taxonomy): Eukaryota > Metazoa > Chordata > Actinopteri > Characiformes > Anostomidae > Megaleporinus > Megaleporinus macrocephalus. Next base: position 28,958,333 of record CM038714.1, read on the forward strand.
GACTGGCCCGGGGAAGAGCGTGTTACGTGTCCAGCAACGGACGCTCCCCGCGGTACCGGCTGTGCTGGTATAATTTGATTCTAAAAATTCTTTTTGCGCCGAGCAGGAAAAAATCTCAGTCCTCTATTTTTTTCCCATGAAACCCTCTTGTGGTTTGCTTTCTCTCTGTCTCTGTCTCTCTCTCTCTCTTTCTCTTCCTCTCCTTACATGAGCACAGTTAGCTTTTTAGTGTGAACGTGCCATTGGACCCTGCAGACGTGCCGGATGCTTGCGCGTGGTGTCCGGTGGGGGCTGTCATGGCTTTGTGGGATCAGTTCTAGTTCTTAATTTCTACAGGGAATCTTGATAGCATGGTTTTATTCAGGAGCCCTTAACGTCATGTAGTTGTTCCACAAGTTCGACACGCGCTAAAACGTACACGGGAATCTCAGAAGATTAGCTTTGTGTCCCCGTTGGCGCTGGTTCCGGAATAGAAAATCAGGGACAGCCAGGATTTTGTGGGATTCTTACAAACATGCAGGGAGTATATATAGACCGTGTGACTGTACAGTTATAGAAATGCCCATATACCCTTGTGGCTCAATTACAGAGCGAGTATGCAAATCAGACTCTGCCACATTGACTATAAAGATTTGTGTTGTTTCAGTAATTCGGATTTAAAGGCGAACTCTAGGATTCTTTCGCCTGCCCTATATATAAGCAGACAGAGTTTCAGATCCGGAATGAAGTGAAGCTGTTTAGGCTGCTTTCAGTTTTCTAGAATGGATAGTAGCCCAGAACTAGAATCAGTGTAGACTTAATTACACTAAAGATATTCAGCCCATTTGTTTTGGGCTTCATTTACTGGATCAGCATCTCCAACATCAACTGGCACTAAACTGAGATCTCTGAAAGAAAAGAACTCCTGAAAAATTCTGGTGGACATGCTGCACAGTATGACCTTGGCATAGAGGTTGTGTCTGTAGTTTTCCGTGGTGTAAACAATTTGGCAAAATTGTGTCGTGTCTGGTGTGTACAGCTTTATGTTTTACATGTTATACTTTTTTGGAGTCAAGTTCCGTGTGTTGCTGCCTTTAGTCTTGTCTGGTGCTGGTAACTCTAGTCTTCTCAATTCTAAATAATGCTACTAATAAATCCATTCATCTATCCATTCATCCATCCCAGAACACAACTTTGGTGAAGGGTGGGCTATTATTCATACTAGACAATAGGTGTGTCCGAAATGGCCTACTAGTCAGTAGGTACCAGATTAGAGCCCATAGGTACTGCTCGAGCGGCAGACTAGTAGGTAGTTTCAGTAGACGAGTTTTAGTAGCCACACAAGCTCGGATGTACTACGTCCACCATATTGCCAGCGTCCTGTGACACAAGACGTCAGACCACCACCATAAAAGTCCTGCTATTTATTTAAAAGCTCGTTTACTGATAGATTTAGATCTTTTTGTGACCCTGATCTGCATTTTGTGTCTGAATATGTATCAGACAGTGTTGAGCTGGAGCTCAGAGAAGATGAAACGGGAGGAATGTAATCATTGTATATCTCAGCAGTAGCGCTAACTTCTGTGGCGGCAGTTCACTAGCCGTAGCTAGTGATTCACTACTGAGTATTCAGACATACTAGCCACGCTCGCCTACTGATTTCACTACTGAGTATTCAGACATACTAGCAACGCTCGCCTACTGATTTCACTACTGAGTATTCTGACATAATAGCCACGCTCGCCTACTGATTTCACTACTGAGTATTCAGAAATACTAGCCACGCTCGCCTACTGATTTCACTACTGAGTATTCTGACATACTAGCTGCGCTCGCCTACTGATTTCACTACTGAGTATTCAGACATACTAGCCACGCTCACCTACTGATTTCACTACTGAGTATTCAGACATACTAGCCACGCTCGCCTACTGATTTCACTACTGAGTATTCAGACATACTAGCCACGCTCGCCTACTGATTTACTACTGAGTATTCAGACATACTAGCCACGCTCGCCTACTGATTTCACTACTGAGTATTCTGACATACTAGCCACGCTCGCCTACTGATTTCACTACTGCGTATTCAGACATACTAGCCACACTCGCCTACTGATTTCATTACTGAGTATTCGGACATACTAGCCGCGCTCGCCTACTGATTTCACTACTGAGTATTCAGACATACTAGCCGCGCTCGCCTACTGATTTCACTACTGAGTATTCAGAAATACTAGCCACACTCGCCTACTGATTTCACTACTGAGTATTCAGACATACTAGCCAAGCTCGCCTACTGATTTCACTACTGAGTATTCAGACATACTAGCCAAGCTCGCCTACTGATTTCACTACTGAGTATTCAGACATACTAGCCAAGCTCGCCTACTGATTTCACTACTGAGTATTCAGAAATACTAGCCACACTCGCCTACTGATTTCACTACTCAGTATTCAGACATACTAGCCAAGCTCGCCTACTGATTTCACTACTGAGTATTCAGAAATACTAGCCACACTCGCCTACTGATTTCACTACTGAGTATTCAGACATACTAGCCGCGCTCGCCTACTGATTTACTACCGAGTTCGGACGCACCTGATATCTCCCCCATCCAATGTTAAACTCAATGCTATGTTTTTGGTTATTAGTCATTTATAACAAATACATTGTTCTATAAACTGGCTACAGATACACATACTCACATTTTGTGGTTACGCCTCCTGATGTTTTGGAGTAATTACCCTTTGGGGGCCCGAGCCCACAGCAGAAATTGCCTGCTGATGCCAAAAAATCTGTAATAGAGTAAACCTATGTGAAAACAAGTATTGCTGGAGGTCTACGATGCATCCTTTCATCCATCCATCCATCCGTCCATCCATCCATCTAAATGCACTAACTATGTAGGCTTCTGTTTAAGTAGTAGGGTTCTGTGTGACGTCTCTCCTCACAGGTAGCCAGTAGCTAAGCTACCAGCCAACTATTCAAAACAATAGCCGGAGGCTTAAAAAACTGCTAGCATCTAAGACGTTTAGAGCTGTCATGCTCCTGGATTCAGTCTTCGTCGCCAATGAATCCCAGGACTCCATTTCCATTGATACCCCTCATCGGTACACACACAAGCCACCATCACATGCCTACCAACAACCAATCACAGAAGCTCTTCACCAGAATGCTTAGTTCTGCTTGTATATATACTGTTCTGGTTAAAGGTTATGGCACCTGTTTATGTCCAAAGTCTCCAATATGGCAACTTTACAGGAGAGGCCGAAAACCTTCTTTACTTTTACCGTAAGTCCATGGAACCAGAATGTTTGGGTTTGCAGCTTTTATGTCGGCCCATTCATCATGATTTTTTCACACAATGTATATGGCAGCTTATGCGTTCAAAGGATGTAGAAAAATAATGGAAAGACAGGGTTTTCTTTGGACTACGATGGCATGTTCTATAAAATGAACGTGTTTGACTGGAAATGAAATAAATGAATGGTGGTCTTTGACTTTATACATACTTTATATCTGTATAACACATTGGCAGTAATGACAGGGGCTGTACTTGAGATGTCTTTACGATTTAACATAGCAAGCGTGTGATGATTTAGGCTTGGACTGAAGCTAAAGTTGTGTCTGGAAGCTTCTGTTACATGATAACTCCATTATCCAAAGAAGTAAACATTAGACACCTGCCACGTCTTGGCCGATCATCACATTTGGAGTAAGAGGTAAACATAGAGGGAAAGAACTATGTGGAAAGGTTTTCTTAGCTTAAGCCTCTCCCTACCACCTTTAGTCTTAGAAGAACTGGATGTAGACCAAGTTAAACCTTTAAACGTCCTCTATTCAAATCTGCACACAAAATACATTAAGCCGCTCAATATTTAGGGATTAAAGTGTAGGTCCTTTGGCACCCGCAGTCTTGGGGATCATCCAGAAATGTTTAATCAAACTTTAAACTTTGAGGAGCAGACAGAAACGTCCGTCTTAGCACAATTAAATGAGGGCTTTTTCAACTTTGCTAAAATTGCATCGCTGAGAGGAGACCACCCCCCCTCCCTCCACTCCACCCGCATAAAAAAATAAAGTGCTAGTAGGTGAGATAAGGCCTGTGTGCTTATGAGATCCTAATTGCAGGTCATCTGCATATGAATGGGCGCCGCAGTTAGATTACTGGGCCGAGTGAAGATAACGACTCGAGCACCTCGCCAGCTCTGCTTTGGCGTGTAACTTTAAAGTCTGCGGAAGAGAGAGAGAGAGAGAGAGAGGCTCTGGCTTTCCTGCCAAGGAGGTTTAAACACTTAATCACCTTTAATTACACCGTTTCAGGAGGAAAAGTAGAGCGGCAGTAATTTCTCCACTAGGCTGGGCACGGAGAATCATTATCTCCTTAAATGTAAAAAAAAGAGACCCTGCGTGTCATCTCTCTCTCTCTCTCGCTGATTTTTTGTTCTTTTTTTTTTTTTCTCTTTTGGAAATCCGCTCACGCTCCAGCTAGGCCCCGGCAGTGACCCAGGAGAGGAGGTGGTGGGGGGGTGGTGTGCAAAATGCCCATGAACGTTGGACTTTGTCTTGAAGAGAAGTGCTGCACTCGGCAGAAGCGATGTCAAAAGTCATGTGATTATCATCCGTCCCCCGCCCCACCCACCCGCACCACACTGCCCAACCCCCTCTCGCCAGGTGTTCTTCAGAGGAAGGCAATTCTCCACCTCTGGCTCAAGCTCAGACACTTCCAGCCTCATTTGAATGCATTAATCCAAATCACCTTTTTCGCAGAGACTCTAATCGTAGACCTCCGCCAAAGGCTTTTCACATAGGTGTACTCCATTACCCATTCATTGGCTTCTGTAGGCAATTTCTACTGTGGGCTCGGCCCCCAAAGGGTAATTAATCCAAAACATTGGGAGGCGTAACCACAAGATTTGAATAGGTGATTTAAAGGAATACTCCAGTCTTTTTAAACTCTATCTGCTGCATCTGTAGCTAGTTAATAGAACAACGTGTGTGTTATAAATGTTTTTAAGAGTTTGACACTGGATGGGGGAGATATTGGGTCGGTCTTAAAACCCAATATCCACGTAGACAGCATTTTACGTCATAGTATGCGGCTCCCGACTTGTAGGGTGTCTCAATTCTTAGATACCTTAAACTTGCTGTCTACTAAGGCACCTTGATCAGCAAATGGTTCTTCAGCCGCAAAGGCAAACCCATGATGCAATGCAGGCAAAACCAACATAGCAGAAAAAAAGCAAAGCTTCAAGCGGAAATGTCATTTTCAAATGTAAGTTATTTCAATTCCCTCTTGTGTTTTAATACGTTTCTTGTCATATAATCACATAAAACAGTAGATTTTGTTATGGATTTTTTCCCATAGAGAATGAATAGGATGGAAAAATGCACGCCAATCTACTAAACTTCTGCTCGACTGATAGACACTGTTTCAGATACACTGACTCAGGGCAGACCCCCGGCCACGGCTATAGTGTTGGTTCGACCTGCACGCGTTTGTTTGTCCTTTTTTTCCCATCTCTCTTTTTTTCCCATAGAGTCCCATTCATGTGCACTGCTGGTCACAACGCATGTGCTCTTGATTTTCTAAGTGAAAATAAGTGAACACATCCTGTACAGAGTCATTCAGTCATTCAGGGTGGTTTGCTCTGCAGTGGATCATTGCACAGAAACGTACTGACTGATGCACAGGTTTCTTTGCAGTGGTGGTGGTGGTAGGAACCAGGAACCACAATGTCTACTATGGCAGCATATTTATCATCCACAAGCACCAGTGCACCTGCACATCAGTTCCAAGGTTTCATATGGCTTGTTGATGATGGCAAAGTAGTGGCAAAAAGTGGAATAATAACCCTATATATATATATATATATATATATATATATATATATATATATATATATATATATATATATATATATATGTATATTATACATTGATTTACATTATAATAAGCCTGTTTCGGCCTTTCCTGTAAAGTCTTATTCCAAAATGGTTTAAGAATTCATTTTTTTCCCTCAAAATTCTACACACTACCCCATAATGACAAAGTAAAAAAAAGTTGTTTGATTTTTTTGCAAATTCATCAAAAATAAAACACAAATAATCACATATACATAAATATCCACAGCCTTCGCCATGACACTCAAAATTTGCCACAACACTCAGGTGCTCTTGTTTCTACTGAACATCCTTCAGTAGTTTCAACAACTTGGTTGATTGGTGTCCACCTGTGGTAAATTCAGTTCTCTGGTCTGATGAAACAAACATTGAACTCTTTGCCTGAATGCCAAGTGTCATGTCTGGAGGAAACCAGGCAGCACTCATCACCTGGCCAATGCCGTCCCTACAGTGAAGCATGGTGCACGCCAATCTACGGAACTTCTGCTCGACTGATAGACACTGTTTCAGATACACTGACTCAGGGCAGACCCCCGGCTATAGTGTTGGTTCAACCTGCACGCTTCTGTTTGTCCTTTTTTCCCATAGAGTCCCATTTATTTTCAGTCACACCCCAAACCTCATGGTTTCATTTTACCCACAGCTTCCAAACTGCCTAAACACTAATCCACAGATACTGACATACTGCACTCGTCTATTTGTCGTCAGTACTGTTTAACTGATGGGGGGCAGGTTTGGTGGTCTATCAGGGCTTATACAGTTGTTAGGAGTCTCACTTTCTCTGTATCTTTGAATATATTGTTTAGGTTTGGAACGGCTTCTGTTGTGTTGAGACTGTGTATAAGCGAAGAGTGTTCTTTTTTTTCTTTCTCAGAGATAACAGGAGGTCATCCAGTGTCATAAACCACATAAGCAAGTGTGTTTGTGATTACTTAACAGCTCAGCATGGCTGTGTATTACAGTGTTACATGATAGCTTGACATCATCAGCCTCGTAGCTCCAGTGCAAAACTAAAGAAGCCAGCATGTCTTGGCTGATGGACTTCATTTGAGATAAGAGAGTCAACTGCACGAATTCGCTGCATCCCCCTTTTCCAGGCGGTGGTGAGGCGAAAGAGCTCAGCTCCATTTCCTTCCCCGCTGAGTGCAACCTCGGTCCAGGCCTAACAGGGTCCGACACCTGCCCTGACGTGCCTCCAGTGCCAGCATGGGCCCTGTCAGTACCAGCCCGCCCACCATGGCTGCCACCCCGGCGCGGCTCGTGTTAATCTGGGCCGCGACCGCTGCCAGTCAGCCCCCCGTGCCCCCCGCCGGCTTCACCGCATGGCAGTGCCAGCCCCTTTTCCTGTCCAAGGCCAGCACAGAGCAGCCCCAGCTGTTGGGTTCTCGGCAGGGGGGCCGACATGGAGCTGGAGTCAGTCCCTCTCCCTTCGCTCTATCTCTGACTCTATCCAAGCCTCTGTTTCCGGCCAGGCATTTTCTCTTTCTGTGCCCGGTGCCTCACTCAGGTGCCCGTTTCGGGTAGTTTTTTTTTTTTAACCGTAAGTCTGTTTTGATTAATGCTCAACACCTGTCTCTATTTTGTTTTGCTGCGTACGTTGGTCCCCTGGCTGCTCTGAGCATAGTAGATAAGAAGCAAAGGGGACCGCCGATCGACTGTTCCCGTTTGGGAAACCGGCGCCGTTGTTCGAGACATAAAAAGATTATTGTTCGCTGTTTTGGCAGAGCGCTTTGACTTTTGCCTCGTTTCACTGTCATCAGTTTCTGCCGCTGGCTGAAGTGGCTCCGCAGGGTGAATATCATTTCCATAACATTTGCAAATGAGCACGAGATGTAAGGAGCTCAGGTTTGTTGGACTGATATGCAACCAATGGGCCACGCTGACCGACTGGTTAAATTTATCATAGTGTAAAAGAAGTAAATGTTGGTTTTCAGATATGTAGCCGTTCAGGGTGGTTTGCTCTGCAGAGGTTCATTGTACAGAAACAGACTGACTCTGGTTTCTTTGCACTGGTGGTGGCAGTAGGAACCAAAAACCACAATGTCTACTATGGCATATTTATCATCCACAAGCACCAAGGTTTCATATGTCTTGTTGATGATGGCAAAGTAGTGATAAAAGTGGAATAATAAGCCGTTTTAGTGATACTTGTTTTGTTATGTTACAGTCTTATTTCAAAATAAAGAATTCATTATTTCCCCTCAAAATTCTACACACTACCCCATAATGTCAAAGTAAAAAAAATTGTTTGAATTTTTTGCAAATTCATCAAAAATAAAACGCAAAAAATCACATATACATAAATATTCTCAGCCTTCGCCATGACACTCAACATTCAGTTGTTTCATCAACTTGATTGGAGTCCACCCGTAGTAAATTCAGTTCTCTGGTCTGATGAAACAAACATTGAACCTTTTGGCCTGAATGCCAAGTTTCATGTCTGGAGGAAACCATGCAGCGCTCATCACCTGGCCAATACCATCCCTACAGTGAAGCATGGTGGTGGCAGCAGCATGCTGTGGGCTTGTTTTTCGGCAGCAGGAACTGGAAGATTAGTCAGGGTTCAGAGAAAGATGAGGGCAGTAATGAATGCAGTAATGAGCAGAGATATCCTTGAAGAAAACTTGCTCCAGAGTGCTCCTGGACCTCAGAGTGGGGCGAAGGTTCATCTTTCAACAGGACAATGACAATGATAAGCATACAGCCAAGATAACAAAGGAGTGGCTTTAGGACGACTCCTGAATGTGCATGTTCTTGAGTGGCCCAACTACAACCTCAAGAGGTTCTCCAAAGAGGAATGGGAGAAACTGCCCAAACATAGGTGTTCCAAGCTTGTAGCATCATACTCAAAAAGACTTGAGACTGTAATTGCTGCCAAAGGTGCTTCAACAAAGTTTTGAGCAAAGGCTGTGAATACTTATGTTTTGTTATTTTTAATACATTTCCAAAAAAACACATTTTTTTACTTTGTCATTACGGTGTATTGTAAGTAGAATTTTGAGTAAAAAAAATAATTGAATCTATTTTGGAATAAGGCTGTTACATATAAAAAATAATGTGGAAAATGTGAAAGACTGTGAATACTTTCCTGGTGCACTGTATTGCTTACACTGATTGGTTCTTTGGCAGACCTGACATCACCTCCATCAAATTTCGTCCCACCCAAGTCAAACCATATAGAAGGAAATGGCAGAAAAACCCATTTCAGAACTCATTCTACAGAATAGACCCATATTATTTCTTCTGGTTCACTGTGAAAAAAACACAAGCTGTAAGCTATATACCCTAGTTTATTATAAATGACCTTTAAAATGCAACTGGTATATGATAACGTCTAATGGAACATGCCAGTAACTAACTGTAAGTGGAACATCACACACACCATGTCTGCGTTATAATTACACTGAGTGGGTTCATAGAGGTTGTATGGCTATTTATGTCTCTATGACTATTTGTGTAATAGTACTATATAGAGATGGAAAGATGGATCGGCTATGTATCGGTATCGGCTGATTTTTAATTAAAATATGTAATCGGCGATCGGCCGATATTTCTCCAATTTAGCCGTTCTCGAGAGCCGATCGATGGTGTTAAACAAATGAGCCTAATTTCTGTATTTCCCGCTAGCGTTTAATCCAGGAAGAGGAGAACCCTGTCTGGCCAGCTCCCTGCAGTAGGTGGAAATACATACCCTTTCATTTTCCACAAACAGACTAAAGCAGCGGCCTTGCGAAAAAGGAAGCGCTGATAGAAAACATGTCATCCGTCTGTCAGTGTTTACCGTATGTGATGCAGACTCATCCAGGACGTTTTTAAAATTAGTAAAATCAGTGTGTCTCGTTGGGGAAACAAGACAAAGACATTTAACACTGCTAATCTGATACAGCACTGCACACAGCTGAATACAGTGAGTATCAGCAAACAGCAGAGCTAGCACGCACAGCTACCACAACACTAATAACCCAGAACACCATACAGACCAGATCTGACCGGTACGAACAGTACAGCAGCAACAATTCAAGATCTACAGAGTCTGTGTTTAATGACTGCAGTTACGATTGCATTTATTTAATTAACTTTTTTAGTTTTAAATGAAGGGTCTAAATGTAATGACTGCAGTATTGGGGATATTTGTTTGATTTACTTTGTTTATTTACTGTTAATTTTGTTAAAAATATTATGCTGTTTCACATGAGCTTGTTCAAAATGGTAATAAACAGGTTTAGACCATGGTTCATGACTTGCTTGCGCTAATAACTACATGTATCCCTGCTGTGGCGTATACCCCGCCCTCTATTGGTATCGGCTATTGGCTGATCGTGCTGAAAGGTGATCGGTGATCAAAACCGGCCTCAAAAACGCTGATCGTCCATCTCTAGTACTATAGTGTTCGAGCCCTGCTGAACAAAGAATACAAAATCATGAGTTGTGTTAAATCAATGAGCCTAAAAGATGCTCCAACTACATACACTACACATAAACGATAAGAGATAACATATTGAAATGCTGGTTCCAGGCCGTCATGTCCCAGGACGCTCAGCATTTCTCTCGGCTCTGGGAGGATTTGTGGAATGTGTGCATTATCCTGACAGGCATGTTGATCACGTGACCGCTGCACAGTGTGAGCTCGCTCGCCTCACCTGTAAAGCCCCTCCGCATTTGCATGCTAATTAGTTACTATCAGATCGCACGTCGTTATCGCGAGTGGACAGAATAAATCAGCTTTTAGAGAAAGAGTTTTAAGGAACAGGGAGAATGAGGAGTATAGGTCTCACAGGTTGGACAATGTCCTTTGTCTTTGGATAGGCTATGGGGGGGGGGCTCAAGGTGATGTCACACTGAAAGATAAAGCATAGTCATTATTTGACTTCTAAAAGTCTTGAGGTCAGTAAAGCGTATTCAGGTAATTATTCCATTGTCCAGTTCCAAGAATAATATTTGTTTGGTTTTCTGTCCAAAGAAATAAATAGTCCATTAACAGTTTGTTGAGGGTTTACTCTGCGTGTAGGCAGTTGGGTTCAGCGGACTGAGTGTGGCTGACAAGTAGCATTCTTCCCACTAAGTCCACATTTCATTTCATGCAATTTTCATGCAATTCACAAACAATATTGTCCATTTCACAATTAATGAAAGTGTATCAGATGATTTAAGAAAAATATTCTTTTGTTTGTATTAAAGTCTATTTTTGTATAGAGGCTTATTTTGCATATAGTCCTATTATCAGCAATTCTCAGTCCTCTGTCTAAATCTCCTGGTACGACCCCCAATCCAAGTTAAGGATGTTATTGGGCTAATTGGTTGTTAGGACACTCTTGCTCAATTGTGATCACAGCTGAAAAACATTCTACTAATAAGTGAAGAAGGGAGAACAACATTCTAGGTTAGTTTAGTATCTGAAGCATCAGCAGTTGATGGCTTGCTGACCGACTCAAAATGACCAGAAAGAAACAACTTTCTTTAGAGACCCGTCAGTCCATTGTTGTATTAAGAAAGGAAAACTACTCCATTGAAAACAAGAACATTTCACTGTGATTCCAAACTGAAAGTCTGAATATCCACAGATGTCTTTCCGAACCAGCCACTCGATTTCGACTCCTCAGGTTTGAGTCATTATCAACTAAACTTGCATCCGTGTTGCTTTTATTAGTCAGAATTGAATCAGTCCAGTAGTGAGCTGGTGGTACGCTGGCTAAGTCTACTGTTGGGCAGGACTTTTTAACATTTAGCAGTTGTTGTTAGATGTTTAGTTTGACTGAAACTCATGCACTGCGCTCAATTATGTCATGACTGGTATCCGACCTGAACGAACTTGCTTGTTCGCCAATTGTGCGAAGAGGTGTCTGTCTAAGCTGTCTAAGGTGAGCTGTCTAAGTAGGCACTGACTAGCTAGGCAGCTGTTTAATCTCTCCTCATAAAACACTACTGAGACGCTCTAGTTAGAGAGAGACTGCGTCACAGCTCGTTTCCACCCACTGCAGCACACGACCAGTGGTTTAGCTGGTTGCTAAGCTATTGGCCGGCCTCCAAAACAATAGCCGGAGTCTTAAAAGTCCACTAGCATGAATGCTAATGGCTCGAGTATAAAACTGCTAAATGGTGAAGGACTCGTTATAGAGTTGATAATAAAATACTGTTTTGTGTGATTATATGACCAGAAACACATTAAAACTCCAGAGAGAATCAAAATATCTCACATTTAAAAAACACTTCACTGCTCGTAGATTAGCCTGTGGTGCATCATGGGATTGTCTTAGCGGCTGAGGAAGCGTTCAATGCTTCCTTAAAATCAGGTCTAAATAAGGTTTCTCAGTAGACAGTATGTTTAAGGTATGTAAGAATTGGAACAGTCTACATGTCGGGAGCACATACTATGAAGTAAAATGCTGTCTATGTAGGAGATCACTAGGTTTTGAGACACACCCTACGTCACTGCATCATCTCGTTGAATGGTTCTGTGGCTCTGACTGCTGTTAGATAACTGCAATACTGTGCAAGGTTACTTTTCATGGCCCCCCCAGTGATATGGAGGCCTACATGACTGTATAACAAAGCGTTCCATATGAGCCCTTAAATACATCAGTCCACTCGACCTCAAAGACAGAGTGGACGGTCTTTTGGAAAAGCTGGTGTGATGCTGTTGGCATCGCTTCACTGAGGTTCGTTCCCGCCTGGAGAACACTGTAGGACTGTCTGTAATCAGAGGGGGAAGAAAAAAAAACGAGTAAGCAGTATGTAATTGACCCATTTGGTTAAACAGTTTGAGAGCAATGTGCATTGTGGTGGGCAATCTTGGACGGCTGGCCTGAAGCTCGCTCGCTCGCACACACTGAGCACCGGTCACACTTCCGCAGCGAAAGCCAGCGATCACGACGGGAGCTTTTTGTTTCCCTTTCAAATATTCATGCTTTGTTAGAGGCTTAGCTAAACGCATGAATAAATCCCAGTAGCGTATGAGTTGGTGGTTTAACTCCATACAGAAGATGAGTTAGTGTACAATATTAATGGGTTGGAGAGAAGCTCTGTGTTGCTGTTTTTTTTCAGGGGAGGAGGAGGAGGAGAAGGAGGAGGAGGATGTCTGAACATGAATCTTCAGGCCGCTTCAAGGCATTCCTCAATTTCTCCATCTGTCAAAAAAAAGATACCCTGGATAAATAGCTGGGCTGAGCTGAAGGGAAGGGAAGAGAAGTTTCCTCACTGGAGGAAACGGTGATCATATTTAAATCAACTAAATTAATGCGCAAAGTTTCAGTCCTTCACTCCTCACTCCATACATTCACTCTATATACTCAGTCTATACACTCACTCCATACACTAAGTCTTTACGCTCACTCCATATGCTCACTCCATACGCTCACTCTATACGCTCACTCTACACGCTCTGCATATGCAAAGTAATCTCATTTGAATTCAGCTTCTTTGTAAAGTCACCAAAACCAACCCACCTACAGACATATCTGCCCCGCCCTGCAAAAACACGAACACATGCAAATTCACAAACGAGCTGCAAAAACACGAACACATGCAAAAACACGAACACATGCAAAAACACGAACACATGCAAATTCACAAACGCGCTGCAAAAACACGAACACATGCAAAAACACGAACACATGCAAAAACACGAACACATGCAAATTCACAAACGCGCTGCAAAAACACAAACACATGCAAAAACATGAACACATGCAAATTCACAAACGTGCTGCAAAAACACGAACACATGCAAATTCACGAACACATGCAAATTCACAAACGCGCTGCAAAAACACGAACACATGCAAAAACACGAACACATGCAAATTCACAAACGCGCTGCAAAAACACGAACACATGCAAAAACACAAACACATGCAAAAACATGAACACATGCAAATTCACAAACGCGCAGCAAAAACACGAACACATGCAAAAACACGAACACATGCAAATTCACAAACGCGCTGCAAAAACACGAACACATGCAAATTCACAAACGCGCAGCAAAAACACAAATGCGCTGCAAAAACACGAATGCGCTGCAAAAACACGAACACATGCAAATTCACAAATGCGCTGCAAAAACACGAACGCGCTGCAAAAACACGAACACATGCAAAAACACAAATGCGCTGCAAAAACACAAACACATGCAAAAACACAAATGCGCTGCAAAAACACGAATGCGCAGCAAAAACACGAACACTTGCAAATTCACAAACACATGCAAAAACACAAATGCGCTGCAAAAACACGAATGCGCAGCAAAAACACAAATGCGCTGCAAAAACACGAATGTGCAGCAAAAACACGAACACTTGCAAATTCACAAACGCGCTGCAAAAACACGAACACATGCAAAAACACGAACACATGCAAAAACACAAATGCGCTGCAAAAACACGAACACATGCAAAACCACGAATGCGCAACAAAAACACGAATGCGCAGCAAAAACACGAACACTTGCAAATTCACAAACACATGCAAAAACACAAATGCGCTGCAAAAACACGAATGCGCAGCAAAAACACGAACACTTGCAAATTCACAAACGCGCTGCAAAAACACAAATACATGCAAAAACACAAATGCGCAGCAAAAACACGAACACTTGCAAAAACACGAACACATGCAAAAACACGAAGCCGCTGCAAAAACACGAAGCCGCTGCAAAAACACGAATGCGCTGCAAAAACACAAACACGCTGCAAAAACACAACATGCTGCAAATTCTGTCTCACTCTTCTGTTCTCTCCCTTAATCTTTCTCACTCTCCCCCCGCTTCCATAACTTACTATCACTCTTCTGTTCTCTTCTCTACTCTTTCTCACTCTCCCTCTACCTCTTTCACTCTCTCTTACCCTCCTGCAGTCTCTTTCACTCACTCTTCAACTGTCTCCTTCCCTATCTTTAACTCCCTCATTTTCTCACTCTCCCGCTGTCTTCTTCACACTCTCTCACTTCCGCTTTCATTTTTAATATCTCTCACTCTCCCTATGCCTTCTTTATTCTTTATCGCTCTCCAACTGGCTTATTCACACTTTCTCACTCTCCTACTGTCTCCTTCATATTTGTCCCTTTCTACTTCTTTCATTCTCAAACTCTCCTGTTGTCCCCTTCACTCTTTCTCACTCTCCATCTGTCTCGGTCACCCTCTCTCACTGTCCCTGTGTCTCCTTCACCCTCTCTCACTGTCCCTGTGTCTCCTTCACCCTCTCTCACTCAGTGCCTCCTCCAGTTTCTCTTACTCTCTAACTTTTTCTTCCAATCACTTTCACTCTCTCACTTTCTCCTTCTCACTCTCTTACTGTTCTGTCTCCTTTATTCTGTTACTCTCCAAATTTCTCTCTCACTCTCTCTCTTTTCTCTCACTTTCCCTCCGCCATCTCACTATCTCTAACTCTCCTGCCAGCTCTTTCACTCTCCCTCACTCTTTGTGTCCTCTTCCCTAATTCTCGAACTCTCCTGCCATCTCTTTCACTTTCCATCCCTCTGCCTCCTTTACTCTTTTTCACTCTCCCACTTTCTGCTTTACTCTCTCTCTCTCTCTCTCTCTCTCTCTCTCATTCAGCCTTTTAATTATCTCTCACTCTCCCTCTGCCTTCTTCACTCTTTTTCACTCTCTCGCTTTCTGCTCCACTCTCTCTCACTCCCATTCTGCTTCCTCATTCTCTCTCACTCTTCTCTGCCTTCTCCACTCTTTTCTACTCTCCTGACATCTGTTTGACTGTCTCTCACCCATCGTCTGCCACCTTCACTCTTTTTCACTCTCCTGCTTTCTGCTTCACTCTCTCTCACTCTTGTTCTGCCTCTTCAATCTCTCTCTCTCTCTCTTTCTGCCTTCTTCACTCCTTCTCACTCTCCTGCCAGCTGTTCTAGTGCCCTCCCACTCTCCCTTGGCCCTCTTCATTCACTCCTGGAATCTCTTTCACTATCTCTCCCTCTTCCTCTCCCCCCTTCACTCTTTTTTACTCTCCCGCTTTCTGCTTCACTCTCTCTTATTCTCGTTTTGATTCTTCAATCTCTCTCTCTTCCTCTCTTTCTGCCTTCTTCACTCCTTCTCACTCTCCTGCCAGCTGTTCAAGTACCCTCCCACTCTCCCTTGGCCCTCTTCATTCACTCCTGGAATCTCTTTCACTATCTCTCCCCCCTTCACTCTTTTTTACTCTCCCGCTTTCTGCTTTCCTCTAAACCCTCTCTCTCTCCACCATCCCTACTCGCCTTCATTCTCTCTGCCTTCTCTCATTTCTCTCACCCTCCCGCCATCTTTTTTCACTCCCTTTCACTCTCCTCTTGTCTGATCTGTGTTCATTTAGTGATTTAAAACAAGCGCTTTTGTTTCCCCCAAACCAGGAAAGATTAAAAAGCTTGTTTGAAACGCTCTAAATGTGCGGTGGCAGGTATCCATATACCTTGGCACCGCGCCAGAGTTAGAGTGGGAAACACTGGGAGCGGATGGATATTTACTCAGCGCTGAATTAAACAATACGTCTGATTTACAGCTGCCGGCCGCGGCCGTGATCAGTTTTCTTTAGTTAGACCGTTCCCCGATCTACGCTTGCGTTGAATCTCCTTCGGACCGATGCAGCTCTCCACCCCTTGACGCTCGCAGCTGGATAAGGGAGTGACTCCTCAGACTCATTATTAGCAAGATGAAGAATTTAGGAGTGCCTTTCTGTCTTTTCTTTCATTCTCAAACTCTCCTGTTGTCCCCTTTACTCTTTCTCACTCCCCATCTGTCTCCTTCACCCTCTCTCACTCAGCGCCTCCTTCAGTTTCTCTCAGTTTCGCTTCCTTGTGTCTTCTTCGCTCTCTCACTCTCCAACTATTTCTTCCAGTCACTTTCACTCTCTCACTTTCCCCTTCACCCTCTCTCACTGTCCAACTTTATCCCTCACTCTCTCTCACTTTTAACTCTCCTGCCATCTCTATCACTCTCTCTCACTCTTTCTGTCCTTTTATTGCCATCTCCTTTCTTTCCATCCTTCTCCCTCTGCCTCCTTTACTCTTTTTCACTCTTCCACTTTCTGCTGCCCTCTCACTCACTCTCGTTCTGTCTCTTCATTCACTTTCACTCTTTCTCTGCCTTCTTCTCTCTTTCTCACTCTCCCGCTTTCTGCTTCACTCTCTCTCGCCCTCTCTCTCCTGTTGAGCCTCTTCATTCTCTCTCACTCTCTCTCAGCCCTCTTCATTCTCTCTCCCCCTGTCTTCTTCACTCTTTTTCACTCTCCTGCTTTCTCCTTTACTCTCTCTCTCTCGTTCTGTCCCTTCGATCTCTCTCTCCCTCTCTCTCTGCCTTCTTCACTCCTTCTCACTCTCCTGCCATCTGTTTCACTGTCTCTCACCCTCCCTCTGTCTCCACTCTTTTTCACTCTCCGGCTTTCTGCTTTACTCTCTCTCACTCTTGTTCTGCCTCTTCATTCACTCTCACTCTTTCTCTGCCTTCTTCACTCCTTCTCACTCTCCTGCTTTCTGCTTCACTCTCTCTCACTCTTGTTCAGCCTTTCTTACCTAGTCTCTCTCTTTCGTGGTCTCTCTCGGTGGCGGAGCTCGTGCACGGCTCTAAGAGCACGAACAAAGAGCGCCACTCTCGTTGGCTGTTTTTTTTTTTTTTTTTTTCATGCCGGAGTACGAGGGCAAAGAGTGAGCACGGATCGTTAAAACCGCCCCCTCACAGAAAGGTGAGCATAGAGGACATAAGTAGCTCATCGGTGAATGAGCCTGACGCTATCCGAAGCCACCCACACACACGTGCTCGTGCACACTCGGCTTCTCTCAGAGCCTGCCGGGGCAATTACGCTCAATTATCGGTCAGGGAGGAGCATCGCGGGACCGCTGCGGCGGGTCCCCTCCTCTTCTGTCTGCAATGCCCGAGCAGCTTCACTCCGGCTATCCGGCTCTCCATTATTGGAGCGTCAATTAATGAACGCCGCCGCTCGGCGCTAATTGAAACCGAGGATTACAGAAAGCGTGTCGTTGTTGGAGGGCCGTAATGGAAGTAATACAGTAATTAGGCACAACGAGATGCTTTGTTGAGACGGTGCCACATTGCTTTAAGTTGTGTGTAGGAGGAAGAAAAACAGTAAACAGTTTCGCCCACTGAGTTTTTCCTTTTACTTTGTTGTTTTAATGATGGAAAACAAAGCAGCGAGCTAGAAGAGGCCACTAGATTTACAGGGTACGTTTGTCGTACCGCATGGCTTCGGGATGCTGGCATGGCTTTTGGGTAACTGGCATGGCTTTTGGGATGCTGGCATGGCTTTTGGGATACAGTCCCACATGCTAAACGAAAGCAGAAAGCAGTGGTTGATACATTTTGGATGTGTATGACATTAAAAGCACTGCAAAAGCATTGAATTGAATTGAAATAATCGAAATGTTATGCCTGCAACGTGTTCCATAAAAGTTGGGGCCATAGCATGTTTTAGTGAGTCCTGGAGGGGTTGGGGGCTGTTCTAATTAACCTCATGAATGTCTTAAGTTCATCAGGGTCCCTGAAAATAAACCTGCTATGAGCTATGATGCTGTCAGTCAGCGTGCTTTAATAATTATAGCTGGTCTGCCTCAAGGTGGCGCTGTAGCACATAAGGTTAACCCAGTTGGTCCGTCATAGTTTCATACTTTACCACCTGCCCATTTGTTCGCTAGAGCTTGGAGAAAAGAGTTTCATTTCTTAAACCGAAGACAATAAAGGAGATAAATTAGTTCTAAGTTAATGTGTGGAAGAGCTTACAAGCATTTCCAGAAGAAGAATTGTTGCCATTCAAGCAAGGGTGTAGAATTAGCATGGATGGAAGTGATGTGTTCCCACCAATATCCAGCGATCATTGGATATGTAGGTCACCATCAGTGGTGCCACTGAAGAGCAGGACGCACTGAACAGCACTGAATAATCTTTGGACATCAAATGAAACATTTTCTTTTGAAAATTTTGTTTTTTTTGTCATTCGTTTGTTTTGAAAGTCTTCAGCTGTGCAGCCGTGCAAGGTCTTTGTGGTGCTATATTGATCTTAATAAAACCTCCAGGCTGCAGTCAAGTACCTGCCCTCTGTACCACATACAGAATGTGACCGGATGTTGGAATAAGCATGGGTGTCTTTGAAAAAGACCAAGTCTAGAAGCCAAGACAGCGTATAATAATCTGAGGTGTGTCCAGTGTTAACAGTGATTTCACAGATGTGGTTTATACAACATTGTTGTGAATGCTCTGCAGTTAGATGGCCTGGGTTTGACCACATGACCAGTTTCTTCTTGTGTCTATGTAGGTTTGGTTCTGGTGCAGGCTGTAGATACTAAATTAGCCTCTAGGTGTGAGTGATTGTGTGTATGTCTTTGTATCTGCTTTGCAATAGATTGTCAGGTGGCCTGTCCAGGGTGTTTCTAGCCTTTTTGTATATATATATATATATATATATATATATATATATATATATATATATATATATATATATATATATATATACACTACCGCTCAAAAGTTTGGGATCACAGTGAAATGTTCTTGCCTTCAATGGAGTATCTTCCTTCCTTAACACAACAATGGACTGACGGGTCTCTAAAGAAAGTTGTTTCTTTCTGGTCATTTTGAGTCGGTCAGCAAGCCATCAACTGCTGATGCTTCAGATACTAAACTAACCTAGAATGTTGTTCTCCCTTTTATACTCATCTATTAGTAGAATGTTTTTCAGCTGTGCATCACAATTGAGCAAGAGGGTCCTAACAACCAATTAGCCCAATAACATCCTTAACTTGGATTCGTGGCCGTACCAGGAGATTTAGACAGAGGACTGAGAATTACTGATAATAGGACAATATGCAAAATAAGCCTCTATACAAAAATAGACTTTAATACAAACATTTTTATTCTTTAAAAATCATCTGATACACTTACATTAATTGTGAAATGGACAATATTGTTTGTGAAAAGCATGAAAATTGCAAAAAATAAAATTCAAAAGTGACACTAAACATTTGAGTGGTAGTGTGTGTATATATATATATATATATATATATATATATATATATATATATATATATATATATATATATATATATATATATATATGATGAAATACAACAATGTTTAAGTACAATAACACAATGAACAGTTCTTCTACTAAAAAGAGTAGATAATCAACAGCAGGCCACAAAATAAATATTATTCAATTAACAGTTTATTAGTTTTATTAATTTGCATTAATACAGAATTCACTGAGCGTGATGTGAACACATGTAATATTTTACGAAGGCTGTGAATGTGGCTCAATTGTTAAAATACAAAGTCTTTCAGAGTGGCTTGATAGCACGATGGTGACAGAAACCAGTAGACACAATGTTTATAATTATGTTTTATCCAAAAAGACCAAAAAGTGTCCAAAGTCCAAAAGACTTTTTATATCGTTGCTGTCCAAAGAAAAGCAAGCATCTCTAAAACTGTAACTTTACAGTAAAGGCCAAGAGCTGGAACGTGAAGCCATGTTAACACGGATTCAGCACTCAAAACAGGATTAAAACTAAATTCAGAAATGTATTGACTAATAACAACCTCACCAACCTGATGCTCATTTCAGAGCTCGGCCTAAGAACAGGGTGTTTTTGAGATGAAGCAGAAGGTAAGACTTGTAATTGAGCTAGTAATGTTACCAGTGCCCCCCAAAGTGTATAAATCCTTCCTATGTGAAGCTTTTAAGGGGGGAATCTGTTTCTTTACTTTCTGAATAACAGATTTCAGGCTGTGTGACGTGTACTTTAGTGCTTAGGACACTTGAGTGACAGTGTGATTAATGTTGCATAAAGCTGTACGCCGGCTCTCTGCGTGCCCCTGTGCTGCTGTGTGACATGTTTGACGTGCTGTAGACCGAAAGGTGACGCTTATGTACGAGCTGACCTGCCATTTGCATCATAATACTGCATGTCACAACACACCTCACCGCAGGCCTCGGATGTACATGACCACCTTAATCAGATAATGTGCTCTGCATGTGCTTGCAGATGTCTGTAGAAGTGGTGACCAAAAAAATGAAGGACTGCAATGCGTACACCATTTAACCCAGTCAATCCAAACTGTGGTGTGTGTGTACATATATATATATATATATATATATATATATATATATATATATATATATATATAAGATGTAGTTAAGTAACAGTAGGCCACATAATAAAGATTATTCAGTTAACAGATTATTAGTTTTACTAATTTGCTTTAATACAGAATTCAATGATTGTATATGGTGACATGTGCACCCGTCCAGTATTTTAAGATAGTTTTGAATGTGGGTTAGTTGGTGAAATGCAAACAACATAATTCAGGGTGGTTTCATGAAATGCACTCATATTTTTTATAGCATCGTAGTGATGGGAACCCGTAGTCATGATGTTTATAACATAAACATACCGTTTTTATGTTTTATTAAAAAAAGACTAGCGAACCTACATGTCTTCTTGGTTTTTATATTGCTGCTGTCCAAATACAAAACAAAAACATCTCCAATGGCAACTTTACAGCAAAGGCCAAAAACCTACTTTAATTTCAATTCAATTCAGTGGAACGTGATTTTTTTCCAAGTTAGGTGGCGTTTATGTTCAAGCTGACCTGCCATTATATTATACATTATAATACTGCATGTCACAACACACCTCACCACAGGCCTCTGATGTGCATGAACATCATAAACACGTAATCTATAAGTGCATATATATCTTATCACTGTCCAAAGAAAAACATGTATCTTCAAAATGACAACTTTACAGGAGAGGCCAAAAACTTTCTACACTTTTAATGTCATATACTTTTCTATACTTTTAAGTCAATGGAACCAGAAATCTTTTCAAGCTGTTTAGGAGCATTTCTATTGGTTCATTAATTATGGATTTTTTACATAATATTAAGGGCAGCTGTCATGTTCAAACGCTCTAGAAAAATAAAAACCTATATATATATATATATATATATATATATATATAAAAAATATATATATATATATAAAATATATATATATATATATATATATATATATATATATATATATATATATATATATATATATATATATAAGCTACTTTCTATTGGTACTTGTTGGTTCTAAGCCCCTAAGCCCTAAATGCACATGAATATAATACATTGTATTTTTTCTTCTTTTTGGAATCTTTTCAACTAAAATTAACTGGCTTAAGCTTAATTTGTTACTTAATTAAACTTTTCAGTTTTTCCAGGAGGGCTTTTGTAGCTAAATCTTTGCAATTATTTTAATGTTATATTGTTTTTTACTGGCAAAACATACTTACTGCCGAGATAAATAGTTTTAAGCAGGCTGTGTGACTTTTGCACAGTGCTGTATGTGTTGTTCCAGCTGAGATAATAGGCAGAATAACAAGAAGTACCAAGCTAAAGCAGAATAAGACCTCACAAGAGAAACATATGTTCACCCAGGAGATCTACCGTCACTGCTTTCCTCTGTGTTGTCTTTCCAGAATGTTTTAAGAGGACAGTAAGGAGGACGATTAGTAGAATCTGGCAGGTTTTCTGGATCCAAATATACGGATATGCGCCGTTTTTGCATACCTCTGATCTACAGGACAATAATAGCTGCCTCTCGTCTAGCACGTTCACCCCAACCGTGGTGCTTGGATCGTTGCTTTGTTGCTTTGGTGACCGAAGTAATTGTTAGGCTGTTGCTGCTTGCTAAGCTATTGCTATAGTATCCTACATAGCACTAGATAGGTGCTATTGTGCTGCTAGGCTGCTGCTACAGTATCCTAGGTGTTTGCCAAAGTAAAAAGTGTTGCTAAGCTGCTGCTATAGCATCCCAGGTGGTTGTTAAGCTGTTGCTATAGTATCCTAGATAGTTGCTATTTTGTTGCTAGGCTGTTGCTTTGGTATCCCAGATTGTTGCCAAAGTGCAGAGCACTGCTAAGCTGTTGCTATTATATCCCAAGAGGATGCTAAGTACTTGCTAAGCTGTTGCTATGGTATCCCAGATTGTTGCTAAGATGTAGCAAGATCGTTGCTTTGGTGACCCAGGTGGTTGCCAAGTAATTGCTACGCTGTTGGTTTGGTATCCCAGGTGGTTGGTATACTGTTGCCATGGTATCTTAGTTGGTTGCTAATGTGTTGCTAGGCTAAGATGGTTCCTAAGGTGCAGCTATAGTATCCCAAGTACTTGCTAAGATGTAGCAAGATCGTTGCTTTTGTGACCCAGGTGGTTGCCAAGTAATGGCTAGGTTGTTACTTTGGTATCCCAGGTGGTTGCGAAGATGTAGCAAGATTGTTGCTTTGGTGACCCAGGTGGTTGCTAAGCAGTTGCTAGGCTGTTGCTGTGATAGCAAAGGTGATTGCCAAGTTGTTGTTTGGCCATTGATATGCTTTCAGTGGTTGCTAAGCTTTTAGTTATCCTACATGTTTCCTAGGAATTGCTTTGGCATCTCAGTTGGTTAACTGGGTAGTTGTTAGGCCATTGCTATATATCCCAGGTGGTTGGTATGGTGTTGCTAAGCTATTGCCATGATATTTTAGCTGGTCCCTAAGGTGTTGCTTTCCCATTGCTTTGGCATCCCAAGTTGCTAGGCTGTTGCTGTGGTATGCCAGGTGATTCCTTAGCAGTTGCTAGGCTATAGTATCCCAGGTGGATGCTAGTAAGTTGGTGGTTGTTAGTAAGTTATGTATGTATATATACAGTTTCAGGGTTCTAGCTTGAACACTATCACCATGAAAATAGTCCATAAACAGTGCAGAATAATTATGATAATAAGACAACAAAGTAAATAACATTAAATTGGTGTTGTTTGATTGTAAGATGTGAAAAAATGCTGGAAAATGAGCATGAAAATATGAATTATGAAGGATTTGGGTAAGTAAACTTATACAAAGGTCATATGTGGATAGAACAGAATGCACAGAATGTCTCTTTAATATCTATATACGAATGTATGCATGTATGTCTTGATTTATTTATCTCTCCGTCTGCACGATTCTTTTATCTTTTAATGTAGGTTTAACACCAAAAGAACTCGTTACATGATTTATTACTGGGGGGGAAAAAGTGAAACTGTTCTCCTTGTTAATCAGATCTGAAATGCCTCTTTGGAAAGAACTACATTTGCTGATCATTTTGCAAACATGAAAGCAGGATCTCGTTTTCTGTGTAATGCTCAAAGGCCCGAGTATCCGTCTGCTCTCACTTCGCCTTTGAAGTCGTATGCCATTGTTTTACACCATAGCATCGCTATAAGCTGTCACAGAGCTGCAAAACGCCGCCGACGTAAGGACTAGAGAAACTGTCATAACTCTTATTCGCGTGCCAAACATTGCTTCATACACGCCGATGAGAGAGATGCATTCGATAAAATTTTATTTTCATTCAGTCGTTTAAAAAAGCAGCAGTAGTAAATGGATGATCATCAATGGTTTTTGTTCTTCTTTATTGCCTGAAGCAATGAGTTTTGGGGAAGATGATGGTCATGTGGAGTTCTGATGGTCTGCTCTTGTTTCGAGTGACACTCGAACACTTTTAATTAAAACAGAAATGAAATCTCCTTCAAAGCATAACAGTTCTTTATGAAAGTCATGATGGCTAGCATAATTCAGCACTGACATAATTGAGTAGTGCTTAATTTTTTTTTCGACTTCCGTTTTTTTATTACCAACTCTCTTCATTATATATATATATTATATCTTTTTTTTTTTCATTCGCCCTTGTTGCTTTTAGCCTTACTTTTTAGATGATAGCCTCCCCTGGATATGTTATAGTACTTAACTATAATCATGATCTACAATCACAGAGAAGTCATTTTCTTCCAGCCAGCCGCACAACCATAGAAGTGATTCATTTACAGATTCAATTTCCCATTTTCTGCCGTTCATGAGTGCCACCTGTCAGAATACACCAGCACTTTCCAACCTACTCTTTATCTGCCACATTCGTGATGTATGGTCGATTATACTCAACACTAATTTTCAAGCATTTCCTCGTCTAGCAAACCTGTTGACTCAAAATACACTTACAATAGAAGCCACTGCTGAATTCTATCATGCAGAACATAGCATACACATTATAACTCCTATATAATGTGCTTAGTATGTCATTTGAATTTGCCTAGTAGGCCCTAACAAGCCAGTAGTTATAATCTATGTATTACTATATTATTAAGCTGTAAGTTTCAAGTTTATTTGTCATTTGCACATCATGTAGGACATAACATGCATTGAAATGCTTGGGGTGAGGCTCAGATAAAACTCTACAGCAGGGCAGCATTATATATATAAAACAGTACAAACATACAATAAATAGACAATATTAAAGTAAAAATAAGCTAGAAAATATACATATAGTTATAACTGAAATATTTAAATGACTATACAAAACATACACAAGATATATACATAAGATATACAGGAGGACATCTGTGAAAATTTTTTTGCATAGGCAGGTTCTAAGAAGACTTAGTGATATTGTCCATAGCAGCGATATCGGAATAAATAATATAAAGTGAACAATGTAGCAGTGGTCGAGTGAACGGTATTGGGGTCTTTCAGCCTCACAGTTTGTTCAGAAGTCTGACAGACAGCCTGTGGGTAGAAGCTGTTCAGTAGGCGGGTTGTTCTGGCCTGGATGTTGCGGAATCTCCTGCCTGATGGCAGTAAAGTGAACAGGCCGTGTGCTGGGTGACCGCTGTCTGACCTGATCTTCTGGATTTTCCTCAGGCAGCAGAACTGGTAGCTGTCCTGTAAGGCTGGTAGTTTGTTGCCTATGATGTATTCTGCTGTCCTCATCCACTCCTTTTAGGGCCTTGCGGTCGCAGGCAGTGCAGCTGCCGTACCAGACAGTGATGCAGCCCGTTAGGATGCTCTCTATAGTGCATCTGTAGAAGCTGGTGAGGAGATCAGGAGGCAGTCCAAACTTCCTGAGCCTGCGCAGGAAGAAGAGACGCTGACGGGCAGATCTCACAATCGTGTTAGTGTGGAGGGACCAGGTGAGGTCATCAGAGAGGTGAACGCCGAGGAACCTCATACTGCTGGACTCTCTCCACTTCAGCCCCCGTTGATGTAAAGGGGAGAGTGACCACCCTTCTGCTGCTTCCTGTAGTCCACAATCATCTCCTTCGTTTTGCTGATGTTTAGACGGAGATTGTTGTCGTGGCTCCACTCTGACAGAGCGCTGACCTCGCCTCTATAGGCTGTTTCATCTCCATCTGTGATGAGGCCTAGGATTGTAGTGTCATCAGCGAATTTGAAGATGAGGTTGGAGGAGTGTTTGGCTACACATTCATGAGTGTACAGGGAGTACAGGAGGGGGCTGAGTACACATCCCTGGGGGGGCCCTGTGCTCAGAGTCAGAGTGAAAGAGATGCGGTCACCCACCCTCACCACCTGCGGTCTGCTCGTCAGGAAGTCCAGTATCCAGTTGCAGAGATATGAGTTCAAACCCAAGTCTTTGAGCTTCGGGATGAGTTTGGCTGGGATGATTGTGTTGAATACTGAGCTGTAATCTATGAACAGCATTCTCACATACGTGTTCTTTCTGTCCAAGTGTGAGAGAGCAGTGTGTACTGTTAGTGCAATGGCGTCGTCTGTGGATCTGTTGGAGCGGTATGCAAACTGGTGAGTGTCCATGTTGGCAGGGAGCATAGAACAGATGTGAGCTTTGACCAGCCGCTCAAAGCACTTCATAGCTGTTGATGTCAGTGCAACAGGGCGGTAGTCATTCAGGCAGGTGACAGAAGGTTTCTTGGGAACTGGAACAATGATGGTTTCTTTAAAGCACGTAGGAACCACTGACAGTCTTAGGGAGAGGTTAAAGATGTCGGTGAAAACCTCAGCCAGCTGGTTGGCACATGCTTTAAGTACACGACTGTGTACACCATCAGGACCTGGTGCCTTGCGTGGGTTAACTGCCCTGAAGGATTTCACCACTTCAGACAGAGAGATGGTCAGTGTGCAGCTCTCCTGATATATTGGGAGATTTTCAGCAGGGGAGGTGTTGTTTGCCTCAAAGCGAGCATAATGTGCATTAAGCTCATCTGCAAGTGAGGAGGGCGACCCCCTATCACAACTTAGACCTCCTTTATAATCACTGATGGTGCGCAGTCCACTCCACATACGTCTGAGATCAGAGCAGAGGAAGTTGGATTCAACTCTGTCACTGTAGTTCCGTTTGGCTAGCCTGATGGTCCTCTGAAGGTCATATCTGGCCTTCTTGTAGCTAGCCAGATCACCAGAGTTGTAGGCAGAGGTTCGAGCTTTTAGTTTGGCACGAACCTCAGCGTTGATCCAGGGTTTCTGATTTGGAAATGTTCTGACATTGATTTTTGGCACAATGTCGTCAGTGCATTTTCTGATGTAACTTGTGATGGAGTCAGTGTATTCGTTGATGTCACTGCCAGCTGCATCATGAAACATCTTCCAGTCTGTGGATTCAAAGCAGTCTTGTAGTGTGAAGATGGCCTTCTCACTCCAATGATAGACTGATCTGAGAACTGTTTTTTCCTGTTTAAGTCGTTGTTTGTAAGCAGGCAGGAGAAGAATGGGGGTGTGATCCGCTTTGCCAAAGGCAGGGCGGGGGAGGGGTTTGTAACAGTCCTTAAGTGCTGTATAGCAGTGGTCAAGAGTCTGTTCCTCCTCGGGTTGGAAATTTAATGTGCTGATAGTATTTGGGCAGAACCTTCTTCAGGTTTGCCCTGTTAAAATCCCCAACCACAATAAAAGCAGCCTCTGGATCAGTGTTCTCATGTCCATTGATGAGCTCATACAGAACTTCCAATGCACGTGACTTATCAGCCTGAGGTGGGAAGTAGACTGTAGTGAGGATGACTGATCTGAAGTCTCTGGGCAGAAAAAAAGGTCGAACTTTGACCATTAAGAGTTCAATGTCTGGAGAGCAGTGACTGGCTAGAACTGCTACATCTGTCCCCCATCGAGAGTTCACCATAACACACACCCCGCCGCCTCTGCCCTTACCAGAGTCCAGAGTTCTGTCCTGCCGGTAGATGGAGAAGCCGCCGGTGTGATGCCGTTGTTGGGTATAGCGGTGGATAGCCACGTCTCTGTGAGCGCTAAAACGCAGCAGCTCTCGATGTCGCGGTGAAACTTGATCCGCGCGTTCAGCTCGTCTATTTTGTTCTCCAGCGATTGAACATTTGTGAGCAGAATACTGGGAAGCGGAGGGTTGAAGCACCGTTTTCTTGTCCTGCATAGCACACCGGCGCGTCTGCCCCTTCTGCGCTTCTTCCTGCCTCACCGGCGCGCGCGTGTTAGTAAACAAAGGAGTGACGAAGCCGCGGAAGGGCAGCTGCTCGCGCTCGTGTTAAAGTCCGTCTTGAGTGATGATCGGATGTTCAGAAGAGTTTGCCGATCATATTGAATAATCCCAGATGTGACATGTACAAAAACACGTAGAAACAGGACAATAAAACACAAAAAGCTGTAGAGTTTACCCGGAGCTCTCACCAGTGCGGCCATTCTGCGGCGCACCGGAACCGGAATTTTAGTAGAGTCAGTTATAGAGTCAGTTTTAAATATTTAGATGTGCTATACATTGATCAGCCAAAACATTAAAGCCACTTTCTTGTATCTACACACATTGTTCATTTAATCAGCTCCACTAACCATATAGGAGCACTTTATAGTTCTACACTTACAGACTGTAGTTTATCTGATTACCTGTATACTTTGTTACCCTGTTCTTCAATGATCAGGACCCCCACAGGACCACCACAGAGCAGATATTATTTGGACGTGTGTTAGTGTGTGTTGTGCTGGTATGAGAGGATCAGACACAGCAGTGATGCTAGGCTTTTTACACAATGTGTCCTCTCTAATAGATACTCCTACCCTGTAGGAGACAGTAGCTCATCTGTTGCTGGACAGTTTGTGTTCCTCCAGTCCTTCATCTATGGTCTCAGGATGCTGCCCACAGGACTCTGTTGACTGGATGTTCTCAGTCCAGCAGTGACACTGAGGTGTTTAAACACTCCAGCAGCACAGCTGCGTCTGATCTGCTCACACTAGTGCAACACACATTAACACATCACAGTGCAGTGCTGGTAATGATCCATCTCCCTAATAGTACCTGCTCTGTGGTGGTCCTTTGAGGGTCCTGACTATTAAAGAACAGGGTGAAAGAGGATAAACAATGTATGCAGGGAATCAGATGGACTACAGTCTGTAAGTATAGAACTACAAAGTGCTCCCAAGTGGTTTTAATGTTATGGCTGATTGGCGTATATTAATTATATGAATTATGTTATGCCACAATGTCTTCAGTCTTATTGTTGTGTCCTTATTAAACTCTATCATGTCAATAACTAGTAACAAGCTTTCAAGGCAAATTAGCTGGTTGCTCATAATTACACTAAGAAGAAGTAATTAGAGTAAATTATGCATTTTCAACTTGTGGCACGTTTAGCCAGCTAGTGGTTGGTAATTAATTGGTTGCATGTTAATATTTTATTAAGCATTAATTACTATGTATTAAGCAGATCACTTATCTTAATCATCAGTGGTCTCTAACAGTAACTCTGGAGAGCTACCTTCCCTCAGAGTTTAGTTACAACTGGTATACCATAACATGCCCTGCCCTTTACTCAACTGATTCAGCCAATCAGGGACGTGGAAAGAGCTTGATTAGCCAGAGCGGGTGAGGCTACCCACAGGAAGGCAGCTCTCCAAGAGTAGGTTTCAAGATCACTGGTCTTCATTAAGCTTATTAAGACCAAGCACGTGTCACACATTACACACAGTACTCTGGATGTAGCTTAACTTGCAACTTATTAAGCAGTGCTGCTTAATAATATAGGAATAAGCATCCAGTTTATGTCTAACAACAGGGTTGTCAAGGCTTATGAGCTGCCTGCGCATTACCAATTAAACTGTTTTTAACTAACTGTTATAGTTTAGATTTTCATAGTTTAATATTACAGGGGGTACGAAAAATGCTTAATCTACTGTTGTTACAGCTTAAAGGAAACCCCGGCTGGTAACACATGTGAGCCTTAATAAGGTGTAATGACTCTAAATTATGACATGTTGTAAAAATCACAAAAAGTATCAGATTTATTTGATTTTCTGTGAAATCCCGCTGCACGTAGGTCACCATTGTTGTAACTACTGACGTGATCAGCGGGTAGTGACGTCAAATGGTTGCAGTAACCGGCCGTTGTGCTTGAGCACAGCTAGCTAGCTAAACACGGCTACTATTCAGCATTAGCAGTTTTAGCCAGAACGCAACATTTCTGACATCAGCGGTGACATCACACACCACGTTAGTGTAAATGATGAACAGAGAGGCGTGGAGGAGAGAGTGGACACAGTGCTGGAGTTGTTGTGAAACTGTGTGTTGGTGTTGACGGAGAAGGAGAGTGTCTGTTAAAGGAGCTCCGCTTTCTAGCAGGAAACATTCACGCTCAGTAAACAGCTAGATACACTGAACGGGAGTTTCTCTGAGCTTCACACTCCTTTATTAGTGAAGTAGTATGTTCACTACTAAGGCTGTAGTTTCTCATTCAGGATCCACAAACGAGGGAGACGCTAACGCTAAACGTTGTTGGCGGGACACCAGGAGAGAATCCAGCGCATGTTCACATTCACGGTTCTTCTCGCGGTTCTCCATAATCTGGAGCTTTTGGACTTCCTGTGTGGGGAAACTGTGGCACTGCATTGTGTTTTAGTGTACGCTTAAAACCAACAGCCTCCGTCAAGTCTCTCACCAGTGGTGGTCTACTGAACCACTCAAACTCATCCAGACTGAAGTGAGGAGAGCAGAGCGGGGGTCTTTGGGTAGCTGTGTTGGTCCACATGATGCTTCACTAACTATTCTCCTTGTTTATGTTTGTGAAAGCTGTTTAGACTAATATCAGTCTTCCCACTGCCTTTCACTAAAACAGCATCAACAACACAATGTACATGGTTTTCTTTAAGCTAGGTTAGTAACTAACATTCACTCCTTCCAACCAGTCAAGTTTAGCACTGCAACCATTTGACGTCAACTACCCAGCAGGCATTGCGTGTCAGTAATAATGGCTGATCCATATGTTAAATATTTAGAATAAAAGTCTTAATTTATAAATAAATCTGCTACTTTTTGTAATTTTTTGGAAAGTGTCTTCATAATTTAGAGTCTTTACACCATATTAAGGCTTACAAGTGTTACCAGCCAGGGTTCTCTTTAATATTGTAGTAATTGTGAGCATATTAATTGCCAGTTAATTTCTTCTTTTTTATTAAGGCTTAGTTGGAGCTTTACAGGTTCTCAGAAGCAAGTTTAATTCATCCTAGTTGCTGTTTAGTAATGTTGTAATAAGCAGTGTAATGAGCACCTTACAAAGGTATTATAATACCACTCCTATACTGAAGTGGTTTAGATTGGCTGTGTTGCTTCATTGGTTAAAAAGTTGATAATAGGAGCAGCTATATTGTCCCTAGACCTACACTACCGCTCAAAAGTTTGGGATCACAGTGAAATGTTCTTGTTTTCAATGGAGTATCTTCCTTCCTTAACACAACAATGTACTGACGGGTCTCTAAAGAAAGTTGTTTCTTTCTGGTCATTTTGAGTCTGTCAGCAAGCCATCAACTGCTGATGCTTCAGATACTAAACTAACCTAGAATGTTGTTCTCCCTTTTATACTCACTTATTAATAGAATGTTTTTCAGCTGTGCATCACAATTGAGCAAGAGTGTCCTAACAACCAATTAACCCAATAACACCCTTAACTTGGATTGGCGGCCATACCAGGAGATTTAGGCAGAGGACTGAGAATTGCTGATAATAGGACTATATGCTAAATAAGCCTTTATACAAAAATAGACTTTAATACAAACATTTATATTTTTTACAAATCATCTGATACACTTACATTAATTGTGAAATGGACAATATTGTTTGTGAAAAGCATGAAAATTGCATGAAATGAAATTCTAAAGTGATCCTAAACTTTTGAGTGGTAGTGTATTTGATCTCTTGAGATCTACTGTTAGAGTGTAAAGGCAGTTTGGTATTTGGTTTTTCAGCAGATGTCCAATAACTTCTATTATAAGTGAGTTTTGTGGTTAATGGGCTGGAGTGATTCTGAACTGTAATCAATAGGATGATGCAGATGTTGTAGAGGAGTTTAAAAACCCTGGAGTAACTCGTAAACCTAAACAACGGCATTGTAGCATATCCAGATGTTCCAGGTGTCTGGGCCCAAGACTATAAAAACCTAAAGCTGATCTAGATGCTTTAATTGTTACTTAATTAACCAGACAAGCGTATAGAGTTTTCCAGACTTCGCTTCGTGCCGCTCCTGTAAATATTGCAGCGAGTTGTTTGCTCGTGATGTTTAATTTAGAAATGTCAGTCTCTTTCATATTTATGAGCGGGGGTCTATGTGAGGCGGGCCTGGAGTAGGACAGAGTGTGCTATTCTGAGTGCACAGACAGGTGACCTTTCTGACTGCTTCACTCAGCGCCGCCCGACCTGCTTTAATGCGGATGGATGGGAATTTAGAGCGGGAAGGAGGCACTCTCCCAGCGCACTCCGCGCAAAAGGGCTTAGTCCGGAGAGTCGAGATTATGTGTTACGGCTGCGCGATGTATCATCCGCTGAGCGTTATCACGGCACTATGTTAGCAATGTTGAATTCCCTGAGATGATCATATGCGCATCAGCCCTTTAACAAAGCTTTGAGGGATCCTGACCAGTCTGGTCTAGTAAATCAAACCATAGTACCAAACAGGACCACAGAAACAAAACAACAAGATCAATGGAGACAGCACAACAGCGGGAACAAGCACAACACCATGGCATCAGCAATGCTAGCTCACAAAGAGAGCAACCACAGAGGTATAAAAGCACAAGGGGAACACTGGGAACAGCTGAGACAGGGAGGAGACACAAACTGGGACCAGGTGATGGGCATAAACAAGAGGGCAAAGAGAAGAAGGGGCAAAGAAGCCAAAACAAACATAAGCACGTGGAATCTGATAGGACAGTGAACACAAGACATGGACGGACAGGGAAGGAAACAGGGCCTTTAAGACTTGTTGTATGTAAATGTTCTCCGTTCTGATTGGCTGCTAAGTATTGGACCTTATTGGAAAAGTCGAGAATAAGACACTATATAACTTGAACATGAACACTGTTGGGCTTGACTTCTGGGTACGCTGGATAGGCAGATATAGGTATGATTATTGTGACATTAATAACATAAATAATTTCAAAGGTGGCCCCCGGGCGCAGTGGATAGGGCTGCCCACCGCTCCAGGCATGTGTGTTTACTGCCCCCCTAGTGTGTATGTGATTGGAGGTCAAATTTCGCTGTGTGCAAACACAAGGGACAGAATATTTCTAAACTTAAACTTAAACCTAGGGACTGAGGAAAGTCCAAGATACATCGGCGACTGTGAATTCGAGCTGTATTCTAGTCAGATTTTATGTCTTCTAGCGTTTCCTCACCAGCTATTGGGATTTATGGCCCAAACTCGTAGTGCTAAAACTCAATGTTTACATTAAGTTCATTAAACTATTTATGTTAAAAAGCAACTTCATCCTGTCCGCTCAAGTTTGCTTTTAATGTATTGCATATTAAAAAAAATGCTCTGTGCCATGTAACTACTGTGCCAAACTCTGAGGCGCCTAAGCAGAGTATTAGGTGTATATACACCAGTAAGAAAACCAGATATCATTAGATGTATCCATCCATCCATTATCTTCGGCTTAATCCCGCTTGTCCGGGTCGCGGGGGACTGGAGTCAATCCCAGGATCTTCGGGTGAAGGCGGCGTACACCATGGACAGATCGCCAATCCATCGCATAGCCAACGCACACTCACGCACACACTTGCACCCACGGGTAATTTAGAGTGAGCGGTCAACCTAACATGCATGTGTGTGGACTGTGTGAGTAAACTGGAGTACCCGGAGGAAACACACTCAAGCAAGGGAAGAACATATACACTCCACACAGAACCACCCGGACCAGGTATCCAACCCAGATCATCTTGCTGTCCAAGTGCTGACCACTACACCACCGTACTAACCACTACACCACCATACTAACCACTACACCACTATACTAACCACTACACCACCATACTAACCACTACACCACCGTGCTAACCACTACACCACCATACTAACCACTACACCACCGTACTAACCACTACACCACCATACTAACCACTACACCACTATACTAACCACTACACCACCATACTAACCACTACACCACCGTGCTAACCACTACACCACCATACTAACCACTACACCACTATACTAACCACTACACCACCATACTAACCACTACACCACCGTGCTAACCACTACACCACCGTGCTAACCACTACACCACCGTACTAACCACTACACCACCATACTAACCACTACATCACCCGTGCCACCCATAATTAGATTGAAATAATCACAAATACAAGACAATGTAACATTAATATCTAATGCTGAAAGATGTAGATAGTATTTTATAAGCTAGTTTGAAGACCAAATTTTTGTTTCAGGGTTTTCCTACATTTTTTTGCATGTTTCATTTAAAATATTAACAAAAAGTTAATTTGAGGTTTAATGATTAAACAAAAACAAAATCTGGTTATGAAATGATTTTTCCTCCCTTTGTCCAGCCTCCCTGTGCAAAGATAACCATTCTGAGTCTTCTATAAAATGTTCAAAGAGTGTGGAGAATACATGGCAAGCAACCTGAGGCCATTCCTCCATACAGAATCTCTCCAAATCCTTCAGATTCTGAGATCCTCTTCAACTCATCCCACAGGTTTTTTATAGGGTTTCAGTCCAAGGACTGAAATTATCACTGCAAAACCTTGAGTCTGTGGTCAGTGAACTATTACAGTGTTGGCTTTTGAGGTGTGCTTTGGATCACACTGTAACATCTAACCATGGCCCAGTTTAAGCTTCCTGGCTGAGACAGTCAGGTTTTGATGTTATTTCTGCTGGTGCTTGCTGAAGTCTGTGATTCCATATGTACGAATAATCAATTCAGGGCTTTTGAAATAGTAATAAAAAATATATATACAGTCCCACAGCATCACAGTTCCACCACCATGCTTCACAATGTGGATAAGGTACGTTTCTGAATGGCTGTCTTTGCATCTCCACCAAATGCTGCTCTGGTGTTTACTGCCAACAAGCTCTATTTTGGAGACATCAGACCCTAGAACATGGTTCCACTGAAAGTTTTAGAAGCATTCTTTGAAGTGAAAGCTTTTGGCAACTTATGGTCGCTTGTGGTGTCTTATTGTAGTCTGGGAGATGTTTTGAGCGCAAGACCTAACCATGGTCTACAGTTTCCCAGCTGAATAGTACCCCACATCTTCCTCACTTTGTGTGGGGTCAGAATAAACATAGTTTATTTTCTTAGCATCTTCAGTTGCTTTAAGCTCCTAGATTATTGCCTTGATTGTGGAACTTGGCCTTTGAACCCTTTAACTGGTTTCCTGACTTGTGCAGCTCAACTTTTGACACACATCACTGCTGTATTCCCATGTCTGACCATTGGAGTGTTTTTAATATGAACCATATATAAAAAGAAATATGACTGGTTATATTTTGTTAGATTTTACTCTATACTTGGAGCACCAACAGTGGTGGCACACATTGGGTGTGTCTCAAAACCTAGTGAGCTCCTACATAGGCAGCATATACATCATAGTATGTGCTCCTGACATGTAGACTGTCCCAATTCTTACATACCTTAAACATGCTGTCGACTGAGGAACCTTATTTAGACCTGATTTTAAGGAAGTATCGAACGCTTCCTCAGCCGCTAAGACAATCCCATGATGCCACACAGGCAAATCTACGAGCAGTGAAGTGGTTTTAAAATGTGAGTTATTTTGATTCTCTCTGGTGTTTTAATGTGTTACTGGTCATATAATCACACAAAACAGTATTTTATTATCAACTCTGTTACGAGTCGTTGACCATTTAGCAGTTTTATACTCGAGCCATTAGCATTTATGCTAGCGGATTTTTAAGCCTCAGGCTATTGTTTTGGATGCCGACCGGTAGCTTAGCAACCAGCTAAACCACCGGTGGCATGCTGCAGTGGGCGGGAACAAGCCGTGACGCAGTCTCTCTCTAACTAGAGCGTCTCTGTAATCTGTTTTATGAGGAGAGATGAGGAGAGAACGCTGCTACTTAAACAGCTGCTACCTAGACAGCCTACGTAGACACTCACTAGGTTTTGAGACACAAACATAGAGTTAAGAAAATGTATTACATGATAAGATTTAATTTATTACAAGATTAGAGAAGGTTAGATTTTCAGTTTGAATGGAAGATCAGAAGGATAAGCATTAAAGTTGACTAGGTGTGCCAATATTAGTGGAGGGACCTGTCATTTTTCTCTGTAAGA
Organism: Megaleporinus macrocephalus; assembly: GCA_021613375.1. NCBI lineage: Eukaryota > Metazoa > Chordata > Actinopteri > Characiformes > Anostomidae > Megaleporinus > Megaleporinus macrocephalus. Next base: position 28,994,559 of record CM038714.1, read on the forward strand.
ACAAATGACATTTGGAAGATGTTGCTGAAGGAGGCCTGAAGTCTGCAGCAACATAACGGCAGCATGTTGTCTGTGTTTTAAGGTTTGCCCCTCTGTTTATGCTGGTAGGAATCCTCCTCAGCAATAATAGAAGAGGTCGGCCTTTTGGCCTTGCATCTTGCTTCCAGTTCCCGCAATGCATCTGATGTTAAATGTCAGCTCGGGCTGCTCCAACATGTATTGTTTTTTTTTTTTTTGCTTCATTTCCTTTTGTTGTGGATACGCATCAGGAGACTGATCATAAATCATATTTTGCACACGAGCGAGCATTGAGGATTTGCGGGTGGTGGTGGTGGGGGTCTGTTTTCTGTTTTCTAACTCTCATTGACGGCTTCGTGTTTATTTTTTCAGCGGGGTGATTAAAGAATCCACTTGCCTCTACCCTATTGATTAAATGGCGAGAAAAAGAGAGAGAGAGCGGGCAAAGGTGTGTGTGTGTGTGTGTGTCGGGGGCCGGGGTTGTTTGGTAGAGTGTGTTTATATACACTAATCAGCCATAACATTATAACCACCTCCTTTTTTCAACTCCACTTACCATATACCAGCATTTTGTTTCTGTTTGCATCTGTTTCTCTATATACCTTATACTGTATATATAATATACTGTATATATAAGTATACCTCCCTTTATTCTTCAGTGGTCAGGACCACCACAGAGCAGGCATTATTAGGGTGGTGGATCAGTGTCAGCACTGCAGTGACGCTGACATGGTGGTGGTGTGTTAGTGTATGTGTTGTGCTGGTGTGAATGGATCAGACACAGCAGTGCTGCTAGTGTGTTTAAATACCTGAGTGTCACTGCTGGACTGAGAACAGTCCATCAACCAAAACTAGAGATTGACCACAATACAACCTGTGCAGCAACAGAAGAGCAGTCACCTCTGATTTAACATCCACAAGGTGGACCTGCAAGGTAGGCGTGTCTAATAGTGTGGACTATGATTGGACACAGTTTACAAACACTCCAGCAGCAGTGCTATGTTTGGTCCACTCGTACAGACACTAATGCCACCACCACCACATCAGCATCACTGCAGTACTGAGAATGATCCACCACCCAAACATTACCTGCTCTGTAGTGGTCCTGTGGGGATCCTGACCTTTGAAGAACAGGGTAGCAAAGTATACAGAGAATCAGATGAACTACAGTCTGTAAGAATAGCTATGGAAACTGAGTGTAGAAACAAGGAGATGGTTGTAATGTTATGGCTGATGAGTATATATATATATATATATATATATATCCATGTGCACCCTTGATTTCTGTGGATATTCACTGATCCCTTCCCAGAGTTCCTCATCTGTCCGGACATCTGGTGTTTATCCTGTGTTTCTATCGTAATGCCTATTCAGGCATGTAATTGCTAAATTAACACCCAACTCAAATGTCAATCCTGATAGTGATGCTTAGTTTTTTCCCCATAATCATCATAACAAGTGGCAATCTTGGGATTTGGGCTCTATTAGTGACAAATCTAAGGTAATTCCTGTGTTTTGGCAAGGGCACAACTGTTTTGGGTAAGCATCGCAGTCTGAACAAGCTCTCGAAAATAATCACCTTACACATCTGGAAAGCTGATCACACGCTCGTGCGCCACTGGTTTGTTTATGGTTAGCGCCGATCTCCCACAGCCTATGAAAAAAAAAAAAGGTTAACGGAGGCACGGGAACGACTCACGACAGTGCAATTTAGCAATGCCTGCTATTCCCTGTGGGGCCTAACAGCGCTGCATATTCATGGCACGAGACCAGCGTTTCACCTGTAGACTGCATGTTCTAAATAAAAGTGTTCTGTGTGAGCGGCCTGAGGTTAGTACGATGGGACAGTGGAGGCGAAACATAGGCGATGCATTTGGATTGTGTGGAATGTAAAAGCAGTGTCTGGCCACTTTATTAATTAGTAGATCTCCCTTGAACCTCTCTGTTCATATCAGCTCCTCTCATCATATAGATGCACTATTGATTGTAGTTAGAGATGGACCGATCAGCATTTTTGAGGCTGATTCTGATCGCCGATCACCTTTCAGCACGATTGGCCGATAGCCGATACCGTTAGAGGGTGGGGTATACGCCACGGCAGGGCTACATGTAGTTATTAGCGCAAGAAAGTCATGAAACATGGTCCAAACTGGTTGATTACCATTTTTAACGAGCTCATATGAAACAGCATGATATTTGTTAACAAAATTAGCAGTAAATAAACAAAGTAAATCAAACTAATATCGCCAATACTGCAATCATTACATTTAGACCCTTAATTTAGACCCTTAATTTAAAATGAAAAAAGCTCATTAAATACATGGAGTCAAAACTGGAGTCATTAAACGCAGACTCTGTTATTTTAAACTAAATCTGTAATCATTAAATGTAGATCTTGAATTGCTGCTGTACTGTTTGTACCGGTCAGATCTGGTCTCCACGGTGTTCTGGGTTGTTTCACGGACGGCTCCTCTTCCTGAATGATCCTTCCATCTCTTATTGTAATCCTTCCTTCCTTCCTTGCACAATTTCATAATGGTCAGGAGCCATACAGGCTGGTATTGCTTGAATGATCAGTAGAGCTTAATAAAAATTCTCAACTTGATCTTCATTGACTGGCATTGCTGTCGTTGCTGTGGAATATTCTTACTCCCTCCAAATTAGCCTTAGTTCCTAATTCTAACACACCCTTTCTTGCTTGTACCCAAGTTACAAGCACATCTGCAACTTCAACTACTGTAAAATCCCAATACCCAGGTTTGGAGCTTATCTCAATGCTTCACTCTGTCTACCAGGCCTGTAGGCCTTTCTTAGTGGAGCGGCTAGGGAGTAATACCACAGTGGTCAACCAGTGCTTCATGGAGGTGGCCTAGCTCAAGGTACGATGGATATACGTTGTGGCCCCACTTATGGTCTATGATGTTCTTACGGTTAATGCTCTACTGGGTTTCCCACTAGGGTAAGTGTTCAGTCTTAAGAAACAGCTTAAGACCAAACACTCTGAACCTCTCTGACTCCACCCTCTCTGACTCTGCCCTTACAATCAGCACTAATAATAAACCTAATATCTGCTTCTTTATTGGTTTGTCAGTGATGCTTGACCAAAATAGAGATATTTGCAATTGTTTTACGTCTTGTTTGGTTTTTATTAGCAGCTCATGCTGCAGGAACCCTATGAGAGTCTCTAAAGAGTCAGATGATAAAGCAAGCAGATATTGAAGACGATGCGGCGCTGATGTGCTGCTAGAAGAAGAAAGATCTACTGATGAATCTCCCTCGTATGAACATAGAATGTGTTCCACCAACAGTGAACTGAACCAGAGTTCACCTGGAGGTGGGCTGAGATCTCTGGCTCTGTACTGACTACCTCCAGCTGTGACTTTTAATTTGTAGATCCCTGTTAAGATATATATTGGTTATAATATAAAAACGTTTGACGGTCAGTCAAAAAGATCATTACGTTAATCTTTTTCCTTTTTTTGGAGTGACCTTACCCATCCATTATGATCTACTGCCTCCGCCTTGAGTACAGGCCTCCACAGGTTAAGAACCTTGATCTAACTCTGAGCATTACTTTGCAAATCCCAAAATTGAAACCAAACATCAGTCCAGTGAACGAACATCCAACTTGTCAAATATTCGGGTCCAGCTTTAGAACCTTCTCACTCAAATTACAGTTTGTTGGAAGCTTTTGTTTCGGGTCTACTTGCTCTAGAACATCCGACCACTGTTGTACTTGCTCTACAATACCCTCATTCTGCTCTGGAGCTTCTAGAACTTTATATATTCTTGAAGTGCAGCGGATGTAGTTTCAATTTTGAGTTGCAAGCAACTGCCCAGCGGCTTCTATTGTGAGGGAGTGTTGAGCCAACAGGTCTTGGGTTCTTCTGTAGGTGCAGGGAAACACTTTGAGATGTGTGGTTAGCGAAAGTATGGAGGATACAGAACAGGTAGAACAGCCTGTGGAGTTTATAGCGACCCATGCTGGAGGACCGCTTGAACCATCTATAGCCGCGATGGAAGAAAGAAGACAAAACAAGGTCCCTGTCTTTCAAGTGGTCTCTTTAACTCCTTCCGTACATTTCCACCAGTATGTGAGAGAAACAGAGATAGAGAGAGAGAGAGGGATAGAGAGAGAGAGGAAAAAATAAGCGCAAAGCGGTAGACGAGTTGTCACGCTGAGTAATTAGTCTCCGCTGGGCGAGAAAGTGGCTGAATGTTGTGACACACACCAGATTGTCCACAAGTCCACTGAGAGACCCTGTCACCAGCCTGTGGGTCTGTGCAGGGACAAATAAGACGCGCACATACATATATATATATATATATATATATACTCTTTCTCCCTTCATCTGCCCAAGATTTGGCTGCCAGCCAGCGCAAACCAGTCGCGGTGAGGATGAAAAAAAAACAAAAAAACAACCATATTCCTTACTCTATTCTTCTTATCCTTATTCTTCTTTCGTCTACTTTTACCATTTGTCTTCGGTAACCCAAACTTTGCAATCACTGCTAATGCCTCCTCTGTCCTTGTCCGTCAGCGATCTGTCAAAAAAATGAAGAATCTGCAGAAAAAAAAAGAAAAAAAACAACAACAGCCCTTTCTCGTCACTCAGCCTCTTTTGTTCTTCGAGTCCATTTCCTAAGCGTGGCGACGGGCGCTTCGCTATTTGTTTCAACCCCCCTCTTTCCCTCACGCACCAACCTTTTTATGCTGTCTTTTAATTACCGGGCGGATGCCGGCGAACGTCCGCCGTGACAGATGAAACGAGAGCCAGGATCCCCGCCTAGCCTGGGGAAGGGCACGGCTCGGCTATGTTTGTTGTCTGTCCGTCCGCCTAATCCAGTCCCTTTGATAGGTGGCTTTGCCGAGAAGGTAAATGACAGTTTGTGACAGAGTGCTGTGAGGTGGAAATCATTACTGTTACCGAGAGAGATTATGAAGTGTGCTGGAGACAGGCGGGCTAAGGGTGAGGTGAGCGGGGCTGAGGAAGATGAAAAAGACGAAGGTCAGCACTTTGATAAAGGTTAGGTCTCTCCGCCCACCCCCGAATCCCCATCAGCGTCAAGATGTCAGTGGATATCCATTCCCAGTGCAAGCATATGCTCCGTGTTGCCTCTCCCCCCTCCGTCATTCAACCCCTGATATTTTTTGGCGCTCTTTGGCGCATTAAAAAGGCGCAGCCGTCGAGTCAATTACCCGGCTGACCCGCTCTTTCTTGCTCATCAAGCCAGGTGCCGAAAATGTCAGTAAAACGTGGGCTTTTTTTAATGCCGTCCCTCAGGAGTTATGGCACGAACGCTCTGACAAGGTGGCATAACATCCCTCTAATTCGGTGCATCGATTTGCATGTGTGAGAACGTAATTAATCTTGATGGGGTTTTTAAGTCACCTCGTTTCTGATTCATGCCATTAATTCCGTTCAAACACGTGTGCCGCTTTTTCGCACGCAGGGAAGTAACAACAGAATTGCAAATTTGTGGGAATGCGCACAAACAGCTTGGTATGAGAAGTCATTAATAGGTAAGGATGGAGGTGAAGCTATTTCAAGAAGCAGCCTAGAGGTGAGATTAGTATATAGAGCTTTTCTATTTTAAACGTTTTCTTCCACCTGGAATCTTTCTTTATTTTCTATAGAATGTCAAGCATTTGAATTGGAAATGTTGCCTCTTCAGTTGCTTTAGAATCTTCTGGCTCTGCCCTCATTACTCTGGAACCCACAAAATCGACCCAGTTGCTCTAGAACCTTCTGGCAGGCTACTGTAAAAGCTTTCAACCTGTTTTTTGGCCTAATGCTAGTTTTATTGTTGCTCAAGTAACTTTGGCTTAGATGGTTGGCAGTGCTATAGAGTTGCTCTAGAACATTCTGACAGGGTACTGTAAAAGCTTTCAACCTGTTTCTTGGACTAATGTTAGTTTTATAGTTGCTTAAGAACTTTGGCTTAGTTGGTTGTCGTTGCCATAGGGTTGCTCTAGAACCTTCTCACTTTACTTTAGTTGCTCCATACACCTCTGGGTCTGCACCAGATGCTATACAATATTTTGGCCTTTTCCTTGTTCTTGTTTCTGGTTGCCCTTGGAACTACTGGCACTGCTCTGGTTACGCTAGAGTCTTCATGCTTCACTGTAGTTGATTTTATAACCTTAACCCTCCTAAAACCTTCTGGATCCAGTGTAGTTCCTCAAGAACCTTCTCTTCTGACTTTGGCTTAGTTGGTTGCCATTGCCAATGTGGTTGCCCTACAACCTTCTGACTTAATCTTAGTTGCTTTTGACACTTCTCGGTCTGCACTAGATGGTATAGAATATGTTGGCCATGTCCTGGTGTCCTAGTTGCTCTAGAACCTACTGGCACTGCAATGATTTACAACCTTCTGACTTGTCCTAAAATCTTCTCGATCCATTGTAGTTCCTCAAGAACCTTCTCTTCTAGTTTTGACTTAGTTACTCTAAAATATTCTGGTTTTGTCCTAGTTTCTCATAAACCTACTGGCTCTGCACATGCTGCTCTAGAATATTCTGGAATAAGTTTCTAGTTTCTCTAGAACCTATGGTGACTGCTGTAGTTACTTTAGTATCTTCACACTCCATTGTAGTTTGGCTGAGTCATTTTACAATCTACTGGGTTTGTAGTAGTTGGTCAAGAACCTTTTGGCTCTGAACCAGCTGCTCTAGAATACTATCATAGTGTTGCTGTAGAACCTTCTCACTCCATCATAGTTTCTTTAGAATCTTTTGGCACCACTTTAGGTGCTCTATAACTCTCTCACTTGTTCTAGAACCTTCTGGCGGTGCCCTGTAAGTGCCCTGTAAGTTTTGGTTCCATCTTAGCTAATCCAACATATTGTTGCTTTGTCCTAAGTGCTCTAGAAGCTTTAGAATTCTTCTCTGCTTAAAGGTTCTTCATTGGTTCTTGCTTTTATAAACCCTTGAATTGATATAGCACCATTGCATTGCAAATTCTAAGCATCTTATTTACAAAACTATAAATGTACTTTATTGAGCCTTCTGCTTCATGAACCTTCAGACTAGACTCTAGCTGCTCCAGATCCTTCTGACTCCACCTCATCATTGTTTGCATCCATGTCTTGTTGTGATGCCGAAGCCACAAATTGCCTTCTTCCCTGTTTTCTTGTTCGCTAGTTTATGATGTTTTCTATAGGTTCCCAGTCTTGACCTCACCTGTTTCACAGTTTCTGGCTATGGACATGGCTGCGTTGACCCTGCCTGTCTGGGGTTTGACCCCTGCTGCCAATACCGACCACAATTACTGGAAAAGCCCTAACATATAGATACAGCTCTTATGTCTGACCCCCTCAGGCTCCCATTCCTTACTGAGGTGCTACGGTCATATTTATTTCAGGGTCGAATTTCTGCTGAAACTTACTTTTACAGTTACCGCGAGCTTTGGTCAAGAGTAAGCTGAGCGATCCATACAGGCTTAGCTGATAGGTCCACGGAGAACTCATTGTAACATTACTGTACATGTTTGGACCTGTCCATGCCAATGTTTTTATTTATTTTTTTATTTTTTATTTTTTTCCCCTTTCAGCATCTCCCTTTCAGCCGTATGCACATCAAGGTCGTCATCATGACTTACATAACTACAATAATGATAATAGTGGCCTGCGAGTGCGCTTCAAATGGGCCACGCCGCTTTAATCATTCAGCTAATGGAGCAGGACGGTTTAATCATGTGGGCTTTCTGCCTTTCATCAAAAAGGAGAATGTGGAAACAGACATGAATTAGTGAAGTGGTCAGAGCCTTTTCACATTCCGTTTGATGGCATTTAATTGAACTAAAAAGTTCAACATTTCATCCCCTTCCTCAAAATGTATGTTCTTTTACCCCCCATGCTGTACTTCTTCCCCTTTTCTTTCTTGTGGGTCACTAATTATTCCCCGAGTAATCTGTAAAGCTTGTCAAAGGATAAAATCACGCAAGAAAGTTTGAAAGCGTTGCTTACTTGAGAACAGAACTTCCAATGCTGGAGGTTAGCGTGATTATAGACTGATTCAGTTAGACAGGTTATAATAAATTCTCTTTGTCAAGTTATTGTTGTTCTCAGCAGATCACTGGCCCGGCTGTTGTTAGCTGCTGTTTACTTTGGTGTAATGAAGGAGAAATAATGGAAGAAGAAAAAGAGGAAAAAAAGAAACACTTCATGAAATCTTAATGAAATGTCCACGGGTGTTTGCTATATTTGTATGCAATATGCATGCTTAAAGGAACAATGCATCCCTTAAGAACTCTGGAGAACATTGTAGATATTTTTTTTTCTGTTGTTCCGGTTCGTTGTATGCTGCTTTAGTGCTGTAGTATGTCAGTCCAGACTCTATGTTTTTGTATTGCCTTAGACTTTTCTTGACCCCTATAATATTTGTACATGGACTGGTTTTGGGACTTGTTGTGGAATTAATGGTATACAGGGGTTGGACAATGAAACTGAAGCACCTTGTTTTAGACCACAATAATTTATTAGTATGGTGTAGGGCCTCCTTTTGCGGCCAATACAGCGTCAGTTGGTCTTGGGAATGACATATACAAGTCCTGCACAGTGGTCAGAAGCCATTTAAGCCATTCTTCTTGCAGGATAGTGGTCCGGTCACTACGTGATGCTGGTGGAGGAAAACGTTTCCTGACTCGCTCCTCCAAAACACCCCAAAGTGGCTCAATAATATTTAGATCTGGTGACTGTGCAGGCCATGGGAGATGTTCAACTTCACTTTCATGTTCATCAAACCAATCTTTCTCCAGTCTTGCTGTGTGTATTGGTGCATTGTCATCCTGATACACGGCACCGCCTTCAGGATACAATGTTTGAACCATTGGATGCACATGGTCCTCCAGAATGTTTTGGTAGTGCTTGGCAGTGACGCGTCCATCTAGCACAAGTATTGGGCCAAAGGAATGCCATGATATGGCAGCCCAAACCATCACTGATCCACCCCCATGCTTCACTCTTTGGGGCTTCTCCACACCGTAACTCTCCCGGATGTGGGGAAAACAGTAAAGGTGGACTCATCACAGAACAATACATGTTTCACATTGTCCACAGACCAAGATTTGCGCTCCTTGCACCACTGAAACCGACGTTTGGCATTGGCCTGAGTGACCAAAGGTTTGGCTATAGCAGCCCGGCCGTGTATATTGATCCTGTGGAGCTCCTGATGGACAGTTCTGGTGGAAACAGGAGGGCTGAGGTGCACATTTAATTCTGCCCTGATTTGGGCAGCCGTGGTTTTATGTTTTTTGGATACAATCCGGGTTAGAACCCAACATCCCTTTCAGACAGCTTCCTCTTGCGTCCAAAGGTAATTCTGTTGGATGTGGTTTGTTCTTCTTGGTGGTATGCTGACATTACCCTGGATACCGTGGCTCTTGATACACTAAAATGACAGGTGTTTCAGTTTCATTGTCCAACCCCTGTATATATCCTTTCACTTGTCTTGGAATTGATTAGTGGGGCATTCGTGGGCTGAACGTTAGGGCTCTGGTCTTGGACCCTGGTTCAATTCCCTAGATCAGCGGTCACTAATAGGCGGACCGCGGTCCGGGTCCAGACCCAGACGTTGTCCAATGCGGACCCAAAGAGTGTTTCGACTGTGTTTATTTTAAGCGGCGTTTAAAATAAACGTTTCTTCTCTGTGCAGTATATGGCCTTCACGGCGCAGTGAACTCACAGACCAATCACGTACCAAACCAAACCAAACTTGGCTCATATGTTCTGAGAGCGTGGCGCTAATTAAAAATAGCCATGTATCTCTTATGTGTGTGAGAATGGCCCTGACACCATTTCAGCCCAGTCCTGGCTGGACAACCAAGAGCTCATTTCGCTCACTGAACAAGAGAAAGTCTGAGAGAAGAATACAAGAGAGAGATAAACTGTTAAGATGTTAAATCAAGTTAACAAGAAGACGAATATTTTATTTACTTTTTCTCACTTTTTTAAAAAAAGCATTCTGTTTTTTTAATACTTGTTTCTTTCAAGTAAGAAATTTTTTTTTTGAAGTTTTATGAATAATTAATTCAGCTCAGTATTTTAACAGTAAATATACTGAACGGTATGTGTGATGTGTTGGTGTTTCAGTAGCTGATGGTATAAGATGCTGATACTAGACTACTTCAGTAAACAGGATACACCACTGAATCATAACACACGTTAGAAGTTATGATGGTCCGGACTTTGGCCTGAAGTAATTTCCACCAATTGGACCTTACTGAATTCTAATTAAACACCCCTGCCTTTGAGCAAGGCACCTAACCCCTAACTGCTCCCCGAGCACTATCGATAGGGCTGCCCACTGCTCTGGGCACATGTGTTCACTGCCCCCTAGTGTGTGTGTTCACTAGTGTGTGTATATGTGAGTTTTTCGCTGCAAACTTGTTTTAATTTTATAGCATTTGTATTTAACCTGGTCTTGGACTCTGTAGTATTTGTGCTTGATCTTTTAACTTGATAGTTTTCTTCCTTTGACTTGCTTTGGACTTGAGAACATTTGTACTTGGACTAGTCTTGGGCTTTGTACTAGGCTCCATAATATTTGTTCCTGGACTCAGTAGTCTTGGATTTGACAGTGCTTGCATTTGAAAATGTATTAGACTGTAACTTGAACTTGCCTTGTACTTAATTGATTTCTTACTTGGAAATGCTTTGGACTTCCATTTGTATTTGATGAAGCTATTTGTATTTGATCTTGTCTTAGAGTATACCTATCTTTTCTTGGTTTTATAGTATTTGTACTAGGATAGTGTTTGTGTCTGTGGTTCAGTAGTATGTGTAACTGGTTTTGGGACTTGTTTAAATTTGATTTGTATCTGGATTGGTCTCAATAGTGTCTGAATTTGAACTTGTCGTGGACTTGATTATATTGAATTGATTGTATGTCCTTGAAGTTATATCAGACTCATATAATATCTGTACCTGGCCTTGCTTTGGATTCAATAGTAGTAGTACTCAAATTTGTCTTGGACTTGATATTATTTTTACTCGGATTTGCTTTGGACTTGAAAGCATTTGTACTTGGACTGGTCTTGGGATCTGTCTTGGTCTCAATTAGTATTTTGACTTGTCTTAGACTTAGCTTATAGATGTACTTATTTGTTCTCTATATGTACGAAACCTTGATAAATCAATAATATTTGAAATTGGGCTCGTCTTGGACTTGATAGTATTTGTACTAGTATTGTGTTTGTGTATGTCTCAGTAGTATGTGCACTTGGATTGGTTTTGGGACTTCTTTAATAGTATTTGGATTTAGTAGTGTCTGAATTTGAACTTGTCTTGGACTTGATTATGTTAATCCTTGAAATTATATTAGGCCAATAATATTTGTGCTTGGCCTTGTCTTGGGTTCAATAGTATTAGTACTTAAACTTGTCTTGTACATGATATTATTCTTCCTTGGACTTGCTTTGGACGTGAGAGCGTTTGTACTTGGACTGGTCTTGGGACCTGACTTGGTAGTGTTTGGGCTTTGACTGGTCTTGGCCTCATTTTGTTTTTTGACTTATCTTCGACTGTATGGGTACTAAATTGTAATAGACTCAATAATATTTGTTATTGGACATTTGTACTTGGGCTCACAAATATTTCTACTTAGACTTGTATTGGGACTTAATAATATTTTATATATATATATTTTTTTTTTGGTTTTGTCTTGGGACTTGACTTTGCCTCAATAGTTTTTGTACATGGACTTGGCTTTGGACTTACTGGAGCCCAACTCCCACTATTATTCATTTTAATTTGTATTTTCTTTCTTTTAAATGTCGCCAGCATTCACCAGAACCCAGAATTGGGAACAAACATTCTCCTTCAAGTATATTGAGCTGTCCATTGATATGGTGCTAGCAGACATTGCCTTTCACCCTTGCAGCTTGGTAGCATCATGTGGGGGTAAGGCCTAACTAGTGGGTGGAAATAGCTTTCCCTTTAAAAATACCATGGTCTTTATGGCAGTGATATATTAATAATATATTGGCCTGCTGTTGAGCTAATAAGGACAAGGACGGGTATTGTCAGCAACCAGTCCTTAATGACCACTGGAGTTCCACCCTCGTTATTCATGCATCTTATTCATGCGAAGACATTCAGGTGTTCCTGATTAACACCAGCCTGTGTCTAAGACCAGAACAGACTGACTCTGTTGCTGTTATCTCTGAGACACTTAGCAGAGGGCAGCGAGGGGCTCCTCACAGCTGCTCACCCCAAGGGTCACTGCTTAATACCAGCATGTCCTATCTGACTCGGGAGGGGCCGCGACCCCCGGTAGGCTGTGACACTTTAGAAGAAGATGGGGTTACATTGGGTTAATCAAGTCCAATGTCTCTTAGTGCTGGATATATTTTTTCGCCGGCCTGACTTTGTAGAAGGGCTTCGTTTTAGGCATCTCAGACAAATCATATCAACGCCCTAGCATGTCCTTTTCATGTGCGGGTGAATATGAGAACATAGACATATTTCACATTAATGCATTCCAAATGAAGAGCTGCAGAACGCAGCATGATTAATATACTATATTGTTACTGAAAGGTCAGTGATATAATTATGAGATCATCTTTGGCATCCTGCCAGGTGCTGGTTAAACATGACCACCGAAATACAATCAGTAATAATTTTTTTATATAATACCTTATGAGCATTGATATGCATGAGGCATTACATTATATGGGCAAAGACAGTGTAATAGGAGGACTTTATAAGGGCAACTGGATGGCGATGTAATAATGATTAACAAAGGTTACTCAAGGATTCTATACATTTTATACACTAGATATACACTACCAGTCAAAAGTTTTAGAACACTTCCGGTTGAATGTTTTAGTACACTACCAGTCCAAAGTTTTAGATCACTACCAGTCCAAATGTTTAGATCACTACCGGTCCAAAGTTTTAGATCACTACCAATCCAAATGTTTAGATCACTACCAGCCAAAAGTTTTATATCACTACCAGCCAAACGTTTTAGATCACTACCAGTCAAACGTTTTAGATACACTACCAGTCAAACATTTTAGATACACTACCAGTCAAACGTTTTAGTACACTACCAGTCAAACGTTTTAGATACACTACCAGTCAAACATTTTAGATACACTACCAGTCAAACGTTTTAGTACACTACCAGCCAAACGTTTTAGTACACTACCAGCCAAACGTTTTAGATCACTACCAGTCAAACATTTTAGATACACTACGAGTCAAACGTTTTAGTACACTGCCAGTCAAACCTTTTAGATACACTACCAGTCAAACATTTTAGTACACTACCGGTCAAACGTTTTATTACACTACCAGTCAAACATTTTAGATACACTACCAGTCAAACGTTTTAGTACACTACCAGTCAAACCTTTTAGATACACTACCAGTCAAACGTTTTAGTACACTACCAGTCAAATGTTTTAGTACACTACCAGTCAAACATTTTAGATACACTACCAGTCAAACATTTTAGTACACTACCAGTCAAACATTTTAGTACACTACCAGTCAAACCTTTTAGATACACTACCAGTCAAACGTTTTAGTACACTACCAGCCAAACGTTTTAGTACACTACCAGTCAAACCTTTTAGATACACTACCAGTCAAACATTTTAGTACACTACCAGTCAAACGTTTTAGTACACTACCAGTCAAACATTTTAGATACACTACCAGTCAAACATTTTAGTACACTACCAGTCAAACGTTTTAGTACACTACCAGTCAAACGTTTTAGTACACTACCAGTCAAACATTTTAGATACACTACCAGTCAAACGTTTTAGATCACTACCAGCCAAACGTTTTAGATACACTACCAGTCAAACGTTTTAGATACACTACCAGTCAAATGTTTTAGATCACTACCAGTCAAACGTTTTAGATCACTACCAGCCAAAAATTTTAGATCACTACCAGTCAAATGTTTTAGTACACTACCAGCCAAAAGTTTTAGATCACTACCAGTTAGAACTGTTTTAAAACTTTTAACAGGTAGTGTTCTAAAACGTTTAATTGGTAGTGATCTAAAACTTCTGACCAGTAGTGTATATCTATTTACAATAGATGATATTATGTTAAAATGGAATTTGGAGTTTTTGGAGGCATTTGCAGCGATAGATAAAAAAAATGTTTTTGACGTATAAGCAAATTTGTTGCTTGAACATACATACATGGACACCCTATTAGCCATGTTGCTGCAATAAGTCAGTGCGTCCACTACACTGGTCACAACGAGACTGGCCAGATAACAAATACAAGTAAACAGAGAAACTAAAGTTGTGAAAGTGATCCATGTTTATGATCAGAATATAGCTTGTTCACTTGGAAATACTCAAACCATGCATGAGATAGTAAGGAAAGTAGCCTGATCAGAAGGTTGCCTGTTCGATCCCCTGGACTGACAGGACACGACTGCAGTGCCTTTGAGCAAGTCACCTAACCCCCAGCTGCTCACCAGATGCGGGGGATAGGGCTGGTCACCACTCTAGGCAAGAGTTCCCTCTTAGTGTGTGTGTTCACAAGTATGTTTGTGTGTATATTTCACTTTGCAGATTGGTTAAATATGGAAATTACTAGGACACCTACAGTAGCTTTTATGACATCCCATTTAAAATCCATATACTTTGAAATGCAGTTGGTCCCCCTTTGAAACATATTTTTTTTCCCCAAACTGTTCCCACAAAGTAGGAAGCATACAATTGTCTAAAGTGTCTTGGCATGTTCACCCCTGAAAAACACCCCCATAGCATCATCCCTCCTCCACCAAACTTTCCAGTTGACACAGTGCAGTCAGACAGGTAACGTTCTCCTGGCATTCACCTAATCCAGACTCATCCATTAGATAGACTGCCAGATAGAGAAGTCACCAATGATTGGTCAACCCACAGGATCAAAGTTCAAAGAGTCAAGTGAAGCCACTTTACACTACCCAATGCTCGGCATTGTGCTTGGCTTGCACGCAGCTGCTCGGCTATAGAAATCCAGCCATGAAGCTCCTGGTTCGCAGTGTTATTGCTGATGTTAATGCCAGAAGGTTGGAAGGCAAGACATTTCACAAGCTGACTTACTGTAATGATGACATCCTATTACAGCACTGCACTCAGTGAGTTCAGTCATCTCTTTAGAACGACACATTCTTTCACTAATGTTTGTAAAGGCAGACTACATGGCTGGCTGCTTGATTTTATACATCTGCAGCAATGGGACTGAATGAAACACTTGAATTTATTGATTGAGAACATACAGTGCATGTCAGTCAGAGAAAAACAGCAATATAGATGAAAATCTTGATTATGGACAGGCTAGTATATATGATTTCTTATAAAAGTCTCAGCTTTCAGAGCTAAATAGACATATCACTGATATTGGCTATTCATTCTCTGACGCAGGTAGCCAGCCAGCTCTCAGCAGAACGTTATCATGGCCAAAAAACAACCATTCAGTCTTACCTGTCAAAGGTAATTCCCTGAGATCTCGTTCGGATTGTGGGGCATGTTCGTAGCCCCAAGCTGCACACAACTCAGACTCTGTCTTCAGTCCAGTCCAGTCTTCTAAGAGTTGAGACAAGTTGCCTGGACCAATATGACAGCCATGTTGACACACGATCCAGCAGCCAATGCAGTGTTTGCATGTCCATGTCTATGGTTTTAGCTTTACAGCAAGTTTAATATTAAGTTTAGTTTTAAGTTTGGCTAATGTTAACATAAAAGGTTTCAGCTTAATAGCAAGTTTAATATTAAGTTAAGTGTTAAGTTTGGCTAACGTTAACATTAAAGGTTTCAGCTTAATAGCAAGTTTAATATTAAATGTTAAGTTTGGTTAATGTTAACATTAAAGGTTTCAACTTATTAGCCAGTTTAATATTAAATTTAGTGTTGAGTTTTAGGTTAGTATCAACATACAAGCCAGTTTAATATTAAATTTAGTGTAGAGTTTTGGTTTAGTGTCACCATGCAAGCCTATTTTATGTCAAGTTTAGTTTTGAGGTTTGGTTTAGTTTTAGCATTCAGGCCAGTTTAATGTTCAGTTTAGTGTTGAGTTTTGGGTTAATGTCAGCATACAAGCCAAGTCATTTTGAAGTTTAGTGTTGAGGTTTGGTTAAGTGTTAGCATACAGGCCAGTTTAATGTTTAGTTTAGTGTTGAGGTTTGGCTTAGTTTTAGCATTCAGGCCAGTTTAATGTTCAGTTTAGTGTTGAGGTTTGGTTTAGTTTTAGCATTCAGGCCAGTTTAATGTTCAGTTTAGTGTTGGGTTTTGGGTTAGTGTCAGCATACAAGCCAAGTCATTTTGAAGTTTAGTGTTGAGGTTTGGTTTAGTGTTAGCATACAGGCCAGTTTAATGTTCAGTTTAGTGTTGAGGCTTGGTTTATTGTTAGCATACAGGTCAGTTTAATGTTTAGTGTTGAGGTTTGGTTTAGCTTTAGCATTCAGGCCAGTTTAATGTTCAGTTTAGTGTTGAGTTTTGGGTTAGTGTCAGCATACAAGCCAATTCATTTTGAAGTTTAGTGTTGAGGTTTGGTTTAGTGTCACCATGTTAACCAGTTTAATGTTAGCATTAGTGTTCGGCTTAGTGTCCAAATAACTTTGTTGCTTGACATCTTCTTGTTTCGAACATATCCCAGCGGCGCAGTCATGTGACAGGCTAGACTGTGTATTTGTCCATCGGGGGCATTCTTTCCTCTCCCTGCCTCGGAATTGAACCAGCGTCATGATGCCTCTCGAGCCTCATCAGCCATTCGGAAAACACAGGCGTGCTTTGACAGGCTGTCATCCGAGGCACTTCTTTTTGACAGTCTGGGGAATATTATTTTTACTGAGTAATTACTGTACCAGCTGCTGAAATGTATTTACATGCCATCAGGATGGCCTCTGTCTTAGCGGGAGACAGGAGCTAACGTGTGGCAGCAATCTGTTCCGAAAATCCCCCTCCTCCCTTCCAGCCTGCATGCTAGCAGACAGTTATGTCAGTGTGCAGTGACCATTTAAGAAGGAGTCGGCAGCTTGGGACTTGTGCGTGACACCTGGTGTCAGCTAGCCTCTGAAAAGAGAAAGGAGCCATTAGCAGAGGAGCTGCCAGCCATGCGTACGCCATCACGGCCCTTCTTTTAAGACAGGTTTGGTAAAATAACATAAGGATCTCGACGTGTGCTATCATTATACTTGATTCTGAGTGACATATCGGTTCACTGAACAAATCTGGTCAAAAGCCGTTCGGCGCTATATCCGCTCCGTCCTCGCTGGCGTGTAGGCTGCAGGTTGGAGCGGCACAACATTGACATGGAAGTTACAAAACCTTCTCTCTCAGAAATGAAAACTTCATAGGAAAATAAACAGAGTATGCTTTTCTGGTTGTGGTGTCATATGTAGCTCTTTGTGCGTGTAACTCTCTCCCACCTCTTTTCCTAGCCCTTTTTATCATTGTTGCAAGGTGATGTCACCTCGCAACGCAATCCTTATTGCCCGCCTACGGACAGGCTAGTCACGCCCTCATACAATGCACAGCAACTACTGGAGGCTTGGAACAGATCAGATTTGTAGCCAAGTCGAGCAAAATGTATGGAGGGGGCGGTTGACCAATCAGAACAGAGTGGGTGACCTGACCAATCAGAGCACACTGGGCTCATAGGGAGGCGGGGCTGAAAGGCACAGGAGCTTTAACAGGGGGTTTGAGTCAGACAAATCTGTTTTAGTGGACTCCAAATTAAAATTTAATGTTAGTGTATGTTAACTAGTTTGCAAACACTTACAGACTGTAGTTCATCTGATTCTCTATACACTTTGTGTAGGACCACCACAGACCAAGTATTATTAGAGAGGTGGATCACTCTCAGCACTGCAGTGACACTGACATGATGGTGGTGTGTTAGTGTGTGTTATGCTAGTGTGAGTGGATCTGTCACAGCAGTTTTGCTGGAGTTTTTCATCACCTCAGTGTCACTGCTGGACTGAGAATCGTCCACCAACCAAAACTATCCAGACAACAGTGTCTAGTGGGCGGCATCATGTGACCACTGTTGAAGGACTGGAGGAACACGAACTGTGCAGCAACAGATAAGCTTGTGCATAAACAGTGTTAAACAGCTTAACACCCAGTTTAATGTTAAGTTTAGTGTTGAGTTTTGACTTAGTGTTAATATAAAAGGTTTCAGCTTAACAGCCAGTTTAATGTTAAGTTTAGTGTTAGCATGAAGTGTTATAAGTTAACAGCTAGTTTAATGTTTAGTTTAGTGTTGAGTTTTGAGCTAGTGTCAGCATACAAGCCAGTTTAATATTAAATTTAGTGTTGAGGTTTGGTTTAGTGTTAGCATACAGGCCAGTTTAATGTTCAGTTTAGTGTTGAGTTTTGGTTTAGTGTCAGAATAAAAGCCAATTCATTTTGAAGTTTAGTGTTGAGGTTTGGTTTAGTGTCACCATGCAAGTCAGTTTAATGTTCAGTTTAGTGTTGAGTTTTGGTTTAGTGTCAGAATAAAAGCCAATTCATTTTGAAGTTTAGTGTTGAGGTTTGGTTTACTGTCACCATGCAAGTCAGTTTAATGTTCAGTTTAGTGTTGAGTTTTGGTTTAGTGTCAGAATAAAAGCCAATTCATTTTGAAGTTTAGTGTTGAGGTTTGGTTTAGTGTCACCATGCAAGTCAGTTTAATGTTAAGTTTAGTGTTGAGTTTTGGGATAGTTTCAGCTACACAAGCCAGGTTAATGTTAACTTTAGTGTTGAGGTTTGGTTTAGTGTCACCATGCAAGCCAGTTTAATGTTAAATTTAGTGTTGAGTTTTGGTTTAGTGTCACCATGCAAGCCAGTTTAATGTTAAGTTTAGTGTTGAGTTTTGGGATAGTGTCAACATACAAACCAACTCTTTTGAAGTTTAGTGTTGAGGTTTGGTTTAGTGTCAGCATGCAAGCCAGTTTAATGTTAAATTTAGTGTTAAGGTTTGGTTCAGTGTTAGCCTACAAGCCAGTTTAACGTTAGCATTAGTGTTCGGATAAGCTTGTGTCCCTGTGTTTACATCTACAAGGTAAACCAACAAGGTAGGGGTGGGCGGTGAGTGGATGCCACTTGTCCAGCAATAACCCCCAATTGATTTATCTACTGCCAGATATGAATTTTAGCTACCATGTTTGAATTTGGCACTGGAACACTTCTGTGTGTAGAGCGGATGGAACAGGGCTCCATTAATTTTGAGGCAAACGGCCTTGTGTTCGCCGTCTACCCCGTGCCTTTGTATCTTTTATCTTCATCATACCATCTCATTTCACCTGGAGGAAATTTGATGTCACCCAGACAGAAATTGCACCGTACAGGAGGTTCTTTGAATTGGATAATAACAGAGTGTCACCAAAAAGTGGAAAACAACTTCATTACGTGTTCTTCGTTGCTTGTGCTGTGGCAGCTTCTGGAAGGCTGATATTCATCACGGGAACATTTTTTCTCATCACTAAAATTGAAACGGTCACTTGTTTTGAAGAAGAAGAAGAAGAACTCTAATACGAAAGTTTGAGACGTTCATTGGTGCCGAGTTTAAAAGTTGGGAGCTTCAAGTTCAAGGTTCTTGTAGCTGTTGTTTTGAATCTGTCATCATTCACAGCACGCACAGACTGTTTACTATACAATACTCACTCCTACCAACCATCAGCTAATCTTTCAGTTCAGTTAAAATCACACACCTAACATATCATCATTGTCCAATGAAAAAACAACCATCCACTACACCACCATACTAACCACCACACCACCGTGCTAACCACTACACCAACATACTAACCACTACACCACCGTACTAACCACTACACCACCGTACTAACCACTACACCACCATACTAACCACTACACCACCGTACTAACCACTACACCACCGTACTAACCACTACACCACCTTACTAACTACTACACCACCATACTAACCACTACACCACCTTACTAACTACTACACCACCATACTAACCACTACACCACCTTACTAACCACTACACCACCATACTAACCACTACACCACCTTACTAACTACTACACCACCATACTAACCACTACACCACCTTACTAACCACTACACCACCTTACTAACCACTACACCACCGTACTAACCACTACACCACCGTACTAACCACTACACCACCTTACTAACCACTACACCACCGTACTAACAATTACACCACCATACTAACCACTACACCACAGTACTAACCACTACACCACCGTACTAACCACTACACCACAAAGAAAATCATGGATCTTTATTTTTTTGTCGATTTTAAGTTTTTTGCATCGTATGAATGCAACAGCTGTTGTTTATATTATGTGAAAGTTTCATGATGAATGGACCAATAGAAATGCTCCAAAATAACTTTTTGAAGAAGAAGAAGAAGAACTCTAATATGAAAGTTTGAGACGATCGTTGATGCTGAGTTTAAAGGTTGGCCTCGTTTCTTGACAGGAACGCATATACAGGATCAGAAGCACAATAGAAAGACATGATGTTTTGAACGCTGATGCTATTTCAAAGCCTGGTTGCTTCTTGGTGGAAGATTTTCAGGACAATACTGCATTGAACGATCGCGGACGAGCAGGCGCTTCGCTCTTAACCTGATGTTTTGCCGGTTGAGGGAGTAAAAAAAAAAGCAATGCCGCCTAGAATGCCTCCTGAAGGTGTTCTTTCATAATCGTATGCTGCCCTTTGGAGTCACGCTCACATATTGCTCAAAGCGAGTCAAGAGGCAGCCAGTTAACAGAGATATGTTGCCGTTCCATGTTAAATGTCAAGAAGCAGCCAACCAACCCATTATATCCTCCCATTCTACATTAGCACGCAGCTGCTAATGAAGGCATGAATGGAATGTTGCTGTAAATGCCACATATGTGCATGTGTGAATACTTAGATTACTGCAAAGTGACAGCTTCTCCGCTGGAGTTTGACACTGTAAGGCAGTCAGATGCTAATGGTTCCCTGGGTACCACCAATCATGGACTGCCGAATGCATTTTTGGTGGGTGGAAAGAGCAGACAAGAGCGAGGTTGCCACAGTATTGAGGTCGAGGAGGTGATTTGGTGGAAGTCAGGAAGTGTAAACTAATTTTTGCTGAACTGGTTTTGGAAAATGGCTCGCAAGCCTTTCTGCCTTTGAGCACAGTAAAGTAAATACTTATCAACGATGCTGGCGTGGCAATGAAGTATTGGGTTTTGAGAATCTTTCTGGAATTATTTTATACACCCGTAAAAAATGGTGACAAAAAGAGGTTCATTTGGAGCAAACGTTGCCGTAAAAGAACCTCTTTTGGTTCCCTGTAGAACCTAAAGATCTAAAGATCTATTCTCATTAATGTGCTTTGTGAGCTTGAGGAACTTTATGCTTTAACATTATAGAATTTACTGTGAATGTTCTACTCTAGTTAAAGGTTTTTACATGCAAAACACCTAAAGGAACTGCCTTGGGACTCACTCACTCACTCACTTACTCACATTGGGCAGGCTGAGAAATCTCAACATGGGAGAAATTCAGACAAGAACATATATATTTAAATGTAGGGATCACATGAACTGACTCCAGGAGAGACAAGGTGACAGCTTCTCTGCTGGAGTCTGACAGTGTAAGGCAGCCGGATGCTAATGGTTCCCTGGGTAGCACCAATCACGGACTGCCAAATGCA
Source organism: Megaleporinus macrocephalus (assembly GCA_021613375.1). Classification (NCBI taxonomy): domain Eukaryota; kingdom Metazoa; phylum Chordata; class Actinopteri; order Characiformes; family Anostomidae; genus Megaleporinus; species Megaleporinus macrocephalus. Next base: position 29,016,205 of record CM038714.1, read on the forward strand.
TTTTTGGTGGGTGGAAAGAGCAGACGAGAGCAAGGTTTCCACAGTAGTAAGGAAGTGTAAACTAGTTTTTCCTGAACTGGTTTTGGAAAATGGCTTGCGAGCCTCCTCAGCAGTCAGGATAAGCCTTATGTCTTTGAACACACTAAAGTAAATACTTACCAACGATGCTGGTGTGGCATTGAAGTATGAAGTTTTGAGAACTTTTCTGGAATTATTTTCTACACCCATGAAAAATGGGTGTAGAAAAAGAGGTTCATTTCGACATCAGCTAATCTTTCAGTTCAGTTAAAATCACACACCTAACATATTGTTGCTGTCCAAAGAAAATCATGGATCTCTATTTTTTGGTAGATTTTTAGTTTTCTGCATCGTATGAATGCAACAGCTGTTGTTTATATTGTGTTTCATGATTAATGGACCAAAAATGCTCCAAAATAACTTGGAAATAATTCTGGTTCCATTGACTTTAATGTAAAGTGAAGGAAGTTTTTGTCCTCTCCTGTAAAATTGGTGTTTTAGAGATATGACATTTCTTTAAACAGCTACGATATGCTGGGATTTACCTTTCTCTCCTAATGCTGTTTAAATTAGCACAGAATGGGCTCCTTGCCTTTATCTCCTCTGTTCTGTTTTACTTACTGGCCTCCATCTGGATTTCGAACACCGTCAGAATCACAAGATACACACAAACACACACATATATATGTAAGAACACCAGATATCAGTAGAACAGATGCAAATAATGATACACACAATACAAAGTAACATGAATATCTTATTGTGAGAGAAGTAGATCATATCTTGAGCTCCAGTTTGAAGAACAAAGTGTAGTTCCAGATTTCTCCTGGACGGCCCAGACATTGTATGAATGTATTCAGTTCCTTCAGCAGCAATCTTGATTTAGCTTAATGAAGTACTGAGCAGTCAAAGCAGGTAATAGATGAGGACTGTAAATAATACTGGGTTGTTTTTATAAGGAGAAGCTTGGAAAGGGTTGAATAAACACACTGGCGTATGTAAAAGCACTACTTACTGTACTAATACTATTTGATTATTTAAGAACAAGAGTTTTCCTGAGTAAATAAAAGCTTCCTGTCTGGAAAAAAATAGCTTTTTAAATATTATAATGTCCTCAAGTGCCTCAAACCTTTTCACAGTAAAAAGCATAATATAAACATGAACAGTATTTTCTTCCACTCCTAATTGAAAGTTCCTTGGCCCACGTTTAAAGACCGTATTGGGCCACCGTTCAGCGTTCCCTGCCTCCGGTGTACCGTGTGGAGCTGTTTCTGGCATTGTGTGGAACGGCAGACGCTGTGCTCGTGTGTGTCTGCTGGGAGGAGCAGGCTGAGGAGCTTTGCTGATGCCCTGAGGGAGAGCAGTGTGAAGAAGGCTGTTTAGACATCTGGACAGCTCTTGGTGCTGAAGACACGTGCTCATGCTTCTCCCTCTACCCGGCTGCCTGCAGAGAACGCGGCAGCTGCGGTGGTCACATGTGCGCAGCTGGGATTTCCCTCTGCTGAACAGGCTCTCGCCGAAGATCCTCCTAGAGCTCACCATTAGAGAAAGAGACTGCGTTCAGAAATAACCCCGCAGACAGCGAACACCTCGCTACAGCCGCACCTTGTCAAATGATGCGAAGAGAGTAATGCACTTGTCACTTTTCGGTTCTGTTTGTTCGTCAGTTGGTGTCTGTTCGCTAGCTGTGCTGTCATGGGGTCTTTTGTCTTTGAGCACACTAAAGCGAATACCTACCAACAATGCCGGCGTGGCAATGAAGTATCACGTTCTGAGAACCTTTCTGGAGTTACTTTTTACACCCATGAGAATGGTGACAATTTGGAGACATTTGGAGAAAACGATGCCATAAAAGAACCCCTTTTGGTTCCCTGTAGAACCTAAAGATCTAAAGATCTATTCTCATGAATGTGCTGTGTGAGCTTGAGGAACTTTATGCTTCAACTTTGTAGAATTTACTGTGAATGATCTACACCAGTTAAAGGTTTTTACATGCAAAGCACCTAAAGGAACTGCCTTGAGACTCACTTCTGCACTCACTTACTCACTCACTCACTCACTCACATTGGGCAGGCAGAGGAATCTCAACCTCATCCAGACCACATCGTACGTATTTAAATGTAGGAATCACATGCACGACCTCCAGAAATGAGGTGAGGCTTGATATCACTGACATATCATGTCGGTTCCCAATTTTGAAAAGGGGGTGATGCTGGTATTGTATATTGTTATGTACCAGGCTGTACATTGTACCTTAGCATCAGGTTTGGGGTAACCCAGATACCCATTGCCAGTGGATTTGTCATGCCCTGCCTGTTCTCGTCTGTCTGTTTGCGTCCTGTCAAGTCCGTGTGGGCTTTGTTTACATTTCTCATGTTGTCATATGCTCCATTAAAAAGCTGTTCTTTTCAGACAGGAATCTTTCATATGCCCAGCAAAACTTTATAAATTTATACTTTATAAATACTTTATAAATATTCAAACTGTATTAATATAGTAAGCAGAGCTTGCGTCAACTGCTTTGACCATTGGCGTTGAAGTTGAGCGGGATGGGGGGACAAGTTCCACCCAATATCAGAAAGTGGTAGATTTGTCCCACCCAAAAATTAAACCACAGTAAAGCAGAAACTGTTTACAAACTTTTATTATAAAAGCGCGTTTGTTGTTAGCAACGGGCTCTGGTTGTTAGGTGGTCTGGGTCTTTGTTAAGGCCTGTGTTGAGATGCCTGTTCAGAAATATCCTGCAGTCAGCAGCTTTATATATACTGCAGTAAAATGATTAGTATAATATGTTGTTATGGTAACAGACTATGAGGGTTTGGATTAGCTAACGTTTACATTAACTTTAGTCAGAAAGCACTCTGAAACGAAAAGTTACATTACTCTCTGGCCACGCCCCAAACTGCACACTGCTGTGGCTGTGAATGACAAGAAAAGAACGAATGAAGATTCTCAAGAATCTAAATGCATAAAGTTCAGCTTCTGGAGAAAGCATAAAAACTGTTTAAGGTATATATATATATATATATATATATATATATATATATATATATATATATATATATATATATATATATATATACCTCCAGAAGTTCAGCTTCTGGAGAAAGCATAAAAACTGTCATTCAGACATTGCATGCATAATTAAAAAAATATCTAATAATAAACAGAAGTACAGATAATGTTGTATTTTATTTAGTTATTTGTTATTTACCATAATTCCACAAATGTTGTTCTACGTCACTACACATACAGTGATTAACTACCCTACCTACAGTGGAATCAGCTTATAGGTAATATTTAAGGGATAGGGTGGGCTTTCATTCATATTAGCAAATGTGTCCCCACCAATGTCAAACCCGCTCCTACGCCCTTGGCTTTGACTGCTCAGTACTTCATTAAGCTAAATCAAGATTGCTGCTGAAGGAACTGAATACATTTATACAATGTCTGGGGCGTCCAGGAAAAATCTGGAACTACACTTTGTTCTTCAAACTGAAGCTCAAAATATGATCTACTTCTTTCAAAATAAGATATTCATGTTACTTTGTACTGTGTTTATGCTTATTTACATCTGTTCTAATCATATCTGATGTTATAGAATCTGTGTGAATGTATCTACTTTCTGTGTTTCATGGAAATGAAAATGGTAACCTGTCTTAACTTAAAGATCTATAAGACACTAGATTTTCCTTTCTAACAACAGTACAGTGAAAATACATTGAAATGGAATTAAAGCTCTATACTCCAGTACATTATACTAGTATACTATGCAACATCGTGGTGATCAAACCCAACAGTTTATTGTCACAGCTGAATATGATGCTACATGTTTCTAATATATTTGGTTTGTAATGAAGGAGCAAAATTCTGTGATTCTGTCTCACATATCAAATTTACTTGTTTCAGTTTAAAGGGCAGATATTGATTCTCGGTTTCATTAAATGTCACTGTTTGGTGACGCTCTTTCAGATCTAATTTCTTTCATTCCACAGTCAAACAAAGGTTTTTTTATTTCTTTATTTAATTAATTAATTAATTTATTTATGTATTACAGCATATAGTGGGTACATGCAAGGATGAAAGATATTTAAAGATTAAAGCGAACAGATTATAGCTTGTATGTTGGTGTCTTTGCTTAAATGCTGTATAAGGAGACATGATATGGGGTCTGAGAAGTGTTTTTATCTTCATATATTTAGCTTTCTTTACTTCACTATAAGAAGCATGTGGTGCCTGGAATAGGTGCTTCAGGGTAGCTGATGAGTGGAATTAACCGCAAGCACAAACAGCAATGTGACTCGTTTATTCAATATAGACGTGATAGTACGTAAGTCAGGTCTCATGCTCCATTAATACATGAATGAGACATTGTGGAGCACAATAGTAGCTTTACTATAAAAGCTGAGAAGGATATATAAACCATGACCCGCCATCTTCCGAGCTTAGTTCTTGTTGTATACAGTGAAAGATGCCAATGGAAGGCAAGGCAAGGCAAGTTTATTTGTATAGCACCTTTCATACACAGTGGAACTCAAAGTGCTTTACATACATACAGTAATAAGAAACAAAACATTAAAATAAATCAGTTAAAATAAGAAAAGAAGAAATATACAAATGTTTAAAAGAAAGAGATTTAAACATAAAAGTGAAGAATAAGGTTTAAAAGTAAGGTTGGACTGTGTGCTGAAGTTCGTTCTTCCGGCTTATGTTTTTTCATGTCCATGCATTACTCCTGCACCCCACCAGAGCCAGCTCTGTATATACTGCTGGGCCCGTCTGCCCCAGAGGCTCAGTTTTATTCCAGATAATTCGTCATATAAGTCGGCGATTCCTATCACCTTTCTCAGGTAATAATATATATATACTATATTACTAAATGTACTAAACGTACATGTGCTTATGTGGTTTCTGACACTGTAAACATGCTATAATATGATTAAGTCCAATTATATGTAAATATTTCTTACATACTATGCCAGCTGTTAAAAAGCTTGTTTATGCAGATGGACACCACAACAAATGCTACAGAGGTTACGAGATGTTTATGGTTCAGCAAATTCCCGGCAGAAAGATAACGACTTGGCCAGATGAGTCACATAGGCTAGATAAAAAATGCACAGGAAGGCCTATAAGACTGTGCAGTTGCCCAGTCTATGTCAGACCTCCTCAGACTATGTCTATACCCTGGTATCTTAAAGAATAAGGCAAATACTCTGAATACTCTGGTCTCTCTTTTCATTTTAATGGCAAGAAAAGATGTTACAACATTATATATGAATCAGATTAATGCAAATTGATTGTATATAAGCCTCCATTAAGTTTTAGGCATATTAGCTCCACAACTCCAATGCAAATCCAAAGAAACAAGAAAATTTAATTTAGTCAATCGTTTGGCATTTATGATACTTATTATTGGGTGGGTGATAATTCTGTAGTGTGTTAGTGTTACTGGAGATTGTAAACACTGTGTCCACTCACTGTCCACTCTTTTAGACCCTCCTTCCTTGCTGGTGTACCCTGCAGATGGAGGTAAAGTCAGAGACATTAGCTCATCTGTTGCAGCACAGTTTGTATCTGTCATCCTCTAGTCCTCTTCATCCGTGGCCGCGGGATGCCACTTATATGAGACTGACGGCTGAATATTTTTGGTTGGTGGGCTGTTCTCTGTCCAGCGGTTTCAAACATTCTCTACAGGATAACGTCTCGTTATTTGGGGCCCTGTAGAACCCCACAGGAACATGAGTTAGCTTGCCGCTTCCAGCTATATAGTAATACTTGTACACATAACATTGACATAACCAGTGACATGTCACAAACATGTCATGATGGCTACCATACAGCAGGAAGGTGCTATAAGTTGGGGGTGCTGACATTTAAGCTGTATATTAGTCTCTTGTTGCTGTGCGGCTTGTTAATCTAATAATAAGTTAGGTAATCAGTATTAGGCTGCTGTAATGAAAATATGCCACTCATAGGAGATTGTTGGCTGAATATTTTTTGTTGGAACCTTTATTTATATCATATATGTTTTATGTAATATATAAAATGTACAAATAAATTGGTAAATATAAGTGTACATGACCCATCACAATGTATACCATTACAGCCAAGCTAGGAACCCTTTAGGAACCTTTATTTATAGCCTATATTATATAAGTGGTAAGTTAGAAAGTTAAAATAAATTGAATAAATATATATGTACAAAATATATGTGTACTATTCTCCAGGATATGTGCACTGAAACATAGCATAGTTCTACAAATTAAAGTGCACTGTGTCTGTTTATTCTCTCAGTTTAACACATTATGAAAAAGTAATATAGCTTTATTTATAATTATATATATTATATATAAATGATTTCATAAGGTTACGTTTTTTTTAAGTTTCTTTACAGCAGATAAGCCAAAAATGTCTTTAAGATAATATATCAGTTAATTTGTTTGACCAGACATGCCCAAATGTTTGCATGTGCCTCTACATCACCAAGTGCATTTGAGTTTACATAGCATTATGAGGCTAGTTAGCAGCATGCTCATTGTTTTGATAAGCCCCTTATCACTCATTTTCTGCATTAGCTTCACAAAAACGTCTAGGATTTTAATGCTACAATGCTAATGTAAGCATTTAGCACTGTCAACTGAAGGTTGAGGCCTCAAACTAGCTAATCTGATGACTTGCACTGGCGCTACGAGGCTAGTATAGCTATCCAGGAATGTGGGCTTATAGCAACTGGCTTAGCATTGAACCAACTGCATCTCTTACATAATCTCCTACATGATCTCAGTTTTAGGTCCTTACGTGGCTTCGAACACAGCTTGACATTCTGTTATGCATCAAACCGAGCAAGTCCATTAGAGGTAACCCAACAACTTCACGCAGTATGAGGCATGTAGGTGTTGACGATGCTAATTGCTTGCCATTTCTTGTTAGCTGTGTTTCCCACACAGCCCCGGAGCAAAACTGAAGAAACAGATCTACATAATCAGTCAGCCTAGCAGATTTCATGAGCATGCTTTGCTAATATTAGCACATAATATCATTACTAACTAATGATAACGCCCTGTTTTTAATGCTAATGCTCGCGCTTCAGCCTCCAGGCTCTCAAAGACAGCGCGTATAGGCAAAGTGTGGCATGTTAGCCGGTCTTAGCCGCAATTGATATTTCATTGCCGAACCTTTTAAATCGCTACGAGGAACGTTTTTTTCAAGCTGAAGTGCTTTTCAATGGATCAGTGGTAGCTCGCTCAATCTACATACACCATTAAAACAGGCCTCCTAGGGTTTTAATGCATTTAAATAATGACCACAGTCAAAAAAAAAAAAACAAGTGGGGGGACATGAAAGCCTTCGTCAAAGTTAACTTCAGAAGCCCCTAGAAGGAGATGATGTTCCTGATTGGGTCTTAGAAAGATGTAGCTGGTACCTTCAGAAGCTGTGATGTTGCAAAAGTGGTCTAAATATAATACCGTGGCGACATGACAGCCTCTTCATTAGGTGGTTGCTCTGCTAATTCGAGTCGACGTCGGACTTTATTTTGGGTCCTCTCGGATTGTTCAGCTCGCAGCAGCGCTCGCTTTTCCAGGAACTTCCCCTCCCCCGGTCCTGCGCTCGGAGCGAAATATGATACTGATGCACATTTGCTCTTCTTGAAGTGTCTCATGCAATCATCCAAACTCAGCAGACTTCTTTTCAGTTCAGGTTTACTGGCTGGGAGAATAAATCGCTAACTACAGCCCACCCCCGTCCAAAACGCTCCTCCGCCACAAATGTCATCTCTTGAATCGCGCGGAGACGTCCTTTAGGGTAAACGGTGGAGATTCTAACTCTGCGTGATGGTTTCTCGGTGGAAACAAGGCATCGCTGTTCGTATGAAGCTCTGAGACTAGAAGACAGGGACTGCCTCTGACTGCCTCCCTCGCAACATATTTTCATATCTCCTTCTATGTGTCGAGATGCTTGTTAGCTTCTAAACAACTCAGTTTTGGATGCCGCTAATGAAAACAAACATGAAGCGATGCCCACCGGAGCGGAAACTTCGCTCGCGGAAATGAAGTTGTAGCAGGGAGAGCTTCTCGGATGGAGATGAGAAACAAAGTGTTCGTTTTCACACGCCGGGACTTCGCACACAGTCTTCACTTCTTTTTGGAGCGAGGTTGTACCAGAACCAGTTTTGGTTCCCTGAAGAGCTTCACTATACATGGTTCTTTAAAGGATTAAGATAAGAACCTTTTTAGGGTTCACAGAACCCCTGCTATACCAACACAGCCAAGCCAAGAACCATTTAAGAACCTGTAATTATAGCCTATATTATACATGTGATATGTAAGAAAGTTAAAATAAATTAGTGTCAAAAAGTGTACATCACGTATTGCATTCTGTACCGATATGTCCAAGTCGAGAACCATATAGCTACCTTTATATTTAACCTATATATTTTATGTAATAAGTAAAAAAAAAAAAATCAATTAAATATATCTGTTCATCACCCATTGCATTCTAAACCAATACGTTCAAACCAAGAACCATTTAGGAACCTTCATTTATAACATATATGTTTTATGTAATAAGTAAAAATATACAAATAAATTAATTAAAGATAAGCGTACATGACCCATCACATTGTATACTATTACAGCCAAGCCAAGAACCATTTAGAAACCTTTATTTATAGCCTATATAATATAAGTGGTAAATAAGAAAGTTAAAATAAATTGCATTAATATATGTGTACAAAACCCATTGCATTCTATACCAAAAAGTCAAAGCCAAGAACAATTTAGGAACCTTTATTTATAACCAACATATTTTATGTAATAAATATTTTTTTATAAATAAATAAATATAAGTGTATGTCACCCATTGCATTCTGTACCTATATGTCCAAACCAAGAACCATTTTGGAACCATCCATCCATCCATCCATTATCTCCCGCTTTATCCCGCTAGTCAGGGTCATGGGGGGGCTGGAGCAAATTCCAGCATCATTAGGTGAAGGTGGAGTACACCATGTACATACATGGCCAACCCACACACTCAACCTAACATGCATGCAAGCATGGGGAGAACATGCAAACTCCACACAGAACAGCCCGGACCAGGAATTGAACCCAGATCGTCTTGCTGTGCGGCGACAGTGCTAAACACTACATTACCTTGCTGCCCCAATTTAGGAACCTTTACTCATAACCTATAATTTATATGTAATAAGTAAGAAAGTGTTCACCACCCACTGCAGTCTATGTCAATATGTCCAAGCAAAGATCAATTTAGTAACACTCATTTATTACTTATATTTTTATATAATAAGTAAGGAAGTTAAAATACATTAAATAAACATGAAACAACACCACTAATTGCGTTTTCTACCAACATGTCTAAACCAAGAACCTTTATTGCCAAAAAATATTAAATAAACATGACTGTACACCACCCATTGCATTCTAATTGCATATTTAATATTGCCAATGTAATTCCTCTGACACCTTTAAATAAAGCAGCAGCACTTTTCAGTGACAGAAATGGTAAATGGTAAACGTTTAAGTCAAAGATCATGTGCAGAATGTACTGAGTTAACATTAAGAATATAAAGTTGGCTGTAAAACAAGCCGATTAAGATATTTACAATGTTCAAAATAGTCCCGATTTTGTAGTTGTTCATTATCATTTTAGGACTTTTTGCATTTTAGCATTAACCAACCCTAAAATCTTAATTATCATGTTACTGGTAGAGAGATGTGTATTGTTAGCTGTTAGGACGGCTTGTATGATATGCTAATATACATATCTACACTGTAAACTGTGCTTTGTTGGAACAATCTAAACACCTCAAACAAGCAATTGAACCTGTTTCATTCAATTCCAAAAGTTTATTTGAACTACTTTCTACTTTTCTATTTTTATTTTAAGTTTAGCCAACAACACGCTTTGTACAGTGAGCTGTATAATTATATTCATATGATAATACTGAAGACAGTGTTCTAATGTATTAATGAATGTAATCTTTCATGGCAGTCTGCTATGACATGTTTATAGCATGGTTAATTATGCAGGATTCAAGTGTTACAGATTGAAGACCTATCTTCTGTTTTATTAGCTTTTTGAAGCTCAACCACAAAACTTGTCTGATGATGTCTTAGCAGATGAATAAAATTTGTCAGTAGAAAATGGTTTTCAGAAGATGTTTCTATAAACCATTCCTTCAACTCTGTAGAAAAACAACATTTTATATACCGCCACTGCTTGTCTATCTTGTCTTATCTATTTGTCCCAAGGCCAACAATGGAGAGGGCTCGCTGTCATATACTGCACTACTTACTGTCACTTTCTGAACATGCTTTCTGAAAAAGAAAGAACCTGTTATATACTGTAGTAATTGCTGATTTTTGCTTGTGTTTAGCTCCAGAAACATGATAAAGAAGCTGAAGATGATCCCTCCACATGGAGATCGGAGGAAGTGATGGAGAAAGAAGCGACGGAGCTGAGGGGCCTCTTCAGTTAACTTCCTCTGGTAGTGATACACCATAATATACAAAATAATTGCCAACAACAACCAGTCAGAAACCAAATATACTTATATCCTTGAAGAAACCTAAATTAATTCTTTGGAATGATGCATGAGAAGAACCATTCGTGCCAAGAACCATTTCGTGCAATGAAACACCTACATATACACACTAGGGGGCAGTAAACACACTGGCCCAGAGCGGTGGGCAGCCATATCCACAGCCCCCAGGGAGCAGTTGGGTTAGGTCTCTTGCTCAAGGACTCCTCCATTGTTTCCTATTGGTCCATGGCATTGAATCAGTGACCTTGTCACAAGACTGAATTCCTAACCTTAACTCATGACTGCCCCCAATGTGTGAATGTGAAGAACTTTTTTAAAGTTGCTACCACTTTATTTTACACTCAGATTCTTCTTAACGATTACTAAAGTATTATCAAGCTGTTTATATTCTATATTTATAATATATTTTTATAATATATTCTTATATTTATAATCTTGTAAGCAATTCATAATACTCCTTTACATGGAAACATATCATTGGTGCACAAGAATCTTTGCTAAGTAATCTGCAAAATCATAACTGATAAGTGGAAATCATTTTTAATTCAATCAGTTTAGTTCAGTTAGTACATAACTCTTATTAAATGCTTGCAAAGAGCTTGTTACATCTATAAGGTCTTTATCCATTCATTTGAAAGACTGTAACTGAAGTAGAACTTATTCATTTCCAATAACAACTGCCTTACTGTTAGTAAGCGCTTATAAAGAATATTTTTATGTTTAAACTGTTAAACATAAACATTATCTCACAGCTTTTCTCAACAAAATAAAATAACAACTGTGGTTCAATGAAACATAGTTATTTTAAATAGTAAATACAGTTACTTTGAAATTAGTGTATTCAAATTCTCCATAGTTTTTGAAACTTGATTGTTTTGTCTTTACGAATTTAGAAATTCATAAAGACAAAATTCGTTTCTGTTCACATTCTTTGATTTTAATTTTAATAAAAGGCAGTTTGCTTTATAGCTAATTTGCAGAAAACCTTTTTAACACATAATTTAAGTACATTTATAACAAATTTCTAAACCAGCTTACAACTGTGGTCTTTCTGTTTATTACTTAATTAAGCAGACCCTAAAATAAAGTGTTACCAAGACAGTCCACACTCATGCAGCAGGTAACAGTGGCCCAAACCCAGTGTGACCCAGATGTGTTATGTGTGTTGGAGTGTAAACAGCAGAACATTCTGAATCTGATGTTTTCAGTTCTGATTTCAGACACTTCCATATGTGGTACAGAATCCAGAAACATGTCTGACAACAGTGTTGACATTTGTCATAATTCCATGTTGCTGAGTCATTTGGCGGATGTTTCTGTACAAGAAGGCACATATCACAGCCTCTCCAAGGTGATTGAAAATATAGAAAGAACAGCTGAAAATCTGAATGGAAAATATAATAAATATAGGATCATGAACAAAAGAAGTAGCTGTGGCCTTATATACAGTGGGTTCAAATGCATTCTGGGTGAAACATACAGTTGGCTGTGATTAGAACATGATCGCTGGATGAGCAGTTGCAGGAAGCATTGTTCATTTGTGGGTTGTGAGGGTCAGTTTAAGACCATGTTGTGTTGGACAGAGGTTCCATTTGAGAAGTTGGATTTGGGTCATTGGGTTTGGGCCACTTTGCCCTACTGTGTGAATGTAGCCTAAGTGTTCTACACCAATGAAAGGTACAAGCCAGGAACCATTCAGGTACCTTTTTATGACTGTTTAGATTTGATATACATGCATGTTCCTTATAAAAATGTTTACAGCTTATATTAATTGGTATCAATGTTTTTTTTTCCCAACAGACCATCTGCAGCTACTAAAGAAAAGCTTTGGGCATTTTGCATGACGATTTGGAGTCTACTGTTTATTTGCATTAATAATAAAGCCCATGTTTACTGCTGTAAGAAAGTTTGTTATTGTACTCTTTTTCCTTTTGTTTGTTTTTGGACCAAAACCACATGAAACCACTCAAATATCTTTCCTTACAAGTACAGTTCAGTGGGGAACCTTGCAGGGCCTTCCAGTGATTTCTGTGAAAAAAAAAAACAATTTCTGCAATTTTTATTTTATCTTATATAATAATGAACCCTGCAAGCATCAGAGGAGCTGCTCTTATGTCACTCGTAAGTTTGATTGGGACAAAATGGTTAAATTCTTGAAATGCTAAGATAAAGCCAAGAGAACAGTTGAATGGGAGTCTATGGGATGAACATGGGATGGAAAATAATCGATAGTCAAATGATTACAGGTCAGAACAACCATGCCATATATATATATATATATATATATATATATATATGTGTGTGTGTGTGTGTGTGTGTTTTTTAGAGATAGACCGATCAGCGTTTTGAGGCCGATTCCGATTGCTGATCATCTTTCAGCACGATCGGCTGATAGCCGATACCAATCGAGGGTGGGGTTGTTAGACATGGCAGGGCTACTCAACCACCACAGAGCAGGTTATATTAGGAAAGTGGGTCATTCTAAGCACTGCAATGATACTCCCATGTTGGTAGTTTGTTGGTGTGTGTTGTGCTGGTTTGAGTGGATCTGACACAGCAATGCTGCTGGAGTGTTTAAACACCTCAGTGTCACTGCTGGACTGAGAATCGTCCAACACCCAAATATATCCAGAGAATAGTGTCCAGTGAGCAGCGTCCTGTGACCACTGATGAAGGACTAGAGGAACACAAACTGTGCAGCAACAGATGAGCTACTGTCTCTGACTTTACATCTACAAGGTAGGAGTGTCTATTAGAGTGGACAGTGAGTGGACACATCGTTTAAACACTCCAGCAGCAGTTCTGTGTCTGATCCACTGACACCAGCACAACACACACTAACACAAAGCCACCACGTTAGTGTCACTGCAGTGCTGAGAATGACCCACTGTGGTCCTGTGGGGGTCTCGATCATTGAAGAACAGGGTAACAGAGTATACAGAGAATCAGATGAACTACAGTCTGTGAGTGTAGAACTACAAAGTGCTCCTGTGTTGTATGCGGAGCATGTTATTCCTGATCTGACCAAACATTCCAATGTTGAAATGGTGTCAGCATCTTGTGAACTATGGGACGAGTTGGCTCTCATGTGATCACATACATAGTTTGTTTTTCTGATTGTTTCAGTCTAGAGTCGCCCTGCACTTCAAACCCTGCCTACCTTTAATATATTCGTGTCTCTCAAAACTCCATCAAGGCTTTATGGAAATCGGTTCCTTTAAGTGGCACATTTATTCTAAAGCTGATATGCAATGCAAAGTCCTCTCGTATATTTGTTATTCATGAGTGACCTGAGCTACGTTTCATTATTCATCCAGTAATCCCATTGTCGCCATGTAAATTGGCGAAAGCAACCATATTGGGTTTCTTTTTTCTTTCCCTATTCCCTAAGCAGACGTGTCAACCTGTCAGTGGGGAAATAGGCACAATGAGATTTGGAAGCCAAGGTGCTTTCTCAAAGGTCAGTCATCAGTCTGTAGTCAGCCAACCATCTGTTAGATGATCGGCCTTCAATTGAAATAAGGTTTAGGCCCAGATAGGACAAGAAAAGTAATAGAAACGGATCACGGGCCCGTGTTTTGTGATTGCCTCGCGCTCCGCCAAACAGGAGGAGGTTAAGATGTATACGAGTCGTGCCTGTTATGCTTGAAACGATCGTTATTTACGTTTAAGTGTTTAAGAAAATGTTGACAAATGCAGGCGTGGGCCCTGTTGCTGTCGATAAGAGAGGGGCTGAGGAAATGTGGTTTGCCTCGAATAATCCCTTTATTGCGTGAATTTATTGTTAGGCCCGCAGCCGCACATGGGAGGCTATTATGACTTGTATTATTTTATCAATGTGGAAATAAAACGATCTTGACTCGCCTCTTATTCATCCGGAAAAAAGGAAATACAATCCTGACAGAGTAACGTCTATGAGCCCGTAGCCTTTTTGCGGTAATCAAGTTGTAAAAAGGGCCCATGAATTTTAAACAACGTTATTGTCCATAAGGGCTTTCTTTAAGGAAATATCTTGAAGAGTTTGAAGCAGCGGGGGGGTAAAAAAATAAATGAATGAATAAAATCTATCACGCATGGCTCGGCAGAGCTACCTTAAACGAATAGGAAGGGCTCTGGCCTCATATGAAATTCATGGCAGGGATTACCCACAGGATCAAGCGTTGGCGCGTGTAGTGCTCTTGTCCTAAACACCGGCTTTATCGTACGTTGTCTTGACGTTGAATAATTACTTTGTTCCTATTACAATGTCACATCCTTAAAAGATATTCAATATAATTAGGCATTGTGAAATTTCAATTAAAGCCACCGTCCGCAATGTATTGAGTGTGTACTTTAGGAAGGACATTATTTACACACGTCCCCAGTAATTACCTCCTGTAGGTCGTGGTAAGCGTTGCACCTCTCCAAGGATCTCAAGATATAAAACGCCGTCACGACTCTGCCTTTGTAGCAAGGTGAGGTTCGTCCAGGGCCCACTTTTACATCAGGCCTGCCTCAGCCTAGAGCGCCATCCATGAGCCGGCCACCGCTTGTTATTATCCAGTAGCTATGACACAGACATTAGGACTGGAACACAATGTAGTTTAAAGACAAACATCAAATCATCTGCTCAATCTGTGGCACAGAATTAGTCAACAAAGCCTTGCTGAGCTGCTGTTTTTTTTTTTTTGGTATCTATATATATATATATATATATATATATATATATATATATATATATATATATATATATATATATATATATATATATATAAATACCATAGAGATAACATCCAAATAAAGGTTATTTGACCCCTTCTAGTGGCCATACCACAGGCAGAATAGAAACTGGCCAAGATATTTTTAATTAATGTGATCAAACAAATAATTTTCTGTGTAACGCTGTTATCAGGTAAACTGTAACACTACCTTCACCTACCTGTGTACAGGTCAACTGTAACACTACCTTCACCTACCTGTGTACAGATAAACTATAATACTACCTTCACCTACCTGTGTACATGTAAACTGTAACACTACCTTCACCTACCTTTGTACATGTAAACTGTAACACTACCTTCATCTACCTGTGTACAGGTAAACTGTAACACTACCTTCACCTACCTGTGTACAGATAAACTATAACACTACCTTCACCCACCTGTGTACAGATAAACTATAACACTACCTTCACCTACCTGTGTACAGGTAAACTGTAAGACTACCTTCACCTACCTGTGTACAGATAAACTGTAACACTACCTTCACCTACCTGTGTACAGGTAAACTGTAAGACTACCTTCACCTACCGGTGTACAGGTCAGCTGTAACCCTACCTTCACCTACCTGTTTACAGGTAAACTGTGACACTACCTTCACCTACCTGTGTACATATAAACTGTAACACTACCTTCACCTACCTGTTTACAGGTAAACTGTATCACTACCTTCACCTACCTGTGTACAGATAAACTGTAACACTACCTTCACCTACCTGTGTACAGGTAAACTGTAACACTACCTTCACCTTCCTGTGTACATGTAAACTGTAACACTACCTTCATCTACCTGTGTACAGGTAAACTGTAACACTACCTTCACCTACCTGTGTACAGGTAAACTGTAACACTACCTTCACCTACCTGTGTACAGGTGGACGATAACTCTACCTTCACCTACCTGTGTACAGATAAACTATAAAACTATCTTCACCTACCTGTGTACAGGTGGACTATAACTCTACCTTCACCTACCTGTGTACAGGTGGACTATAACTCTACCTTCACCTACCTGTGTACAGATAAACTGTAAGACTACCTTCACCTACCTGTGTACAGATAAACTGTAAGACTACCTTCACCTACCTGTGTACAGATAAACTGTAAGACTACCTTCACCTACCTGTTTACAGATAAACTGTAACTCTACCTTCACCTACCTGTGTACAAGTGGACTATAACTCTACCTTCACCTACCTGAGTACAGATAAACTGTAACACTACCTTCACCTACCTGTGTACAGCTAAACTGTAACACTACCTTCACCTACCTGTGTACAGGTAAACTGTAACACTACCTTCACCTACCTGTGTACATGTAAACTGTGACACTACCTTCACCTACCTGTGTACATATAAACTGTAACACTACCTTCACCTACCTGTTTACAGGTAAACTGTATCACTACCTTCACCTACCTGTGTACAGATAAACTGTAACACTACCTTCACCTACCTGTGTACAGGTAAACTGTAACACTACCTTCACCTACCTGTGTACAGGTAAACTGTAACACTACCTTCACCTTCCTGTGTACATGTAAACTGTAACACTACCTTCATCTACCTGTGTACAGGTAAACTGTAACACTACCTTCACCTACCTGTGTACAGGTAAACTGTAACACTACCTTCACCTACCTGTGTACAGGTGGACGATAACTCTACCTTCACCTACCTGTGTACAGGTGGACTATAACTCTACCTTCACCTACCTGTGTACAGATAAACTGTAAGACTACCTTCACCTACCTGTGTACAGATAAACTGTAAGACTACCTTCACCTACCTGTGTACAGATAAACTGTAAGACTACCTTCACCTACCTGTGTACAGGTCAGCTGTAACACTACCTTCACCTACCTGTTTACAGGTAAACTGTGACACTACCTTCACCTACCTGTGTACATATAAACTGTAACACTACCTTCACCTACCTGTTTACAGGTAAACTGTATCACTACCTTCACCTACCTGTGTACAGATAAACTGTAACACTACCTTCACCTACCTGTGTACAGGTAAACTGTAACACTACCTTCACCTTCCTGTGTACATGTAAACTGTAACACTACCTTCATCTACCTGTGTACAGGTAAACTGTAACACTACCTTCACCTACCTGTGTACAGGTAAACTGTAACACTACCTTCACCTACCTGTGTACAGGTGGACGATAACTCTACCTTCACCTACCTGTGTACAGATAAACTATAACACTACCTTCACCTACCTGTGTACAGGTGGACTATAACTCTACCTTCACCTACCTGTGTACAGGTGGACTATAACTCTACCTTCACCTACCTGTGTACAGATAAACTGTAAGACTACCTTCACCTACCTGTGTACAGATAAACTGTAAGACTACCTTCACCTACCTGTTTACAGATAAACTGTAACTCTACCTTCACCTACCTGAGTACAGATAAACTGTAACACTACCTTCACCTACCTGTGTACAGGTAAACTGTAACACTACCTTCACCTTCCTGTGTACATGTAAACTGTAACACTACCTTCACCTACCTGTGTACATATAAACTGTAACACTACCTTCACCTACCTGTTTACAGGTAAACTGTATCACTACCTTCACCTACCTGTGTACAGATAAACTGTAACACTACCTTCACCTACCTGTGTACAGGTAAACTGTAACACTACCTTCACCTACCTGTGTACAGGTAAACTGTAACACTACCTTCACCTTCCTGTGTACATGTAAACTGTAACACTACCTTCATCTACCTGTGTACAGGTAAACTGTAACACTACCTTCACCTACCTGTGTACAGGTAAACTGTAACACTACCTTCACCTACCTGTGTACAGGTGGACGATAACTCTACCTTCACCTACCTGTGTACAGGTGGACTATAACTCTACATTCACCTACCTGTGTACAGGTGGACTATAACTCTACCTTCACCTACCTGTGTACAGATAAACTGTAAGACTACCTTCACCTACCTGTGTACAGATAAACTGTAAGACTACCTTCACCTACCTGTGTACAGATAAACTGTAAGACTACCTTCACCTACCTGTGTACAGGTCAGCTGTAACACTACCTTCACCTACCTGTTTACAGATAAACTGTAACACTACCTTCACCTACCTGTGTACAGATAAACTGTAAGACTACCTTCACCTACCTGTTTACAGATAAACTGTAACTCTACCTTCACCTACCTGTGTACAGGTGGACTATAACTCTACCTTCACCTACCTGAGTACAGATAAACTGTAACACTACCTTCACCTAACTGTGTACAGCTAAACTGTAACACTACCTTCACCTACCTGTGTACAGGTAAACTGTAACACTACCTTCACCTACCTGTGTACATGTAAACTGTAACACTACCTTCACCTACCTATGTACAGGTAAACTGTAACACTACCTTCACCTACCTGTGTACAGATAAACTGTAACACTACCTTCACCTACCTGTGTACAGGTAAACTGTAACACTACCTTCACCTACCTGTGTACAGGTAAACTGTAACACTACCTTCACCTACCTGTGTACATGTAAACTGTAAGTCTCTCTTCCAAATACAGAAAATGTGAATGTTAGTATTATATCATGGTTGATGTTAGAAGCATAAGGAGTTTCATGGTTTAAAGCTTCTGTCCAGACACAACCACTCTATATGGCCAAAAGTGTGTGGACACATGAGCTTGTTGGACATCCCATTCTAAATCCATAGGCAGTATTACTGATTTGGCCGTTCATTATGGCTATATTTGCTCTTCTGGTAAGGCTGCCCACATGGGACTTTTGCGGGGTAAGGTCTCTTTACTCCGTGGCAAACTTGCCAGGCTATGTCTTCATGGAAATTTGGCACTATTAGCATTCTGGAACAGAAGAGAACCTTCTACGAACTGTTGCCAAGTTGGAGGCATACAATAGTCTACATTGTTGTATGCCGTGGCATTGACATTTCCCCTCACTGAAACTAAAGGGCCTAAATCCTGAAATAGCCCCAGACCCCATTATCCCTCCCCCACCAAACTTTACAACTGGCACTATGAATTCCGGTAGGGAACGCACTTCTGGCATTCATTGAATCCAGACTTATTTATCATGACTTCCAGATAGAAAAAAAGCAATCCATCACTCCATCCATCCACTGCTCCAGGCGACATATAACAGTGCTATGTTTAAGTCACTGAGCTGTTCAATAAAAAAACATTCTTCTGCCAGGGTCTCTCCACTAAGATTGCATGACTTGCATCTTTTATATGCTTGTATGCAATAGGGCTTGCCAAAACAACTGAACTGAAGAAGTAATTAGTGTCCATATATTTTTGGCCATATAGTATGTATGTAGGCACATCCTCTTTGCTCAATGGAAAGCAGCTTTTTCCCCAATATGTGTTTTTTTCTGGAAGGTATTCGTTACTGGGCCAGGCTGTTTCTGCCACTGCCGGTGTTTGAGAGAGCAAGTTCTCAGCAGGGAGTAGATCTTAGTTCACTGGAGCTGCTAGTTGTAGAACATATTTTACGTGGCACTACAGACGGCATGCTTTGCACCCCTGCCGGCATGCGCGCATGTTTATTTGCCAACTAGTTTATTGTTAGCAAGTTGCTTCAACATCTCTGGCCAATGCGGTTCATCTAGATTTCTGTTATTTAAGTTATTTATCACCCGTGCATCACTCTGCAGACGCTAGCTGACCTTATTCTGGACACATCCTCAAATTTCACAGCTATGATGAAGATGAAGTGAACTCTAGTGGTTCTGAGGGTAATAACCATTTGGAATTCATTGTATTACTGAGTGTTTATGAACTTCTGTTTCTTGTGAACAGGCCTTGTTGGTCTGAGCTTGTTATTTGCATAATATGGTTTGGATTATTAAATTGTGGGCAGTAGTGAGAATTTGGGAGCTACAGCATTTTCCCTGCTGTAGAAACTCTGAGAGCTGTCTTTAGATCGTCACGTTGATCTGATGCAGGTCATACTGTCCAGAAACTGCCGCCGAGTTCCTTCCTGCTCATCAGTGCCTCAAAGAAAATCATGTCCTAGCATTGTACCTCTTGACATCAGCTCTTCCCAGCACCACAACCCAGCCGTACCTCAAGATACAGGACAAACTCATAATTATTCCAGAACAAATCCCATAAGGCGCTTGTTGCTTGGGCATATTACCAACATCATTTGCCAGTAATGGACTCGGAGCAGGGGGACATTTACTAGTTAAGCTAAAGTACATGTCGCCCGTCATTGGCGCTTTGGGAGTAGCCGGGAGGCTCTGTGGGTAATGGTTCTCTTCCGCCTGCCCTCCGTGTTTTAATCATTAACACTGCCATTTTGGGGATGAGGATATAATGGCTGCTAGGTGCCCTGGGTAGATGGGTTGGGGGAGCAGGCTCCCATTAATGACCGTTTTTAAACAAGCGCCCATCTCTGCGGTTAAAGGACACATGGTGCTCGCAGGGTAATGGTTTAGCTCTTAGGTGTGTGCATATATATATATATATATATATATATATATATATATATATATATATATATATATATATATATATATATATATATATCACACTCCAAAGAAAAACCTGTATCTTATGTTGAATGGTCTAATAGAAATGCTCCAACATTGCTGGTTCCATTGATTTACATACCAAAGGAAAGAGGTTTTTGGTCTCTCCTGTTTTTCCTTGGACAGTGACAATATCTATCTATCTATCTATCTATCTATCTATCTATCTATCTATCTATCTATCTGTCTATCTGTCTGTCTGTCTGTATGTCTGTCTGTCTGTCTATCTATCTGTCTGTCTGTCTGGTTTACTTGTTTTTCTTTGGACATCAAAAATGATAGATAGATAGATAGATAGATAGATAGATAGATAGATAGATAGATAGATAGATAGATAGATAGATAGATAGATAGATAGATAGATAGATAGATAGATAGGTTTCAAGGTTTCAAGAGTTTTATTGTCATATGTACAGCAGAACAGACAGTTACACTGTACAATGAAATTCTTACTTTGCTGTTCCTCCATTCACCAATAGATAAAGATAACAAAAAAGAAATAATAAATAATATACAAAATATGCAAAGTATAATAATATAAGTTGAAGTAAATAAAAGTATTTGTATAGTTAAAGAATAAAAAATAAAGTCATGTGTGATTTTATGTGCAAGTATGAAGAGCAGCAGTCATAAAGTGCATAGATAGATAGATAGATAGATAGATAGATAGATAGATAGATAGATAGATAGATGATCTGTTTTGACATTCAAAGAACAGCAAGTATCTCGAAAATGGCATATTTACAGGAAAGGACAAAAACTATATTTATTTTCAATATAAGTTAATGGATCCAGAATTTTTTTCAAGCTATTTTGAAGCATTTACCTTAAACAGTAACGATATATATAATCTATCTGTCCATCCATCCATCCATCTATTTTTTTGCTGTCTAATCTCAAAAATTTACAAGAGAAGACTGTGGAAAAGTTATTGTTTCAATGTAAGTCAATGGAACCAGAATTTTTTCCAAGCTCTTTTGGAGCATTTACATTAAATAGTGAGGATATATATACCAGGTGCTGACCTAATTTGAAATAATGAGCAGTTACAGATCCTACATATATCTCCAATCTTTTTCACCGACTTCCTTTGAATGCAGCCTGTACCGTTTACATTGTGTAAAGGTTTCCTGATGAAAGGACCAATAGAAATGCTCCATATTTCTGGTTACATTGACTTACATTAGAAGTAAAGACAGTTTTTGTCATCTCCTGTAAAGTTGCTATTTTGGAGATACTTTGATTGGACAGTGATGATATGTTAAGGTTCTGTATTGGAGAGCAGATGTTTGGTTGCTACCACCAGTATTGTGAAAAATTCTGTGTCTTCAGGTTTCTTTGGAGCTGAGCCTATCAAACCGAACCACTCTGAAAGGTTTTATGTACGTCTAAACCTTTTAATTATGCAGACATTTTGGTAAACCATTGGAGAAAAGATGGCCGTTGCACAGATTTAGCGCAAGCACCAGTAACCTTCAACCAGCATGTATTTAAATGTGATTATTATCACTTAAGCCATCAATCATGAAAACTGTATTACCTTCAACTAGGAATGTGCCAATAAAGCACAATAAAGCAGACATGAGACCAAGTCACTAAGTTAAAAGTAACAATAAGTCTCAAGTCTTGATAATCAAGTCCCGATTCAAGTCCCAAGTCCCGAGGGAGTCTCGAGTCAAGTCCCAAGTCTTAAACTTCAAGTCCTAGTCAAGTCACCAGATGTGATGTCATTTCAGTATTTAACACAGTTGATGCAGCTGATTAGTAGAATATTAAACTAGCATTAATATAACATTAACATTTTTAAAGTTTGTATTATAACAAAAATAACTTGCATATGAAATTAGATCATTTCAAGCAGTTCTAATCACTAATCACCTCATTACCAGTCCATTACCAGTCCAATCACCTCATTACCAGTCCAATACCAGTTAAAATACCAGTGTTGAAGCAGAAAGACCACTAAAATGTGAGGTAGTGGGCCTCGAAGACCAAGGCTGAGAAACACTGCACTGTATGGAAGCATTAGTACTCATTACACCTACAGGAATTTTAATAATCACATTCTAAACCCATAAGCATTAATATCTGGACGGGACTTACAGTTCTAACAGCATGTGTGAACTCTGCAGTAGCTCTGCATGGACTGATCAGTGTTTGTACTGTTCTGCACTACTTGAACACTTCCTGTCTGAGATGCTGAGCTTCCTAAATGCTTTAATGTTTCAGTAAAGTTCTCAGTGGACGGTGGACTATCTAGGAGGGATGAACAGAGGGAGAGAGCTTCCTTCACATTAGCTGTTGTTTATCATTATCAACTGCTGAACATGTTGCTCCTCATCTCCACACAAATTCAACACTGGTGCCCCCCAAAGCTTCCCGTGATTGGCTGCAGAACTTCACTTGTTGCTAGGTTATGGATAAACTTTTTAATTTATTAAAATGATCCAGTTATGTGATTCAGTTTTCATTATTTATTATATTAAAATTAGGTGGCGAGTCTTTTCAAGTCTTAAAGCTCAAGTCTGATTCCAAGTCCAAGTCAGTAAAGGCAAAGTCAAGTCGCAAGTCTTTAGTGATGTTGCCAAGTCAAGTCACAAGTCATCAGTTTAGTGACTCGAGACACATGTCTGCAATAAAGCCTTAAAGTGATACAGTATGCAAATCTGACTGAAAACTGCAAAGGCAGTGATTTGCAGAGTCTTGGGAGGGGAATAAACCTGCACATGTCTTCGTAGACGAGCTGTTGCTGCGTCTGTTGCCGCGTACAAACGTGCACGACTGGGGAAACGAGGGGGAAAATATGCAGAGCCTCTCCCCGGGCCGTGCGCAATCATAGCACGGCTCGAAAGGAAATCGCTGAATTCCCACATACAAGCCGCCCGGCTTAATTAAAAGCACATTACGGTGCAGGAGAACGGAAGGGTCCGAGGAGGCCCCGGGAATGGGGCTTAGCTCGTGGCTAATGAAATGTGATGATTATGTAAGCTGTCTTGGAGTTGCCCCTCTTTGACAGTGGTGCTAGGAGATCCAGCATCGAAGGGAGTGGGGTGGGTGGTGGTGGTGGGTTGGGTAGGAGGCGGGTTAGTTGGCTGGCGCCCAAGAGAGCCGGTGTCAATAACATGTCAGGCCTGTGCCTCTGAGCTACATACTGCATTAACTTGACTACAGTACGCAGGCAGACTATTCTCTTTAAAGTAGACCTAGTTTAAATTGCCTCACATCAGAGTGCATTGGATAGGAGACGACAGACGAGCTGCGCTCACCGAGACGAGCACGTATCCGCACAATGAGCTGCCCGTGATTTAATTCATCCCCTTCAGCGACTGAAAAATAATTGGGGTGTCATTTCCTGTTTTCGTTTCGCACCCTCTCAGGACGCCGCGATGGTTCCCGCCCGGCCACGGACGTATATAGATATTACGAGCCGCTGATTTGTTTCGTTTCACTTAAAATCATGTCAGGTGTCTAATAAGCCCTTCACTTGCACGCCCAGTTCCACCAGAGCTCTACTGCGGATTTGGTTTCTGCCCGCTTCCATCAGGCTCTCACAATGCCATCCCTCCCAAATGTGCTCGCAGCCTCTCTGGAGGAACAATAGGACATATTTTCCATCACACAATAACCCGCATCCCACACGGCTCTGAATAGGGATGTTTCAGTTAGATGGTATTGGCTTCTGCATGTCGTCATGCTTTGTTGCACTGATGTGTTGCACTGTGAATAGGATTGTGTGTAAATGTTTGTAATTATGTATATTTATTATATATATATTTATTATTATATTTATGTATCGTCACTGTCCAATGAAATCTCTATTTTTGTCAATTTTGAGTTTTCTAGAAATGCTCTGAAAAAATTCTGGTTCCATTGAATTACATTGAAAGTAAAGTATGTTTTTGGTTTCTCCTGTAAAGTAGCAATTATGGATTTGTTTCTCATTGGACAGCGACAATATATATATATACAGGGGTTAGACAATGAAACTGAAACACCAGTCATTTTAATGTGGGAGGTTTCATGGCTAAATTGGACCAGTCTGGTGGCCAATCTTCATTAATTGCACATTACACCAGTAAGAGCAGAGGGTAAAGGATCAATTAGCAGGTAAGAGCACAGTTTAACTCAATATATTGCAATAACACAACATTATGGGACATACCAGAGTTCAAAAGAGGACAAATTGTTGGTGCACGTCTTGCTGGCGCATCTGTGACCAAGACAGCAAGTCTTTGTGATGTATCAAGAGCCACGGTATCCAGGGTAATGTCAGCATACCACCAAGAAGGACGAACCACATCCAACAGGATTAACTGAGGATGCAAGAGGAAGCTGTCTGAAAGGGATGTTGGGGTGCTAACCCGGATTGTATCCAAAAACATAAAACCACGGCTGCCCAAATCATGGCAGAATTAAATGTGCACCTCAGCTCTCCTGTTTCCACCAGAACTGTCCATCAGGAGCTCCACAGGGTCAGTATACACGGCCGGGCTGCTATAGCCAAACCTTTGGTCACTTGTGCCAATGCCAAACGTCTGTTTCAATGGTGCAAGGAGCGCAAATCTTGGGCTGTGGACAATGTGAAACATGTATTGTTCTCTGATGAGTCCACCTTTACTGTTTTCCCCACATCCGGGAGAGTTACGGTGTGGAGAAGCCCCAAAGAAGCGTACCACCCAGACTGTTGCATGCCCAGAGTGAAGCATGGGGGTGGATCAGTGATGGTTTGGGCTGCCATATCATGTCATTCCCTTGGCCCAATACTTGTGCTAGATGGGCGCGTCACTGCCAAGGACTACCGAACCATTCTGGAGGACCATGTGCATCCAATGGTTCAAACATTGTATCCTGAAGGCGGTGCCGTGTATCAGGATGACAATGCACCAATACACACAGCAAGTCTGGTGAAAGATTGGTTTGATGAACATGAAAGTGAAGTTTAACATCTCCCATGGTCTGCACAGTCACCAGATCTAAATATTATTGAGCCACTTTGGGGTGTTTTGGAGGAGCAAGTCAGGAAACGTTTTCCTCCACCAGCATCACGTAGTGACCTGACCACTATCCTGCAAGAAGAATGGCTTAAACTCCCTCTGACCACTGTGCAGGACTTGTATATGTCATTCCCAAGACCAATTGACGCTGTATTGGCCGCAAAAGGAGGCCCTACACCATACTAATAAATTATTGTGGTCTAAAACCAGGTGTTTCAGTTTCATTGTCCAACCCCTGTATATATATATACATACAAAAAGAGCCCAGTCGCATCATTTATTATCCTCATTATTATTAAAAAAGAAAACTGCTCGTGTAAAATAGCATCCAGCCTCGTGTCTGCCTGCATCCATCACGCTCTCCCGCAGCGCTCTCAGCCAACTGAGGAGAGACTAGCTGACGCAACAGATAACACGGTAGCCCCGCCCCAAAGGGGAAACGGAGGTAAATAAAATACCACAAAAAAATATATAAAAATGATTAAAAAAATATTGAATACATTTCCTCTTTAGATCAACTTAGAAAAATAAAAAAAAAGAAAATTTTGTATATAATATATATTGTATATAATCTATGGGGAGGTGGGGTGTGTATCAAGAATCCACCAATCAGCCATAACATTACAACAATCTCCATGTATCTGCACACATTGCCACACAGCCCCACTGACCATATAAGATACATATAGCTACACTTACAGACTGTAGTTCATCTGTATAGGTTGTTACTCTGTTCTTCAATGATAAAGACCCCACTACAATAGTGGTGTGTTAGTGTGTGTTGTGCTGGTGCAAGTGGATCAGACACAGCAGTGCTTCAGGTGTGTTTAAACACTGTGTCCACTCACTGTCCACTCTATTAGACACGCCTATCTTGCTGGTCCACAGTGTAGATAACGTTGGAGAGGACAGCTCATCTGTCGCTGCACAGTTTGTGTTCCTCCAGTCCTTCGTCAGTGGACACAAGACGCTGCCCACAGGCTGGATACTGCTGGTTGGTGGACCCTTCTCAGTCCAGTGAATGCTCCAGCAGCACTGCTGTGTCTGATCCACTCACACCAGCGCAGCACACACTAACACACCACCATCGTGTCAGTGTCACTGCAGTGCTGAGACTGTTCCACCTCCCTAATATTACCTGCTCTGAGGTGGTCTTGTGGGGGTCCTGACCATTAGAGAACAGGGTGAAACAATGTATGTAGATGGACTACAGTCTGTAAGAGTAGCTAGTATATGGTCAGTGGAGCTGATACAATGGACAACATGCGTAGTAGATACAAGGAGGTGGTTTTAACTTTTTGGCTGATCGGTGTATGTTGTAGTATACATTACCACCCACCGTGGACAGCGCAGTGTCTGACCCACAGGTGCCAGGTCTACAAATATCCCTACAGATTGCTTAAAAAAGTGAAATCAGGTTTCCCAAAAAGGATGGAAGCTGTAATAAAGGTGGATACGCTAAATACTGAATTGTTAAGGCATTTTTTGTCATTTTCTGTTCAATTCATTTTCCGCTTTGAGGCTGAACAATAAATACAAATGGCAGATTTGACTGGAAAGTAAACAAATGAAGGAGGATCCTTTGCACAGTAGGGTGGGTACACTTCAGGTCTGTCTCAAAACCTAGTGAGGGTCTACATAGACAGCATTTTACGTCATAGTATGCGCTCCCGACATGTAGACTGTCCTAATTCTTATATACCTTAAACATGTCTACTGAGGAGCCTTATTTTGACCTGATTTTAAGGAAGCATCAAACGCTTCCTCAGACGCTAAAGCAATCTCATGCTGCAACACAGGCATATCTACGAACAGTGAAGTGGTTTTAAAATGTGAGTTATTTTGATTTTCTCTGGAGTTTTAATGTGTTTCTTGTCATATAATCACACAAAACAGTATTTTATTATCAACTATGTAACGAGTCGTTGACCATTTTGCAGTTTTATACTCGCGCCATTAGCATTTATACTAGCGGATTTTTAAGCCTCTGGCTATTGTTTTAAATGCTGGGCCAGTAGCTTAGCAACCAGTTAAACCACCGGTAGTGTGCTGCAGTCTCTAACTAGAGGGTCTCAGTAATCTGTTTTATGAGGAGAGATGAGGAGAGAACGCTGCTACTTAAACAGCTGCCTACCTAGACAGCCTACTTAGACACTCACTAGGGTTTGAGACACACCCATGCTGTCTACTGAGACACCTTATTTTGGCCTGATTTTAAGGAAGCATCGAACGCTGCAATGCAGGCAAATCTACGAGCAGTGAAGTGGTTTTAAAATGTGAGTTATTTTGATTCTCTCTGGTGTTTTAATGTGTTTCTGGTCATATAATCACACAAAACAGTATTTTATTATCAACTCTGTAACGAGTCGACCATTTTGCAGTTTTGTACTTGAGCCATTAGCATTTATGCTAGCAGATTTTTAAGCCTCTGGCTATTGTTTTGGATGCCAGCCGGTAGCTTAGCAACCAGCTAAACCACCTGTCCTGCTGCAGTGGGCGGGAACAAACCGTGACGCAGTCTCTCTCTAACTAGAGGGTCTCAGTAATCTGTTTTATGAGGAGAGATGAGGAGAGAACGCTGCTACTTACACAGCTGCTACCTAGACAGCCTACTTAGACACTCACTAGGTTTTAAGACACACCTTTATAGGTTTATAAATCCTGACCTTATCACATATGCTCAATGTTTTAGCCCCTCTCTAAGCCCATCTATCAATGGGAAAGTACCACAAGTGCGACTACTAGGAGGCAGCCTGGAAGCTTGAGTTATCTGAGCCCCCTGAAATCTTTGAGGCCTGTCATGTAGATACTGACTCAGTGGCACATACCTCACTAATTAGCTTCCAGAACTGGTGTCTGTTTATCTCCCTCTCATTGTTGATGCATCTCATTCAGGGCAAGCGCTTTCAAACAGGTCCTTCACATGCTGCAACGCTAACGTTTTAAAAAAAGGCTTTAAAATAAACAGCTAGGTGAACATTGGATGCCAGTGGGTGGTCTTGCATGCCTTGAAAGCATCAATGTTTTTGAAATAAAACACTTATGTTGTTGTTTTTTTATTGAGCTTTTTATGTTGGAGGATATTTATTTTCTTTACCTGGGACTCATAAAGCTCTAGTACGCCTCTCAAAGAGACCATCATAATAAGACCACCACTCATTAGGTATCTTAACACAGTGGCGACACAGGAGTGACATGGTGGTGTTCGCCTGAATGTTTTTCAGGTAGGAGTGCATTGAGGGCAGCAGTGTTGCCATAGTAACAGATGGGCTATCTATCTATCTATCTATCTATCTATCTATCTATCTATCTATCTATCTATCTCTTTGTCTATCTGTCTATCTATCTATCTCTTTGTCTATCTATCTATCTATCTATCTATCTATCTATCTATCTATCTATCTAACTCTGTCTATCTATCTATCTATCTATCTATCTATCTATCTATCTATCTATCTATCTATCTATCTATCTCTTTGTCTCTCTGTCTCTCTGTCTCTCTGTCTATCTATCTATCTATCTATCTATCTATCTATCTATCTATCTATGCCAATAGGTGATGACACTCCCGTCTCCTGCTTTGGCTTTTCGGACTGAGCCAAACAGGTGGAATGCATTCTTCTGAGGTCCTCAGGGACATGCCTTCATTTCAAGCCCCTCTCAGCAACCCCTCTTCCCTCTTTTAGTCTCTTTTAGTCTCTCTTAGTCTCTCTCTCTCTCTCTCTCTCTCTCTCTCTCTCTCTCTCTCTCTCTTGCCTTTTGCTCTCTGCCCCCCCCCCCGGCCCTCTGCCACTCTCACCCTCCACACCCCCCACCCCGTGTCTCCATGGCCCGGTAAAAACTGCTCTGCCCACGGTTGCCTGTAAACCTGCAGGGCATTTTAAATGAAGCTTTGATCTCTGTCTCCGAACACACCCCGAGTTCCAGAAAAAAAAGGCAAGACTGAAAAAAAAATCAGCCTAGTAGCACGTCTCTGGATGTGCTCTAATGAACAAAGTGCCACTGAGAAAAATCCCTCCAACTCTCCAAATCTGCCCGTTCAGCAGCATATGGTGGGGGAATACATCAGAAGCTTCCCCACACCATCCTCCTAATGCCTCTTCTCTTTGTGTGAGAGAGCACGCGGCTCTAAGCAGTCTGAAGCCTTTGTGCGTTGCTTTGTGCTCCCTGAGACCATGACATTTGGACACCGAGTGCTGTAGTACTCCTCTGAGTGATCAATCGCTTAGCGGCCGACTTCCATATGAAGCATCGGCATTCAGAAGAAATCTATCAAAAGTTCAAGTGGCAAAAAATTCTCAAGCACAAACATGTTATAGCGGTCAGAGTAAACGCTCGTAGCGGGAAAACATAGTAGGAGAATGAAAACCGTTCTTAACTTTATCACATATTATACTTTTACAAGGTCATTTCTTTCAATTAGTGGTTTAAAGAACCTTTCTGTTATAAATAAAATTCTCTTTTTTTCTATTTACACCACAGACTACTCATCCATCTGTTGCCTTCCACTTTATTCTACTAGTCAGGGTCACAGGGGCTTGGAGCCAATCCCAGCATCATCTGTGAAGTCAGGGTACACCATGAACATGTCATCAGTCTACACCACCGTGCTAACCACTATACCACCATACTAACCACTACACCACCATACTAACCACTACACCACCGTACTAACCACTACACCAGCATACTAACCTCTACACCACCGTACTAACCACTACACCACCGTACTAACCACTACACCACCATACTAACCACTACACCACTATACTAACCACTACACCACCATACTAACCACTACACCAGCATACTAACCTCTACACCACCGTACTAACCACTACACCAGCATACTAACCTCTACACCACCATACTAACCACTGCACCAGCATACTAACCTCTACACCACCGTACTAACCACTACATCAGCATACTAACCTCTACACCACCATACTAACCACTACACCACCATACTAACCTCTACACCACCATACTAACCACTACACCAGCATACTAACCTCTACACCACCGTACTAACCACTACACCACCTTACTAACCACTACACCACCATACTAACCACTACACCACCATACTAACCACTACACCACCGTGGTAACCACTACACCACCGTGCTGCCTCTCCAAAAGCTATTTACTTTCAAAGTGTAGTCCAATAAAAATTCATCCTAAGTAAATTTTTTGTTCATCTCTTCATCATGAAAGATTTGTAACTGTCTTATTGAATAGTTAACCAAAAAAGATCTACATAAAAAAACAAATGTACACAATTTTCCACTCATTCCAGATAATAGTAATCAATAAGCCAAGACACGTTCAGAGTCTGAGTTTAGCTTTGTTAGTTTTTACCTGGAGCTACAAGGCTAACGTTGCTAACAAACACTAATCGTCAACAGTCCCCGAAATCCTTTCTGTAAATACATCCCAAAAACTATTTTAAACCAGTTCCAACCACAACTTCAACCTAATTTATTTTATCATCTTTGTGCAGACATGCAGTTGTGGTTTAAGCCACAGTATGGCAGACTATGTAGCTGTGTAGCTGAATGAGATCATAATAAATAGAATGATCAGAAACATGTATGTAATCTACTGTTTATATTACTGGGTGATGGGAATCTGAATTTGGCCCAACAACCCCTCATTCCTCACATAGAGTTCCATTCATTTTTAACAACAACCACTTAACCCCCAAGGAAAACTCCTAGCAATACCATAGCAACCACCTGGGACACCATCATGTCCAGTATTTGAATAATTTTGTTCATAGTGTTATGGTCAGTGGTGTTTCCTTCCCAGTGTTGTTTAATATAACAGACTTGGGTGTTTGTTCCACAAAAAGGTTTTGTTAATTATCTTAGTTCACAGTTAGTCTTGCTGTGGTACAGATTGACTAGTCTGTGAGACCTTAACGAAGAGCTGTGTGGAGTTTATTAGTGAAGTTTTAAACTAAAGCATTAAACGAAAGAAGCAAAATTTGGAACGCAAACAAGTCTTGACTGATCGATCATTAGAACATACCTTTAAATTCTGGGTAGTGATCAAGCACAAGTGAGCTGCAACTTTGGATATTGTGGGTATTGGGAGTTCTAAGAGAGTGTAGCTAAGTTACACTGAAGTGCCCAACAGGTTCTAGGTACTCCACTGTGCAGTGTAATTAGTTGGGGTAAAATTGCAGTAACCAGACAGTCTTGCCGCCTCGTTATTACAAATATATACAAATAAACACTTTACAGTTTGCATACTGTAAATTTGGCCCAGCTGAATGCTGGTTGGCTATACAGTCTGCTATACTGTGGGTTAAACCACACCTGCATGCCTGCACAAACATTAATGAAGTTGTGGTTTAAATGTATTGAAAATAGTATTTTGGGATTTATTTACAGAAAGAATTTCGGTGACTATTGACGATCAGTGTTTATTAGCAATGTTAGCCTTGTAGCTCCAGGTTAAACTACCAAAGCTAAACTCAGACTCCAGACATGTCTTGGCTGATCGAATACATCTGGAATGAGTGGAAAATTGTGTGTATTTTTTTATGTGTAGACTTTCTTGATGAACTTTTCAATAAGAGAACAGTTTCCTATGTTTTATGATGAAAAGATGAATAGAAATAGTTCAAGTGAACTGGGGATGATTTTTTATTGGACTACATTTTAACAGTAACTAATTTATTAAAGTAAAAAGAGAACTTTAACATTCTGTGTAGATGCTTTATTTACAAAATAAAAGGTTCTTTAAAGCACTAATTGAATGAAATGACCTTGTTAAAGTATAATATACTATAAAGTTAAGAACAGTCTTTATTCTCCTACTATGTTTTCACAGTATGAACTTTTCTTCTGACAGCTATAACATGTTTGTGCTTGAGAATTTCTTGCCACTTCAACCTTTGATAGATTGGATAGAGTTCTTTAAATAAGCACTAATGGGTTTGTCACTGAAACGTACACATGGACTGTAGAACATCTTAATGTAACTCTCTAATGTTAGACTGGCTTTAAATTTAAAGTCATATTGAAAAAAATGAGCTGAAGTTAAGAATAACCCACTGAAAGCTGAGGCCTATGGATTTTTTGTTCTGTCCCTGAATTAACCCACAAAAAAAATACAACAATTCTTGAAAACTTGATTGTTTATTTTAATGATTTTGTTCATGTTAGCAGGGGATAAACAATATATGCAACATATGCAGCAGATGGACTACAGTCAGTTGAAGTGCTTTTATATGTAAGTGGAACTAGTAAAATGGACAATGTGTGTATATATAAGGAGGAGGTGTTAATGTATATATATATATATATATATATATATATATATATATATATATATATATATATATATATATATATATATATATAGTGAGAAGATGCTGGAATAGTATTATTTCAAACTTGTGCTCCTATATTGAACACTTTAGCAGGAGAGAGCTGCCAATCAGGGCTACAGAACAGCTGTAGTCTACAGAAGGACAGTATCAACAGTGCACCAACTACCCCCACAACCCAGCATAGCATAGCAAAACAAACATGTGGCACTAATAACAGCAACAACAACTTACATGTTTAAGTCTCTCTTACTGCGGCTGCAGCGCTTCCCAACAGCCTGTGTCCAGGGCCAGTCCTCCCACGTGGTCTATGGTTTTGCAGCAAGAGGGGAGGCCACAATACTGACAGCATCATGTGTGGCTAACACTGACAATTGTGTTAATGGTTTTATTTATGAAACATAGTATTAAAATAACAACACAAACCCTGTATACCTGTATATATATATATATATATACAGGGGTTGGACAATGAAACTGAAACGCCTGGTTTTAGACCTCAATAATTTATTAGTATGGTGTAGGGCCTTTTTTTGCAGCCAATACAGCGTCAATTGGTCTTGGGAATGACATATACAAGTCCTGCACAGTGGTCAGAGGGAGTTTAAGCCATTCTTCTTGCAGGTTAGTGGCCAGTACTAGTGACTGTGCAGAACATGGAAGATGTTCAACTTCACTTTCATGTTCATCAAACCAATCTTTCACCAGTCTTGCTGTGTGTATTGGTGCATTGTCATCCTGATACACGGCGCCGCCTTCAGGATACAATGTTTGAACCACTGGATGTACATGGTCCTCCAGAATGGTTCGGTAGTCCTTGGCAGTGACACGCCCATCTAGCAAAAGTATTGGGCCAAGGGAATGACATGATATGGCAGCCCAAACCATCACTGATCCACCCCCATGCTTCACTCTGGGCATGCAACAGTCTTGGTGGTACGCTTCTTTGGGGCTTCTCCACACCGTAACTCTCCCGGATATGGGGAAAACAGTAAAGGTGGACTCATCAGAGAACAATACATGGTTCACATTGTCCACAGCCCAAGATTTGCGCTCCTTGCACCATTGAAACAGACGTTTGGCATTGGCACGAGTGACCAAAGGTTTGGCTATAGCAGCCCGGCCGTGTATATTGACCCTGTGGAGCTCCCGACAGACAGTTCTGGTGGAAACAGGAGAGCTGAGGTGCACATTTAATTCTGCCGTGATTTGGGCAGCTGTGGTTTTATGTTTTTTGGATACAATCCGGGTTAGCACCCCAACATCCCTTTCAGACAGCTTCCTCTCGCGTCCACAGTTAATCCTGTTTGATGTGGTTCGTCCTTCTCGGTGGTATGCTGACATTACCCTGGATACCGTGGCTCTTGATACATCACAAAGACTTGCTGTCTTGGTCACAGATGCGCCAGCAAGACGTGCACTAACAATTTGTCCTCTTTTGAACTCTGGTATGTCCCATAATGTTGTGTTATTGCAATATATTGAGTTAAACTGTGCTTTTACCTGCTAATTGAACTTCACACTCTGCTCTTACTGGTGCAATGTGCAATTAATATATATACTGTATTATATGTATTAATATATATACTGTATATATATATATATATATATATATATATATATATATATATATATATATATATATATATATATATATATATATATATATATATTCACCACATAACTCATCCCACTGTTTACAAGGCACAGTTTCCACATAGCAACATATTTTTATGGATTTTCTTCCCATAAGAAATGAATGGGCTAGAAAAGTGCACACACATTTACTGCACCTCTGCTCTACCAACAGACAACGTTTCGCATTCACTAACTCAGGGCAGACCCCTGAGCACAGCTAATCTGTTTTTCTTTTTTTCTGTTTTTCCATCCCTCTTTTCATCCATAGAGTCCTATTCCTTTTCGGGCCCACCCAAACATTATGGTTTTATTTAACCTAACGCCACCAAGCACTGCATATACTTACTCAGGGCAAGTCCTCAAGCTCCAATTCACAGACATACTGACCAGCACTCCTCTATTTATTGTTTATTTATCCCTTATTACTCTAGTAGAGTCCAATTCATGTTTGTTTTCAAACAAGCCACACAGATTCCTGTACCTGACAGCCAACAAATTGCATGTGCCCACTCAGGTCAGGTCCCCAAACTCCAATCTACAGACATAGTGACCCACACTCCTCTAATTGTCGTATATTTATCCCTCATTCCTCCCATAGACTTCAACCACAACCACTCCAACCACTGAATGAACCACTCCTAGCAATACAATAGCAACCACCTAGGACACCATGGTGTCCAGTACTTTAGTAATTTTGTCCATAGTGTTATGGTAGGTGGTCTTGCTTCCCCAAGGTTATTCAATATAACAGACTTAATTTTTCACTTCAGAGTTTGTACACTTATTTGGTTTAATATCAAGAAACTCCAAATAGTCTGAATGTAATGTACACACAATGTAAAGGGTTGCCAGCAAAATTTAAATGTGGAAAAAAAATAAATGTTACTCATTATGAGATTCTGATATGACGGCAATGATGTATTATATCCTCTAAGGATCCACGTGCCATCAAATAGCATAACCTCCCGCTGACAAGAGTCCTTGAAAGCAGATAATTGATTTTGCCGGCCTCCTTTCAAATGCGCTGTATACATCTATAGGTCCTCCAATTAAGAAGAGTTTTCCTTGTTAAGCGGCGCTGCTTTATCTGCTCGCCATGTTTCTAAATCCTTTTATCTCGAGAGAAGTGCTTGGGCCCCTGCATGGCTCGGAGGGGTCGCGCTAAGTCTTTATCAGAGACACTCTCAGCCTCTCTTGCGCGTGCAATAATTTGAAGATGAGCAAAAGGTCACTTGTGAAATGAGGTCCTGCCTCGGTCTGCCAGGATTCTTGGGGCGGGGAAGTGGGGGGAAAAAAAATAGAGGAATTACTCAATCAGGGTGCGACTCGAGTAAAGCCAGAGGCCCCGGAGGAGAGGACGAGGCAATCCGAAGATTGATTCCACCGCAGCGGCGGCTTCCCTACTGTAATTCCCACTCTCCGATCATTCATCTCGCTGTTTGCTGCTATGTGGAGCGCATCCGCCGTCTCTCCGTATGGAGATTTCGCATGAGGTCCTGGAACTCCCGCAATGCAAAGCCCACCAGGGCCGAGGGGGATGAAGAATACACTTACAGGGAAACATCATTATCTGTGATTTGGCTTGGGACCCTCACTCTCGAAACATGTATACGCAAAGGCGGGGTAATTCGGTGCCCCTCCTCACGCATGTAGTCCGAGGCGGGGAGATAAAGAATATGATTTGGACCTGGCCAATGCCGCTGGGTCATTTATCAGCCCACTGCCTCGCTGCCTTTGGGCTTTGGTGCAGATGGCTGACTATTTCCAGTTTGCTCCACTTGGAGCTGCCGTCCACATCCTGAAACAGAAAGGTGTCAAAGAGGGTTCTGTGGAGCAATGTCACAGTGGAAGCTTCTTTCTAGAATCAAATTTGGGAAATGAGAGTGAAGAACCCTCCTGTACCAAATACTGAGGCACTAAACTGAGTAAGAACACCAGATATGATAGAACATGGAGAACAAAGTGTAGTTCCAGATTTCTCCTGGACGCCCCAGACATTGTATGAATGTATTCAGTTCCTTCAGCAGCAATCTTGATTTAGCTTAATGAAGTACTGAGCAGTCAAAGCAGGTATTAGATGAGAACTGATAATAATACTGGGTTGTTTCCACAAGGAGAAGCTTGGAAAGGGTTAAATAAACACACTGATGTATGTAAAAGCCCTACTTACTCTATTAATACTGTTTAATATTTAAAATAAAGTGTTTTGCTGAAACAATAAAAGGTTCCTGATTGAATTTTTTTTTTACATATAATAATGTCCCTGAGTGCCTAAAATCTTTGCCCAGTACTGTATCATGGGGAACTAATACTTTGATTTCATATGTAAACATGGTTAAATGTGCAATTTGTAAGTTTTCTTGTTCAAAATTAAGTTTTAGTTTTCGCTTTAAAATGTTTCAAAATAAACTAAAATTATTAACAGAAAAAGAAATAACATTGTGTTGCAGAGATATCTACTGAAGTTGGCATACTAATCCGCTTGCTCTAACCCGTCCTTTCTTGTAATACTACTTTGTACTTATAGTATGTCACTGTAATGTCATCTTCTATCAGTCCAACATGTGAAGATGAAGAAGTAGCGCTGAACTGATGGTGTATACTAACCAATTATGTTGAAGCTGCTGCTCCTAGTTAGGTTTTTAAGAACAGGTAACCAATAATAATAAGAACTGCTGAAGCTCCTGCTGAAGCTCTCGCTGAAGCTCTTGCTGAAGCTCTTGCTGAAGCTCTTGCAAATGGCCATTATAATGACCACCACTGCTTGCTCGTGGAAAGAATTCACATTTCGTCGCAAACAAAAGGAGTGACATAAATAGAAGCATAACAAGAATTAGCTCTGGTCTTGCTTTCCACCACTGGAGGAACTGGTAACACTGGAGAGGAGGGACTGTGTGATTAATATGATAGGGGTGGACACCACAACTTTCTGGTGCTGTGTTGCTCCCTATTGTTTCAGTATACGTTCTGCATCTTACAAAATCTGTTCTGTCCTTATATGGTCACAGTCCAAACCAAAGCATGTATTTTAATTTTCAATTTGTCAATTAGAATTTTTCTATATGCTTTAAAAATGGCAACAGCGAAAGTGACATTGAAAGTTATGAACATTTTTAGTTTCTCCTGTAAAATTAAATATTTTATTAATACTTATTTTTCTGTGGACAGCGACAGTCTGCAAACTAATTTATACAACACAGCGTACTTACATATGTCTGCCCATCAGTGGGGAACCCTTGGGGCCTTTTAGGCCTTGAGAGGCAGCCTTATGATGACTCTTAATTTAAAAATAATTTTGTAATTTTGGTTCATTTTTTACTGAATAATGACATCATGCTTATTGTACTTAAACTCTGCAAATGCTGTAGTAAGATATTGGAAACAAAAGCATTACATTCAATGGGAATCCAGTTTTTTACCTCTTTTCTTGCATCTCAATACATACAGTCAGGTGAGCTTTCTCATTGGTTGGGCCTCCAGAGTATTAAACACAGAATTTTATACATTTATGAATGAATTCAGGCATCTTGAATCCCAAAAGCAATTTTCCAAACATTTTATGGCAACAAAAACCTCACTGACCAATCACGGCCATCTCTGCTGTTGGCATGACAACAACCAAGATGACGGAGCAGATGTGTTAAAGGAAACAGAGCTTTTTTACAAAGGCTAAAAGGATCAGAATCTCCAAAAGCAGCTGAAACGGGGCTCAAACTGGACTACGAAGTAATCTATAGCCCAGTGTTTCCCATCCCTGGTCCTGAAGGCCCACTGCTCCCCAAGCACCTGATGCAACGGAACCAGATCTTTTAACAGCCTACTATTGAGTTAAAATGGGTGTGTTGAAGCGGGAAAACAGTAAAATGTGCAAAGCAGTGGGCCTCTAGGAGCAGGGTTAGGAAACAGGCTATAGCCTGTTCCTAAACACACTCAGCCTGTTTTGTCTCAGGCTGATCTGTAAGTTTTAGGTCTTGAAATGAGGCCGAGAACCTACTAGTTCACCTTTAGCTTTCTCTTTTCGTGGGAAGCGTCCCACACAATGCCACTATTTTATCCTTTCCTAAGATATCTTATGAGATCTTATTTGCACTTGAAGACTAAGTTAGTCCTGAAATGAGTTGATGTTGGTTTAGAAATGGAAAACAGTGGCAGCCGTATGGCAGGACTCTTTACTGGAGGAATCATTGTATGTAGAAGTATTACATATGAGGTGAAATATGAGTTACAATGTCTTTAACATACATAGTAGTAGAGTTCCATAGAGGAGCTAGCAGACAATGTACCACGAAGCATCATCTCCGATTGTTTCTTGGTTTTATTATATTTTGTATGTAGCAGGTTCGTTCAGCTCATTTACTTATACATGTTGGAACTATGAAGAGTGTTTCAGCCCAGGACCTGACACAGTACAGATTAGCCAATCACAACAGAGCGCATTTGCATACATTAGCCTTAAAGGCCCAATGATAAAAACATAAAAACAGCCAGTTCCAAGAGATTGTAACACTTTTTTGGAGTGCTCTTTTCTAGATGATTATTAAACCCTACCCAAAACCTAAACCTAACCCTCACACTGGCTTTAATCCTAACGTTAAACCCAACCCACAACCTAACCCTGACCATTGCTCTAGCCTTAATCTTGACTCTAAAACTAACTTCAACCCAAAACCTAATCCTAACCACCCTCACCCTGGCTGTAATCCTGATTCTGCACTTAACTTCCTCAGCCTGACTCTAACCTCAGCCTGACTCTAACTTTAACCAAAACATTAATCCTAACCCTCAGCCTGGCCCTAATCCTAACTCAACCTTAACCTCAACCCAAACCTAATCCTGACCTTCACCCTGGCCTTAATCCTGGCCTTAATCCTAATTCAACTTTAACCTCAACCCACATCTAATCTTGACCCTCACTCTGACCTTAATCCTGGCCCTTATCCTAACTCAACCTAATCTTGAACTTCACCCTGGTCTTAATCCTAGCTTTAACTTCAACCTAAAACCTAATTCTAACCCACAGCCTGGCCCTAATCTTAATACAACCTTAACCTCAAACCAAACCTAATCCTAAACCTCACCCTGACCCTAATCCTGGCCCTAACTTCAATCTAAAACTTAATCCTAATCCTCAGGCTTGCCCTAATCCTGACCATAACGTTAATTTTAACCCAAAATCTAACCCTCACCCTGGCCTTAATCCTGACTCTTCCCCAATATTAACCCAAAACCTAATCCTGACCTTAAACCCAGGATGTTGTTGGTCTCTGTTCTACCTGTTACATGTTCGGAGGCTTCTCAGGTGAACATCTACAGACATGAAGTTAGAGCCTCCAAAGTGAATGATAAACAGATTATTACTCATTTTTATTAAATCTTATTCACATAGTTAATTAAAAGCCTCTCCTTAATCTACATGATGTGCTGTGAAGCATCTATTTACAAAAAACTTTGCTGCTCATGACCACATTACACCTGTTCTCCAGCATCTTCACTGGCTCCCTGTTAAATATATAGGATCCAATTCAAGATTCTCCTACTTACTTACAAAGCTCTAAACAATCTTGCACCTCCATATCTGTCCAACCTCCTTCTTCCTTACAAACCGTCTCGGTCTCTTAGGTCTTCTACTGCTGGGCTTCTAAATGTTCCATCTTCTAAACTCTGTGGCTTTGGCGATCAGGCTTTTTACTGACTCTCTCACACCTGTGGTCAAACAATGTTCCTCTATTTCCATATATAAATCTAATCTTAAAGGAAACCCCGGCTGGTAACACATGTGAGCCTTAATAAGGTGTATTGATTCTAAATTATTAAGACATGTAAAAATCACTAAAAGTATCAGATTTATTTGATTTTCTGTGAAATCCTGCTGTACGTGGGTCACCATTGTTGTATCTACTGACGTGATCAGCGGGTAGTGATGTCAAATGGTTGCAGTATCCGGCGTCGCGCTTGAGCACAGCTAGCTAGCTAAACATGCTACTATTCAGTCTTTACAGTTTGAGCTAGAACACAACATTTCTGACATCAGCGGCGACAACACACACCACGTTAGTGTAAATGGTGAACAGAGAGTGTGGAGGAGAGAGTGGACACAGTGCTGGAGTTGTTGTGAAGCTGTGTGTTGGTGTTGACGGAGAAGGAGAGAGTCTGTTAAAGGAGCTCCGCTTTCTAGCAGGAAACATTCACACTCAGTAAACATCAGTAAAAATTAGCTTCACACTCGTTTATTAGTGAAGTAGTATGTTCACTACTAAGACTGTACTTTCACCTTCAGGATCCACAAACAAGGGAGAAGCAGCTAACGCTAACGCTAAACGTTGTTGGCGGGACATCAGGAGAGAGTCCAGCTCATGTTCACGTTCACGGTTCTTCTCGCGGTTCTCCATAATCTGGAGCTTTTGGACTTCCTGTGTGGGGAAACTGTGGCACTGCATTGTGTTTTAGTCTACACTTAAAACCAACAGCCTCCGTCAAGTCTCTCACCAGTGGTGGTCTACTGAACGACTCAAACTCATCCAGACGGAAGTGAGGAGGGCAGAGCGGGGGTCTTTGGGTAGCTGTGTTGGTCCACACGCTGCTTCACTAACTATTCTCCTTGTTTATGTTTGTGAAAGCTGTTTAGACTAATATCAGTCTTCCCACTGCCTTTCACTGAAACAACATCAATAACACAATGGACATGGTTTTCTTTAAGCTAGGTTAGTAACTAACATTCACTCCTTCCAACCGCAGTCAAGTTTACCACTGCAACCATTTGACCTCATCTACCCAGCAGGCATTGAATGTCAGAAATACTGGCTGCATCCATATGTTAAATATTTAGAATAAATAATTTTTAAATAAATCTGCTACTTTTGTGATTTTTTTGGGACGTCTTAATAATTTAGAGTTATTACACAATATTAAGGCTTACAAGTGTTGACAGCCGGGGTTCCCTTAAATGCTGCATTTACAGGTTTACAGGTTTTTCCCTATTACAGGTATGTCCAGGCTAGAAGGCATTCAGAACATCTCTCCCAATGCAAAAGAACCAAGCAGGGGTCAGGGCAGGAGAAGTTCGGAATCGGCTGCCAAAAAGCGGGCGAGCTCGTTTATTTTCCATAAATAGGAGGGCGAGCGGGCATACGTGCGTTGCAGGCCGGCCCCAGCCTCCTCTCTCCTGGTCCAGTGAACTCCGTTCATACCGATCCACGCACTTCTTATTCATTACTCAGCTTCTGCCAGCCGGCACTTGTGCGCTGAAACGGATAAATTCGAAATCTTTCAAAAGTCAGGGGGGAAAAAATCTACTGCAAGACATGAGGGATTTTCACCCATACATCAAACAGATTTATCCATCGGTAATGTACAGCGCACCGTGTTGTGATATTTTACACCAGGAGCCGGCTTTCTCCCGGCCCTTCCACCATTATAAATGGAACAAGGATTGACCACCGAGTTAGTCCATAGATTATTAATGGGTTTATGTATGTTTGTATTGACTTATGTTTGTTTAACATTTATCTGTGTGGACATCCAGCGCAAAGGGGGCAAGTTCACCTTGAAATGGAGGGAAAAAAAACAAAGATTGCTCATTTCAGCCTCCCCAGCTCGTTTCTCATCCTTAATCCAGACTCCAACTTGTGAGCTCATGAGCTACATGTACAATCAACACCAAGTAGAAAGGTATATATATATATATATATATATATATATATATATATATATATATATATATATATACTACTGCTCAAAAGTTTGGGATCACAGTAAAATGTTCTTGTTTTCAATGGAGTATCTTCTTCCTTAACACAACAATGGACTGACGGGTCTCTAAAGAAAGTTGTTTCTTTCTGGTCATTTTGAGTCGGTCAGCAAGCCATCAACTGCTGATGCTTCAGATACTAAACTAACCTAGAATGTTGTTCTCCCTTTTATACTCACTTATTAGTAGAATATTTTTCAGCTGTGCATCACAATTGAGCAAGAGTGTCCTAACAACCAATTAGTCCAATAACATCCTTAACTTGGATTGGTGGTCGTACCAGGAGATTTAGACAGAGGACTGAGAATTTCTGATAATAGGACTATATGTAAAATAAGCCTCTATACAAAAATAGACTTTAATACAAACATTTTTATTCTTTAAAAATCATCTGATACACTTACATTAATTGGGAAATGTTTGTGAATTGCATGAATTGCATGAAAATTGCATAAAATGAAATTCTAAAGGGATCCTAAACTTTAGAGCTGTAGTGTATATATATATATATATATATATATATATATATATATATATATATATATATATATATATATATATATATATATATATATATATATATATATACACACACACATCATGTTTTTTTAAGTGACTTTGGAATTTGAAATATATTCTTTTACCAAGGAGTAAGAGCTGCTTGTTAAAATTCTGGATGTGACACTCATTGATGCTGACTCTGTATTGACTGCATGTTTCTTCACTGACCATGGGCACTAGGCACCAACTGACCCCATAAATTCATCATCCTACTTCCTTTTTCCTTCTTCCACCCATGGCTGCTTTCAAAAATGCATGGGGATCTAGATATACTTGCTGCTGCTCTTTTACTGCCTTTATTAAGCTCAGCAGCTGGTAATTAATTGGCTTATTATTACATCTTTATTAAGCAGTAATTGGGGTAAATCAAGCATTTTGCAAACCACTTTCATCTGTGTGTTATGCATCGTATTCTTTTACATATCCATTATATTGCTTACCCCGATCAAGCCAGTACCTGTTAAGTAACTTATCAAGCCAGCAGCTGGTAATTACTCAGCTTTATAAGTAACGAAGGTGAATTAAGCATTTTTCCATAGTTATTCACATTTGCATTGTTATATTTGTGCAGAAAATGTGTATTAAGTGTTCAAACATTGTTCTGTTATTTATATATTTATGTCCAATCATTAATGAGGCTTAATTAGACAATTATCATGGACACCTACAATTTTGAGCTAAAGATTGATCTATAATACACAAATAAAATCACTCAGTTACTCATTTAATAGAACCTGTATTCATAAGCGGTGCTTATTAATGTACTTAAAACATAGTAGCAATGATTTATAAGCCTACCCTTAGCATTTCACTGCTAGTTATACTGTGTGTGACTATGTATGTGACAAATAAACTTTGATTTGATTTGATGCTCTAATAATGCTTCATAATTATGTAATTTTATACTGCATTTCATTCGTTTGTAGCTTATTAACATGTTGTACCACAAGTGTCACTATCCATTGAAATGTTGATAATGACATGCATTTAATTAATTGATGGCACATATTACTGGATAACGATCTAAAAATATTATAAACATTTAAAATGCCATCACTGAGTGCTTCAAGTGGCTGATATTTTAGGTTACTCAGATTTGAATATTTAATATTGTATTATTTATATGTGTCACAGTACAACAATTCTGTATATATGTTTTTATAACAGGGTCATGTTTTATATGTTGAAGCACTCATAACTGTTAACAATGTAATACATACATTTATACAATACAATATATAATAGCACATACATTTCATAGGTATACCTGAAGCACCCAGAGATGGTATTTTTATTATTATTATTATTATTATTATTATTATTATTATTATTATTATTATTATTATTATTATTATTATTATTATTATTAGTGATAGTA
This sequence comes from Megaleporinus macrocephalus, assembly GCA_021613375.1. NCBI lineage: Eukaryota > Metazoa > Chordata > Actinopteri > Characiformes > Anostomidae > Megaleporinus > Megaleporinus macrocephalus. Next base: position 29,060,763 of record CM038714.1, read on the forward strand.
GTAGTAGTATTAGTAGTAGTAGTAGTAGTATTACCACATTATATTACACATTTATTGCATTATTATTATTATTATTATTATTATTATTATTATTATTATTATTATTATTATTATTATTATTATTATTATTATATGTTTATTGGATTACTATCATTATTATTCGAGTTTATAAGTAGGCTCAAAAACAATGCTACCACGTTAGAAAGAAATATAGAGGTATAAGTGCATTAATAATGTCTTATGAATATGGGCTTCATAGAAAGTGCTAAATGTGATACCTGACAAATTAATAATAAGCAACCAGTAAAACCAGCTAGTAGCTTTATAAGGCTTAATTAGAGCACTACACAGGCATTGCAATGTCCTTACTGAAGCATGGATGATTTTATATATCAAAATACAGTTATTTGGTCTCCATACCAAGGTAAACGTGAACAGTGAGAAATACCCTTTGGTATTTAGGATGGGGGTCCCATGATCTGCCATAGCATTAAACTACCTCCTTGTACCTACACTCTTTGTTCATTTTATCAGCTTAACTTACAACACAAGTGCACTTTCTAGTTCTACACTTACAGACTGTAGTTAATTTGATTCTCTGTATACCTTGTTACCCTGTTCTTCACTGATCAGGACCTCCACAGGACCACCACAGAGCAGATACTATTTGGGTGGTGGTCCATTCTCAGCACTGCAGTGACACGGTGGTGGTGGTGATGTGGTAGTGTGTGTTCTGCTGGTGGAGTTTTAAACACTGTATCCATTCACTGTCCTCTTCTACCTTGCAGGTCCACCATGTAGATGTGAAGTCAGAGATGATAGCTGGTCCCTTGCTGCACAGTTTGTAATGATCGGTCTCTAGTCCTTCATTAATGGTCCATGGATGCTGCCCACAGGACACTGTTGGTTGGATGTTGTTGGTTGGTGGACTATTCTCAGTCCAGCAGTGACACTGAGGTGTTTAAACACTCCAGCAGCAGCACTGCTGTGTCTGATCCACTCATACCAGCACATCAGTGTCACTGCATGATCCGCCTCCCTAATAGTACCAGCTCTATGGTGGCCCCGTGTGTAGATATGTGTAGGAGATGTTTTTAACATTATGGCTGACGGGTGTATATACCCTCTCTTAGGTAAGTGTGCCATAGCATATTTGTAAGGTTTATCAGAGGTATCCTGGGCAGGGTAACAGTTGCTAAGCTATAAAGGACCAATTTGCTACAGCACCACCCTGAGGCATCTCTAGTTAGTAAGCATACCAAAGGCAGACTTTGTTGATTGGTGGGTGAAGAACCTTAACAGTGGATTGGTATTTGATGATTGATTCTTCAGGAACAGTTTAATTTAGGGGGTCCAGGGGGTTAATTATTTTGTGTAATTGTATTGTATTTCGCATCTTGGTTCTAAATCAAGAGTGAAGCACTGCTGCACAGTTTGGTGAGTTTTCCCCGCTCAAATACACCTTATTCAGCAGTTACCTAGCAGGGTTAGCGAGCGTGTTAAATCGGGGAAATCAGCAATGTTTTTGGGCTCTGGGGCTTAGATTCCCAGCCCTGTTCTTAAGCTGCTACCACTCTCAACATCCAGCTTTCGGCTTATGCTCAGTGATTCATGCATTGCGAATGGCCTCAGAGGCTGGAAATGTATAGTCCTAACATTTATATAGTAATGTTAATTGCAATAATCGGCACTGGGAATATATTTAGTGTTGTTAATTAATTTCAATTCAATTCAATTTAACTTAATTTTAATTACACTAACATAGGGCTGTAGAGTATAACAAACCTCAGTCAGGCTACTTCACCAGTGTAGTACTACTTCAGTGTAGAAGGTTAATTAAAAAAAAGGTTAAAAAGAGATAAATAAGCAGTAGTGCAAATACAAAAGACAATCTGTGAAAAGTCTGTAAGTACCAGATGTGCAAAAGCAGTACCTGCCACTGTCAGTCTCAGAATGTGGCTAGAACAGGTGCAGACAGCAGCTAGCATATATGTTGTAGAGCAATGATGTAGTCCAGCGAACAAAGGGAAGTGTACATGCTGGAGAGGTGCTGTGGTTGAAGTAGCCAGAATTAAGTGGTGGTTGTAAACAGTAGATGTAAATACAGAAGAGTCCAGTGAAGGTAGAGAACATAGCAGCTTAATGTTCAGGTGAACAGAATAATAGATATACAGAGACATTTGAAGTGTATGGAATATACATCTCTGAAGTTCAGGTATAGAAGGTACCAGTTAAAGTGCAGTGCATACAGTCTCATGAGCTTGTGTGTAGTAGCTATGGTGATCAGGGCTGGATCAGTAACAGTCCATGGTGCTGTAGGCATTGTCTGGTATGCTCTGGTTGCTGGGATTATAATGGCTGGATCAGTAACAGTCCATAGTGCTGTAGACATGTTCTGGTATGTTCTGGTTGCTGTGGTGATCAGGACTGGATCAGTAACAGTCCATAGTGCTGTAGGCATGTTCTGGTATGTTCTGGTTGCTGTGGTGATCAGGGCTGGATCAGTAACAGTCCGTAGTGCTGTAGACATGTTCTGGTATGTTCTGGTTGCTGGGGTTTTCATGGCTGGATCAGTAACAGTCCATAGTGCTGTAGACATGTTCTGGTATGTTCTGGTTGCTGTGGTGATCAGGACTGGATCAGTAACAGTCCATGGTGCTGTAGGCATGTTCTGGTATGTTCTGGTTGCTGGGGTTTTCATGGCTGGATCAGTAACAGTCCATAGTGCTGTAGGCATGTTCTGGTATGTTCTGGTTGCTGGGGTTTTCATGGCTGGATCAGTAACAGTCCATAGTGCTGTAGGCATGTTCTAAGATATTCGTGCTTATACAATCCTTTGGTCTTCAAGTTGAATATGAAACTTCTAAAGCTGCCAATACTGAGGTGTGCAGCTAGAGGGGTTAGGTGGAGGTGGGGAGGCACTCCCACTAGTAAACCAGCCCCCCACCTGAGTTCTTATTTCTCAAAATGGAAAAAAAAAGAATAGCTGCCTTGGGGTGCATACCGTCACTGTTTTCTGCCAATTCTTTGATTGGATGCATATTTTAACATTAGTTGGTGGTTGTGTGGTTCAACTAGAATGATGTTTCTAGCATGTAATGCTCCCTACCTGCCAAGTAATAACCAACCCCCTTAAAATGAAGTGGCTGGCTAAAGCACTGGTTTCAGCTCCTATTCCTAATTCATGCACTCTTAGGGGTCTCAGAAGGTCTGAAAGTTGATCCAAAGTGTTAGCAATCAATCAAGTGTTTTTCACAAAGAATGGGCATTCTTTGTATGCACTTTCTGTAATCTGCCCATCTCATCTTACCCATATTAATGAAAGGCATGAAGTGCTTGAGTCAAACACAAATATTGATTAATATTCCGAGCTGTCATTGATCTCATGTCGACATGGCTGCTTCGCGAATGCCCCCCGAGCTACACTGTGTCCCCAGATCCCTATACGTGTTACAACGTCAGTGTTTCTTTGGACCTTTTTTCAATTACGTCTTCCCCGAGACACAAGCCCAAACCACAAAAGGGGGAATATTTTGAATATTGCTTTTGATTATATGCATGTTGCTCCAATGTTTCTCTTCCAACACACATCAGCGATTGTAAAAAATAATTGCCAAACAAGCTATGTAATTGGGAACACATAATACGTGTCATTTGTATTCATACCACCCCTGCGGTTCACCTGTACTGCCGAACCTCATTGCCTTTGAGAGACGGTTGCAACGAGGAGGGAAGAAAAACAGGAAAAAAACGAAACGAAGCCCCACTGAGAAGAAACAGTCAAATGAAAACGCTAACATTCACATTTCCCTGAAGGCTCCTTGGCAATAAAAGGAAAGGCCCTGATTTTCATTCAGATAGAAAGCCGGCGGTATGGCGCGCCGCTCTTTGCCTTTGCTCTACAGCGATGGCGGGGATGTGCACTGATCTTGCGATGGTTGCGGGGATTCTGGGCTATTTCCTCTGCCGGCCAGAGACAACACTGTGCATCGCATTATCGTGTTATTCCCCTGTCTGCGCTGCGCCGCTTGATTTGGGTGGAAATGAAAGTTTGGAAAGGGATTTTCAGATACATCCCCTTACCTAAGCTCTATAGCAGGTGAGGATAAGAACAGCATTTTGAGACTTTTTCGTTTTATATTTGTACTTAGAGTATAATGCAAAGAATAGCCCTTCACCTTTAGCATAAGTCGCCCTGAATACATCGGTTTTCGAAGGCTTACGATTGAGTTTGAGGACATTAGGACATTTGAGAGAATAGGACTTTACTGTCATAAGCAGGCAGAGGCAGCAACAGGAAATATAACCAATGGATTGTCTTTCCATTACCACTCTAGTAATCAGTTTAATGTTAATCGTAGAGTGGTATATCGTTGCTGTCCATAGAAAAACATGTTACATGTGTGTTTTTGTAGATTTTTATTTTCCTGTCATTTGAACAAGATAGCTGCTGTTTATCTCATGTGAAAACACCACAATGAATGGACCAATACAAATGCTCCAAAATAGCTTACAAAAAATTACATTAAATATAAAGTAGGTTGTTGCCTATTTTTGTAAAGTTGGCATTTTGAAGATACTCATTTTTCTTTGGACGTCATTGAAATTATCAGTACCACTTCACAGTAAGACTACCATCATAAAGTCCTTAAATCTAATTGTTATTATATTATAAACTCTTGCAAAACCATCAAAAAGCAATTAAAATGCTTAAATCTATGGCCAACAGTGACCTGGCCAAACAGTGAGCCCGCATTTATCAATACTTTTAAACTTCAGATTTCACTGGTTGCTTGTAATACTTTGTCTTCTCTATCAGTCAGTATTATACTATATTATAATACTGTAATATAGTATAATACTGGTTACTACAATGTAATGACCATCAGGGCCTCCTCCTCACCCATAACCAGCCAGCTCTCCTGTCCATTTGTGTCCATTTGTACACCCTCAGTTACATCACTGTGCCAGCCAGATGCACCAGCATTGAGATAGGATGGGACTGTTTCAGCTCACACCCACTTTACATAAAGACTCAGTTAGAGACTGCCTCAGTCAGAGACTGCCTCAGTCAAAAACTGCCTCTACCTGTGCAGCTTCTAAAGCTTTGCTATCCAGATTTCAAACAGAGACTCTCTTCTTTGGTGTTTAGTTTATTAAACTGTAAATACTGTTTGATCAGAGGAGGACGGGTCTCCCCTTGAGAGTCTTGGTTCCTCCCAAGGTTTCTTCCTCCAGTCTGAGGGAGTTTTTCCTCGCCACTGTTGCCTCTGGCTTGCTCACTGGGGGATATATATGTAACTGTTTGTTTTCAACTTCTGTAAAGCTGCTTTGTGAAAACATCATTGTAAAGTGAGCTACACAAATAAACTTTGACTTGACTTAATCACACCAATACCATATTAGTCAGAACTGCTACATTCTAAGTAATATTGTCTATCTCAACATATTCAGCTCACTATCCAACATCTTCCTAATAACTTCCTAATTACTTGATGCAATCCTCCCAGGTGGACATATTCCGAACCTAAAGCCACGTCTGAAATCACCTCCTTCCATGATACACAATACACAATACATGAAAGCAGCAGATGAGCATGGCTAGTGTCACTGAATACACAGTGTTTATCAAGCAATGCGCCAGTGTTACCCAGATGACCTACTGAATCAGGAGACGTTTTAAAGTATAGGGCCGTACACTGTGCTTTCCCATGATTCAGCTGGCTTGAAGCTGAGGTAGAAAAAAGTCGAAATGTGTGTAGGCTATGTAGCTGCTGCTGCTACAGATGTTAGCGCTACTTACGCTTCTTCTGAGGTAAAAAAAAATGTAAATAAGTTAAATTCCTCTTGGTTTGTCTTCTCCAGGTTACAGCTTAATGCCGTCTGGGTACAGATTTAGGCAAAATCATAGCTCAGTGCCACAAAGTTATTAAAAAAATGATGTCTGCAAATGGGGCTTTTAATGAATAGCAGGACCTTTACAGTGGTGGTCTCACAATTTATGTCAATGGTCATTGATAAGATGGAGGACATGTTGTGTGGATACTAAAAACATGTGTACAGGAAGATCTTACTGCTTTACTGGTTGAGCAGTACGCACTGGTCCAATGTATTACATGCTGTCTAAATGGGCAATTTTGGACAAAGGACCCTAGTAGTGTTCTATTCAGGGCGGCACGGTGGTGTACTGGTTTGCGCTGTCTCCTCACAGCAAGACGGTCTGGGTTGGATTCCCGGTCCGGGTGGTTCTGTGCTTGAGTGGGTTTCCTCCATGTACTCTGGTTTCCTCCCACAGTCCAAACACATGCATGTTAGGTTGATTGGTCACTCTAAACTGCCCGTAGTTGGGAGTGAGTGTTGGACATGCGATGGACTGGTGAACTGTCCATGTTGTACCCTGTCTTCACCCGATGACACTGGGATTGGCTCCAGTGACCCCGACTAGCGGGATTAAGCGGAAGATAATAGATGGATGGATGTTCTATTCATGGTGTCAGTCATTTTGTAGTGTTGTCTGAATTTCAAGTGGACAATTAGATTCCCTCTATAGTTCTATATAATACTACATTGTTACCCACAATGCACCGTAAAAATAATGGACAACCGATGTACACTACTTACAGGCCCTTCTTTCTACACGCCTTCGTCTCTATCTGAGGGCTGAAAGCTCTGATACCAACAGGGTGACCAGTATAACGGACATCTCGACTAACAGAAGTAAGAATATGAAAAATAATGGTAACAGAATTTTAATATAGCCACCAGCTTAAGTAAATAAAGCTTGTGCTCATGAAACAAGGCTGAACGATGTTTCACTTGGTATTGATTGAATTAATTGAATCAAAACAAGTTCAGAATCATAAATTTGACAGGCAAATGTATAGTCATGATAAAAGACACTAGAACCTGGAAAATAACGTTACAGTGATGTAATCTGATGATGCTAGTAGCCTCCATTGTTACAGATTGTTCATGCGGAGAAAGGTCAAGATGATTTGTTTAAGGTGTAAGTAAGTGTCGTCTGAATTCCCTCTATTGTCTACTTCACTGCTCCCCCATAGTGTTCTACAGAGAACAGTCCATGTAGTGACCAGTGAACGAGTGACCAGTTGGTCACACTTACCCACTCATACATCTATGATAAGCCTAAAACATGATATCTATTGTTTTTGCCGGGCTCCCAGATCATCATGTGTTTTTTTATTCATTTGCTAAAGCACATACAGTGGCATGCAAAAGTTTGGGCATCCAGGTCAAAATTTATATTACTGTGTATAGTTAAGTGAGCAGAAGACTACCTGATCATTAAAAGGCAGAAAGTTAGATTTAAAAGTGATGTAGTTATGGTGAAGTTATTGTATTTAAGTATGGTAAGTAACTACTAAGACCTGACGCTTAACAGTGCAGATGAATGTGGGCCCAATATCTGCCTCAAAACTCACTTGTTTTTGCCTTTCATAAGAAGTTATTGGTTGGTTTGGAGCAAAGAGTTAAAGTAATCTTTAGAAGGTTAGGAGCATTGCAAAAGTTTCTATATGTGTTTAAAGTGCAATGCAAGCCTTTCACATAAATCCTGAGTCAGCCTTGAATATACAGCTCACAGCCCAGGCTTATAAAGAAAACCTGAGGATGTGGTTTCATAGATAGCAGCGATGGAGTATAGGCTAATATTTCCATTATCTACACACAATCAAAGGTCTTTGGAAGAGCTTCAGGGCTCTTCAAACTACCTGTCTTCAGCTGTTTCGCAAGAAACCACGCACACAGTCATCTCATAACTGTTTAAGGGTTGAAATACTTCTTACTCTATGATAATATATCACATCCGTTCTGCTTTTGGTTTATTTTTTGAGTTTTAAAGAATTGGCGCTTTGATTGTTTAAATTACTGTACATTTGAAATCCAAACCCTCTGGCATATTTACATTTATGGCATTTAGCAGACACTCTAATCCAGAGCGACTTACAGAAGTGCTATGTGTTTGGTCAGAGTATGTATCTCTATCTAGTACAAACAGGTTTAAGTCCAAACTACTCGAGCTCAAACACTGCTATAAACAAGAGCCTGTGCTGATACCTAGAAAGAAGACCACAAAATATAAGATTAGACACAGAGCAACACCTAGCAAGACTGGAACACCTACAGAGAAAAGAATTAATACAAGACTACATACAATACTTAGCCAGAGTTCCTAGAAGATAAAGTGCAATTATGGTTTATACCAATGCTTCAATAGATCAGTACTTATAAGTGCTTCACAAAGAGATGGTCTTCAGATAGTTCGCTGTTCGGACAGCCAGTGGAAGTTTGTTCCAGGACAGGAAGTGGGTGCCAGGACAGAGAAGCGTCTTGTCATGTGTCTTCCATGAATCTTGAGTGATGGCGGGTCTAGCGGGTCTAGCCGAGCCGTACTTGAAGCATACTTGAAGCGCATATACTAATAGAGATATTGCATAGTGCTTTGCTTCATTAACAGGCACTTGATTGGCATAAATTGTGCTAAATAAACTTTCCTCTAATCCCAAAACGCTAAGCTTTGCCCTGAGCCAACATTGATTTACTGGTCAGAGGAAGTGCTTTGACACTGACACTCGTGTTAAATACATCACTGAACACTATATAAATTTTTTTGTGGGTAAACCTAGAAAAATAACTTCATGTGGTAACAAAAAACAGAACTACTTTTACTCAATTAAACAAATTACTTTTATTAAGGTGTTTATTCAGGTTGAATATAACTGGTTAATTGACGTATTACATTTACAACATTTAGCAGACGCTCTTATCCAGAGAGATATAAATGCTTAGTGTTCGGTCAGAGTATGTACCTCTACCTAGTAGAAACAGGTTTAAGTCCAAACTAATCCTGCACTCAAACAATAAACAAGTGCCAGTGCTGATACCTAGAAAGAAGACCACAAAATAAAAGGTTAGACACAGTGCAATACCTAGCAAGACTGAAATACCAACAGAGAAGAGAATAAATATAAGAATACATACAGTATCAGTGCAGTACTTAGCCAGTGTTCCTAGAAGATCAAGTGTAATCATGGTTCATACCAATGCTTCAGTAGATCAGTGCTTATAAGTGCTTCACAAAGAGATGGTGGTCTCCAGTCTGCGTTTGAAGACCGTGAAATAGTTCGCTGTTCGGACAGCCAGTGGAAGTTCGTTCCACCATCTGGGTCCTGGGACAGAGAAGGGTCTTGTCGCTTGTCTTCTATGACTCTTGAGGGATGGCAGGTCAAGCCAAGCCAAACTTGAAGCGAGAAGGGTTCGAGGTGCAGATCAACTTTTGATCATTGCCATCAGGTAAGCAGAAACTAAAACATTTAAACATTCCTTTTCCACAAAACACTGTTTACAGTGAAGAGACGATGTGTATATCCTCCTGTTCTCATAGCTCAGAATACTGGTGCAAGCTCTACACGGTACAAGATCATGTGTATCTGATGTAACAACCATGTTTCTAGAATGTGGAACTGACTGATTCAACAGCTTTCTTTTCATTTTGTTTATTGTGAACAATTAGTAAGACTGGCTTTGTTATAGATGTAGATTAGAGAGAGTGTGAATGAGAGAAAATGAATAAAGGCATAGTGTCACAGTCCAAAGAAAGATCTATCTCCATTTTCGATGACTTTTCTTTTTCGATATCATTTGAACATGGCAGGTCCCCCTTATATCACGTGAAAGCCATATGACGAATGGACCAATTGACATGTTCCGAAATCACTTGGAATAAAACCTCTTGACATTAATGTACATTGAAATTGAAGATCGTATTTGTCCCCATAAATGTTGCTCATTTGGAGTTGTTCTTTGGACATCAACAATATTTAATCAAATAAAAGCAAATCTACTTCAGAACAAATCAATGACTTGGGAAAAAAATGCTTTTTTGGTTCAACCTTAAAAAAGTACTTTAGGTGGGAACATAAATTGATGTTTTACTCTACTTAGCCAATTTTGTTGACTGAAATGATTGTTCATTGAAACTTAGAGTTAGATTGAATCAAACTAGTTCAGTTCCTTGTTACTGTAACGTCCCAGTGAGGGTTAGATGCTTGCGGCTGAAGTTTAACTTGGAAAGTTTAATATTGCTGGGACGAACCCAAACTGTGGTCTAAAACATACAAAAGATCAAAGCATGAGCAAACAGATACATGTGAGCTAATCAGCCATAGAGTAAAAAAGCAGGAGATCAAAACAATGTCATAAAGTTAAAAAACAAAGCATGAGAAAAAATCAGAAAACAGGCACAGAATACAAAAAGCTTGTTAACACTCAGGTAGCTGGGATGATACTTCGCGAAGAATTGACAAACATATATATATATATATATATATATATATATATATATATATATATATATATATATATATATATATATATATATAGTGGAGTGACTACGCAGCTTAGTTTTGGGAGCTGGACCACGCTCTGATTACATCTACCACCCATATATACTCGCAGTTGTCTCGCAGTTACCTGCCATCGTAGCTCACCATAGATATCATTATTTAAGCTTCAGAAGATGAACCCCTTTTCTCCACTCCCGATCCTTCATCTGCCCTTCTCAGACTCCATCGCGACCTCGCTCCATAGTTATGGTATCTGCCAAAACAGTCTCCCACGTTTCAGGGCCTTCCCACACTCTGGATCAAGATGCTCTCGCCATTCTTCCTCGCCATTCTTGCTGCTCCCTCCGCCCTAGGTGACGGGCTTCCCCCACCCCAGGTCCCCGGATCAGCACCCTCCGCCTCTCTCCCTTTGCCCCCGGCCATCTCATATGGGAGAAAGCCCTTTTCTCACTCCTCCAGGCTTTTGTATACTGTATAAATATATATGTTGTATCTATATATATGGAGTTAAGCACCACATTATATATATATATATATATATATATATATATATATATATATATATATATATATATATATATATATATATATATATATATATATATATATATATATATATATATATATATATATAGTTACAAACGGCATACATCGTCAATAATCAGGGGAGGCAGATCAGTGATGAGTAAGATTCCATGATGATGTGATCTTCCATAGAATTTTGGGAGTTGGTGATCATAGGGAGTTGGTGGTTCTAACCGAGCCAGAGGGAAACGTGATATTCAATATTCAATATGTGCAATATTTTTATTAGGTTGGAAAAAGCACTTTTTACAGTGTAAAAGAAACCATGACCTGTACCCTGCCTGAAACTCACTGATTCTTCAGGTCCTGTTGGGCTCGGGTTGGGTAGCAGATTGGTTTGAGTGTAGCCACAGATTTCTATATTGTCACTGTCAGAACATTGAAGCTTCATATCACTAATGTACAAACTCAAGTTAACTAATGTTCAGCAAATGTAACAAGATTTAAGCTAAGCTAATGTGACAAGACATTGTCAAAAATAATTTGAATATTATTTCTTTATGTTTGTCCAATTTTAACATGGAACAGAAACAATATGGAATGGACAGTAGGAATGCTGTTTATTAGAATTATCTATTATTTATTATGCTAACTGTAGTAATTATGTAGAAATAAATGAATAAATAAAATTAGGTCGTGTCAACTTCTAACCTACCCCATTAGGTAAAAGCATCAGCTCCTATATTTACTCGACAAGCCATGGCTTGCGAGGCTCCTGAGACATCTAAGACGGTTCCTGTAGGTCTGTAGAATACATAAACGTGTAGCTTCCATGGACACCCGATTGATAGGGTGTGTACGGGTGAGAAATGTCAAGGACTGGAGCCGGCACGCAGCGGAATGCAGAACTGTGATCAATTTTAATGGAGGTCAGGAGTGTCAGTAGTGTCTGCGGGGTTACCTGCGGAACCTCTTCGAAATCTTATGTGAGGAAATGTGACGTGCTATGATAAAATATCAAGACAGACTGTTTTTATATGCTGCAATATTGCACATTGCTTTCGTTTTATATTACCAGCCTACATACAGTATAGATTGCTTGATGGTTCTTGGCTCGGATATTTAGTTGTTGGAATAATCTTTAACTGATGCATATAATCAGTCCAGAATGTGAAGAGACTTATAGGCCTAGAGAGAAGGTCTACTGATTTCTTGGAACTAATAAATACATGTCTGTAATCATCTTACATGTAATTAAACACAGTAAGGATGGTGCTGAAGCTCTTCATTTCAGATATGATTGGGGACAATATAATTAAAATTTCGGAATTGGAGAAATTGACAGCAGAAAATAATTCAATCTGGGGAGGAAGAGAGCATTTCCATCAGGTTAGGTCTTCAGGAGCAGGATAAAATGTCTTAATCAGTGAATTCACCATCAATTAAATTAGGAAATGATAGTGGAATAAGCACTATTAGAGCATTACACACCCTGAATAAAAGAATGTTATTAATTTCTAAATAAAATCCTTATTTTTGGCATGTTTGGTGTGGCAGATATCATCACTAAAATATCATCACTTCAACATATTTTCAATTGAATTTATTATCATTGAAATAAAATGGGCGCCTATTCAGGGAGAAGCCTATATACACATAGGACAGTATGGTGGTGTAGTGGTTAGTACGGTGGTGTAGTGTAGTATATATATATATATATATATATATATATATATATATATATATAAACCTATTCAAGCTGAAGATACACAGTTGAGTCACATTATTATGACCACTGTCAGCTTTGTGGTCTGGGGAATGTTTTCGTGGCATTCTCTGGACCCACCCATCTATGTGGAAGACTCTCTCAACTGATTTGGGTTTGAATCCACCCTTGCAGATCACTGATTGTCTTCCCTGGGCCATACTCCCCCATCTGTGGGACCACCTGAATCATCGAGTTTGCTCTGGGTATATATATATATGCTTAGTAATCTAGAACAGCCAGAATTTGTTCTTGTGGATCTGTGCTAGCAGAAATTTAGATTATCATAGAGATGTTTTTTGTTTTAAGACCAAGTTTTGACTTTTCGGACTGTAAATATGGGCCATAGTCTAGTCCATCCATCCATCCATCCATCCATCCATCCATTATTTGCCGCTTAATCCCGCTAGTCGGGGTCACAGGGGGGCTGGAGCCAATCCCAGTGTCATCGGGCGAAGGCAAGGTACACCATGGACAGTTTGCCAGTCCATCACATGGCCAACACTCACACCTACGGGCAATTTAGAGTGACCAGTCAACGTAACATGCATGTTTTTGGACTGTGGGAGGAAACCGGAGTACTCGGAGGAAACCCACTCAAGCACAGGAGAACATACACACTCCACAGAGAACGGCCTGGACCGGGAATCCAACCCGGACCGTCTTGCTGTGAGGCGACAGTGCTAACCACTATATTACCGTGCCGCTGCATAGTCTAGTCATTTATGTTAATGTTGCAAAAGACAAATAAAAATATGGGAGGTCACTTACAAGCTTCAAATGTCTAAACAATTTCAATTTAGTGCTAACATACTAATTATCCCCTAGAGGGGCTGGTGAACATGACTTCCACCATAGAGATCAAAATATAAAATAGGACCAAATTTTATAGTCAGGGTTCATTATTGACTGTTATATTACATGGAGTGCTTTACCCTTTTGTGCCTCTATGTATATTGTATAAGTAATGATTTCTAACATGTGCTCTTGCTGTTGATAGAAATATGACAGCTGTAGATCTTTCTTGCTTAGGAATCGCGGCACTTTATCCTTTTTTTTTTTTTTTTGGTACTGGAGACAAAACGAGCCGTAATCAGTCTCAGTCGGCAGTTTAGAAACGATGCCCGTGCTGTGGGGATCAATTTGATGTTGCATAAAGGTCATCTGATCCTTTTTAAAGAAATGGAAAACTCTGATTAATAATTCATTCATGCATTGATTCGGCTTGACCTTTGCGTGGCCAAGCAGGTCAATTATCTTATTGAGAAGGAGGGTGGTGGTGGTGGTGTGGCGGGGGTGGGTAAGGAACATAAATGGAAGTGTTCCAAACGTTCTATTAATGTTCTAACAGCCACATTCATCATGGTTATGGGTGCGGGGAGGAGGCAGCATGAGCAATCGCTGATGTTTTTCACCAGACGCTGACAGCTTACTGTTTACTTAGCCGCTAATGCCAGCTTTGGTTTTGCCCAGCGGTGGAATAATTATAAGAAAGGGTCACAATGGTGACCGCTCAGCCTCTATATCCAGCAGGAGACAGAAAGTGTGGCAGAGCTGTCAGGAGATCCATGGGCTGGAACAGTAGCGAGACAGGCTGCGTCGGATCTTCGGGTGCCATCACAAAAGCAAAGCCAGGAGGAGTTGAGCGGAGTTCAGAGGCCGTCGTCGGTTCTCTGGAGTTAAACAAACAAGTGGTGTATATTGTATGAGCAGCTGTCGCTGGAGATAAGTTTTCTTCTTTCTTTCTTTGCTCTCCACCCCACCCCCTTACTGGCTCAGTCGTCGTTTCGCCTGTTCTTGTTTGCCTGAAAAGACAATCAAATTGGGTCTTTTGATCTCTTTTTAAAGAAACTGATTTGTTTTGAATATAAAATATCTAAATAATGACCATTTAGACTTTAACACAGCATGACTTGAATTCAGTGATGCTACAAAAAACAACAAATTTACATATCCCCACCTATTTAGCAGTATGTGGTTTGGTCCAACCTATTCAAGCTGAAGATACACAGTTGAGTCACATTATTATGACCTATTCTACTAGGTGTCAGCTTTGTGGTCTGGGGAATGTTTTCGTGGCATTCTCTGGACCAACCCAGATATGTGGAAGACTCTCTCAACTGATTGGGGTTTGAATCCACCCTTGCAGATCACTGATTGTTTTCCCTGGGCCAGATGGGATTGGACCACATCGGTTGGAAGAGCTGACCAAGACTTCCAGGTACTACCCTAAACCCCCCATTACCCCCACTACTTCCCCATCTGTGGGACCACCTGGATTATCGAGTTTGCTCTGGGTCTGTGTATAAAGAAGGTTTTAGGCTGAGATCTGAAAATTAAAGAGCCATTAGAAAAAATGGGAAACGTCAAGAGACCTGTGCTCTGTAAGGGGGTCCAGTGGCATAATTGCTATGAAATTATTATTATTTTTTTTATTCAGTATGAAAAATTCTGGTGCGTTCCGCTGCACTTAGACTAAGATACATGGGTAATTACCGTGGAATTATTTAATTGAATCAAACAATGCAAATACAAGAGTCAAGTCCAAGTAGTTTACTGTTTTTTTTAGGTACTTTTTATATATTTAAGGATTAATTGGTTTGGAATTTTCAGAAATCTCATGTTTATAACAGGCATCTGCTCTAAACAGAGGCCTTTCCAGCAATCAGATTATTTATGTCCTACAGGTTTCTTTATAAAATATAGCACCAATGACTGCCATTGGCAAGGCAATTTGTAGATGGGCACTTCACTCGTATAGCAGTTACAGCCCCCAGAAATCAATGTGTTCTCAATCAGTTTCAGATGGTTGATACCAATGGTAACTATCCTATATATATATATATATATATATATATATATATATATATATATATATATATATATATATATATAGTTTAAAACCCTTTATCTTAGCAATAAGTGTATTATTACCAGTAAGAACACCAGATATAATTACTACAGATGTAAATGCATATATACAAACTAGCATATATACATTATTTTGAAAGAAGTAGATATCTTGCAACCCAGTTTGAAGTTTAGCTACAGATTTCTCCTGGACTCCCCAGACATTGTATGAATTTATTACACTTCTTCACCAACAATCGTGATTTAGCTTAATAAAGTATTGAGCAGTCAAAGCAGAAATCACATGATAGCAAAGATTATTTAAATAATACTGGACTGTCACAGGAAAAAAGCTAAATAAACAAACAAATAAACACACTGACATATGTAAAACCACTACTTACTGTTTTAATACTAATTCTAATACAATATTAGTACTGTATATAGTGTATGATGTATATGTGCTGTTTGTTATTGTGCCTTGAAGACAGATCATATACAGATTTTATCTGTAAACAAACCAACAGCCGTTTAGATTTTAAAATAAAGAAGGACAGGGGTCTGATATAGTCATGTAAAATATGGGCCCTTGCCACAAAACAAATTATTATTAAGATGACGGGCATTTGAAAACATATCAGTGCACAGCACTGAGGAAAACAATGGCAATCTGGACGTGGAATGATCGATCCTGTAATGAATTCTGTAATGAATCATCTCAGTTACAGGTGTCTGGTAGACCAGAGCTGAGAGGGTATTGCCTTACAGTACATTCAATAATATATGGCGTCACAGATTGCGCTAATGAACAAGATGCCACTGGGCTGTCCCTAAGTGATCGTGTTCTAAACATATGACAGCATTCATTGTTTCTTGTTTCTCGACTGCTGATTTATACTCCCTCTACGTGTGGAAATGTCTGCATGCATTTCAAGCGATATAACCATCACTGCCCACAAACTTATCTGCATCAGCTCTATTGACATGGTCGTTAAGCGACACTTCCAGTAGAGGGCAGTTCGGGAGTAAATCAAACATGGCGATGGTGGATGAGCTTGTCGTTCTGTATTTACTTCAAAATCTACTTCTTCAAATAGTCCGGCCGTTCTTCTTCGTCGTGTTTATATGGAAGTTGTCGCGTCTTGCACTGCCCCCACGGTCTGCAGTGGTATTCACTGTTGCCAACTCCTCAGTGAGGAAAGTAGCTATTGGCTGTCCTGAAAATCATTAGAAGTTGCTAAGTGACGTAATCGCGTAATTTGCATAATGTCTATTTGTGTGTATTTGAAGGAATAACATTGTGGGAGAGAAAAAAGAGAGTAAAAACACACTAAATATGTTATAACTACAAATAAACGCTGAATAAATGAACTTCTTCTGTGGATTCTTTTTTTGTTGCCTTTGAAATCGGCCGTGTCACATTGAAAAATTTCCCTCTGGGATCAATAAAGTATCTATCTATCTAAGACGCCTTTATATTTACATCCTGCTCAGTACATAGGGGATGGGGTCAGCGGCGGCTTTGGGCATGCGCAGTGAGTGTAGTGGGTCGTGGAGCGGTAAGGGTCTGCTCTCACTATGAGACTGAGCACTGGGAGTGTTGCCGGACGGGGCCCACGGCAGCCCCCGCTGATCGCTGAGGACAGTAATTTAAAAAATTATGTTCACCTCAGAGTCTCCAAAAGTCTCCAACAACACCAGAAACAGTCGCTAGATTTGTCGCTAGTCGCTTTTTAAAATAAAAGTCGCTAGAGGGTCTGAAAAGTCACTACATATAGCGACAAAGCCGCTAAGTTGGTAACACTGGTGGTATTGCTCTATCAAATAATGCAGAGTACGTACAGAAAGCTCCATCCATATCCGTAATTAACGCTGATTATAAATGAAACTTTACTCCACTGCTGACTAACTCTTATTGTTTAATCAGGCCTGTGAACACTCAAATTCTGACATTAACATTCACATTGGATCACCCACTAGATGAGAAAACGGGATTGGGACTCGACTGGCCAGTATTGACTAGGGACTTGAATCGGGACTTAACTGCCTTGGCTTGCTTGTTCCCTGAGACTTAGTGACTTGTTCCCACTGCTGATATACACTCAACAAGCCCTTTTTAGGAACACCTCTATACCTACTCATTCAAACAGTTATGTACTGTAATCAGCTAATCGTGTGGCAGCAGTGCAGTGCATAAACTCATGCAGATACAAGCCAGCAGCTTCTGGTCATGATCACAACCATCAGAATAAGAAAAAAAATATGTTGGGATGATTGTTAATGATGACGTCCCGGTTTTGAGTGTTTCTGAAACTGCTGATCTCCTGGGATTTTCACAAACAACTGTCTCCTCAGACTTACCCAGAAGGATGCAATTAAGATGAGCAAGTCGCAAGCAGCAAGCAGCAGCAGCTCTGTGGACGGAAACATCTTGTTAATGAGAGAGGTCAACGGAGAATGGCCAGACTGGTTTAAGCTGACAGAAAGGCTGTTGTAAATCAGATAACCACTCTGTACAACAGTGGTGAGTAGATAAACATCTGAGAGTGGACAACATGACCAACCTTGAGGCGTCTGGGCTATAACAGCAAAGGATCCCTTCGGGTTCCGCTTCTGTCAGCCATAAACAGAAAGCTGAGGTTGAGTGGACATTGGCCAGGTCTGATGAATCTCTATTTCTGCTGACTCACAGATGGTAGGGCCATAATTTGGTGCCAACATCATGAATCCATGATCCCATCCTGCCTTGGGTCAACACTCCAGGCTGGTGGAGGTGGTGTAATGGTGTAGGGAATCATCATGCCACAGCCAACTCTTTCACTTCATGGATGTAGTTTCCTATTTTCTAATGTTTACTTCAAGCATGATAGTCACAAAGCCAAAGCCATCTCAAGCTGGTTTCATGAACATGACAATCAGTGTTGTTTAGTGGCCTTCTGGGACCATCTTTGGGAGATCGGCAGCATGAAATCCTGAAAAATCGGTGGGAATTGCACAATGGAGTCATTTCAACAGGGACCAGAATCTCAAAGGAAGGTTTTTTAACATCTTGTGGACTGTTTTGAGAGTAATAGGTGGCCCAGTATTATGAAGGCCACATATTATGGAAGGCGGTTTGTCTCAACGTTGGCCTAATAGAAAAAAATAAAATAAAAACAGTAAAAAATTAAACAGTAGTAGTTCTGTTTCAGCAGGACTTCAGGGACGACAACTCTCCAGTATCCTCCGGTACCCTCCAGTATGCGACGTGCTGCATTCTGAGTGTTCTGAATGATGTGCAAGCTCTTGGTAAGTGTGGGCCAACACAGTCACTCTGTGCATCAATGCTGGGAGAGGGGTTTTCTGTGCGCCGTTCAAGTGGACTTATTTAAGTGTGAGGATCTAATGCGTCTTGGCTTCCTAAATGAACTGCAGGCTAAGGCAGCAGCAGCAGCAGGTTCATAATGAGTGCTTAGTGCATGATTAGTGATCTGATTGAATGCCAGCCCCATTTATTACAAGCAAGATGCAGTGAGTGAGTCTCTCTCTCTCTCATTCTCTCTCCTCCTCTCTCTCTCTGTCTCTCTCGTTCTCTCTCTTCATCTCCCTCTCCCGCTCTTGCTCTCGCTCTTGCTCACTTTGGAAGTGAACCCTAAAGCTTTTTCTTCCACATCTTAGTATATAATAAGCAAAGATTGAGCATGTGCATCTTAAATGTCAAATGCGTGTTCATGTTTGTTCATTCTAAATGTTAAGTACAGAGCCTCTCTCTCTCTTTCTCTCTCTCTCTCCCTCCCTCTTTCTCTCTATCTCTCTCTCTTAGCCTCATGTTCCTGCTGCCACTGTCATTGTAAATTACGATATTATAAACTCTTCCCCCTGCAATAATTCTTCGCCTGAGCTCCAGCTACTGCCTGTCCCCCATGACTGATAGTAATGTTTGTCTTATTAATACACACAAGCTCCGCAGCTGTATTGACGTTCCTCTGTGCTCGCTCAGTCCTGCCGCTTTAAAACCTAATCGCTTAATCGCTGATGAACTTAAGATGGTGATATCTGCTGGCCCTGCCTGTGTCAGAGAGTTTAGACCTGGGATCAGCCTACCAGTGAGTTTACCGACATGGAATCAAACGCAGCAGCTGAAAACTGATCTTAGATCAGTATTCTTGCTTATGCATGCCTTTCAGTGCTTCAAAGTTAACCCATTAAACTGCAGGCGTATTATTCTACCTTTAAAGGGGATCTATTAGGGGTCTTTAGTGTGTTGGAGCTTTTTGTGTATGCTAATGCTTTACAAAGTTCAGTACCCGCCAGACGGGGAAACTCTTTCCCACAGAAACCACTTCTGGTGTCTACTTTCTCAGATGCCTGGAATGCTATTCAAATTGCAGACATTTTCTCTGTTACAAGGTGATGTCATCTTATAACACAGTCCTTTTTGGTTGCTTGTAGGGGCAGTGCTTGTAGTAGGACGATGCTATCATTTTCAGCTACTTGGGCATATGACCTGTCCCAACAGAGTGGGTGAGCTGACCAATCCGAGCATGCTGGGCTCATCCGCAGGCAGCTCTGAAAACATCTAGTAGACCCCAAATATGAAACCCTGAACACTGAAAATGAGCATAGTAGGTCCCCTTTAATTATGAGATGGATGATTGATTCTATAACTGCTATAAATGTTTTAGTTACCATGATATGTGTAATGTGTAGGGAGGTATTTTTTATTATATGGGGAGGAAAATTGCATGGCCTAGTCAGTCTTCTAACTCACATTCCATTGGAAATGTACAGAGGGTCTTGAAACTGTGCATCCAGCAGAGGGACCCTCGTAACCTTGGGAAACTGAAGACAGTCCGAGAAGAGAAATGGGCCAACATTGAACTGCAATGCTGCAAAAAAGCTCATTATTTGCAATCATGGAAGCTGTAATTGCCAACAACTGCTTTGCACACTGAGAAATGTCCCAATACATTGTGACTCTCATTGTTGTAGGCTACTGAATACCAAACCGCCATTGATATGCAAACCTGACTACTCTGATGTGAATCCAGCGTGTCAGCAATCGGAATCATGTTGCATTGCTGTGTGAGAGGGATATTTGTCATCTGCTTTGCAGGGCATGAGTAACACAGTTATATGGATTGCTGACCCAGGCTGGGCTTTATTTGTTTTTATGGGTTTTACTTCAAGGATCCACTCACAGGTCAGTGCTTCGAGAGAGCCAGCAGAAAGCCATAAGAACAATGCAGACTGGACAAAAGCATCAGGAATCTGGCGCACGAACACACACACACACACTCTCTCTCTCTCTCTCTCGCTCCCTCTCTCTCTCTTTCTCTCTCTCTCTGCCGCACTTTCTCTCCATCGATGTGTTTATCCGTCTGTCTATCCTCTCCCACGCACACCCCTGCACTGTTTTGCTCCGCATTCACACTGCCAACTGTCCGACTCTCACTATTCACTGAAACGATGCAGGACATTTTAATTACTCGGCTACACACTGCAACTTGTTTGCTCCATCTACTGGTGGAAAAAGAGAGACCTGCTTAGCTCTTGAGCAAATTGGATTGTAGAGGAGCACTGGGTTGATACAGATGAATTTGCATACAGGGATTGATATCCTAGCCTTTTCTTTTCTTTCATTTACAGCCTTGAGGTCCCTTTGCTGACATGTGTTTGGTTCCGTGTTCCAAAAACAGACATAATTCTTTTTTATATAATCATTTTCAACTTTTTTTTCATCTCATATAACTAAACAGGCTGTTGTTGTTCTACCTTTAAGTTGATATAGGTCAATGATCTTAATTGGCTTGGCCCATGCTGAAACACTTCTAATAACTTCATTGTGAATGGGCGGGTCTAAGCTGCCAGGCTGAATTGGGAGATATATAGAAAAGTATTTAAGGTTGTTGTGACCTCACAAAAACAGTCAATTGAAAATGGGCTATTCCTGCAACTTAATATTAGTTGAACCAGTGCATTTACTTAGTACTTTACATAATATTTGAGTTAAAAAAAAGTCTCTTTTGTTGTGTTTTCTCTTTTTTATTTAATGTGTTGTGTAGCTTTTGTGCATTGAAACAGTCTACAAAAGTACACGCCAGGAAGAGAAACCCTCTCCCACAGAAACCACTTTTCTCAGACGCTTAGAATGCTTTGTATTTGGATTTACAGATTTTTTTCTCTGTTACTCTGTGATGTCATCTCGTAACACAGTTCTTATTGGCTGGCTGTAGGAGCATAGGACTTGTACCAGGGTGATGGCACCACTTTTTAGCCATATGGGAAGTTGACCAGTCAGAACAGAGTGGACAAGTTAACCAGTCAGAGGACACTGGGCTTATTCAGAGGTGGGACTTAAAGAAGACATGAGCTCTATAGCATTTCAGACAGTGGGTGAATACATATGTACAGTATGAGAAAAATACAAAATCAGTGAATTCAAAATAGGTAATTCCAGTTAAACTAGCAGGTGAATGGCACATACTAAAGCTTCAGTAAAATGAATGAAAAATGAATGAACTTTAATTTTGAGGTTAAGAAGTATATTTCACAGTACTCTGATAAACGGATGCTAATATAATTATAGAAGTTATGGTTCCTTTTAACCAGCCTAAACTGGCGCACTTGATGAACATGCTTTGTGAGATTAGAAGTCAATCCTTAACAAATGGGACGCATCTTTCTAAATTCTGTTTCTTGCGTGCTAAGCGCTGTATTCTCAGCGCAGCTGTGACAGAGGCCAAACCCATTAAAGCACGGAGATTTGCCAAAGGTTCTTCCCTTTGTTTGATAAATAATTAAAGACAATTCAGCGCTGATATCGCCAAAATGACTTTCCTGTTCCCTCGAGCAACAGAGTGTTTCAGGAAATACATTCTTTTCAAAAATCATGAGCTCTGTGTCTTCAGAAGGTTCTGATGATTTAGTTCCTGCAACGCCGCCACGACGCTCCATGAAGAGCTAGTTTTTTTCACATTTGTCCTGAGAATTGCATCACAAGAGTGTAATATGTCAAAACCAGAGTTGCTGATGCATTACACTAGGGCTGGGCAATATGGACCAAAAATAATATCTTGATATTTCTTAGCTAAATGGCAATTTTCGATATATATCTCGATATTTTTTTTTCCCATAAGGTGATAACAAAAAAGACACTTCTGTGTCAAAGCTACACGTCCCAAATTCCACACAGACACTTTTTACTGGGGCTGGTTATCATAGATTTTGATACAGATACAATACCTTTTTTCTGAATTGTAATAAAAATTACAAAAATGTAGATATCTATTAAACAGAAAACATAAGTAAGTCTCATATTGTCACCATAAGAGGCTACCTTTATATATTTTATCTTTGTATTTGGATCTTGTTCAAACAATGAGCATATTTTTGCTGCTTTATTAAGAACAAACATTAGCATTACTTATGCTTAAACTATAAAACTATGCAATCCTTTAACAATAAAATTAGTTACTGCTCTGTGGCGTTTATTCCTTTACTCAGCCGACATCCTCAGCTTCTCTGCTACGGTGAAAGAAGCTGCTTCTCTGTGATCGATACACAAGTAACTGTTAGCTAATATCATACTTACAGAACACGAGCGATACCTAACAACGTTACAGGTATATTCATACAGTGACTGAATTTTAGCCATATCGCTAGCTAACTAGCTAATACGTGCTGGTATTGTGCTAACATTAGATTACATTTACATTACATGTACATTTATGGCATTTAGCAGACGCTCTTATCCAGAGCGACTTACAAAAGTGCTTAGTGTTCGGTTAGAGTATGTATCTCTATCTAGTACAAACAGGTTTAAGTCCAAACTACTCGAGCTCAAACACTGCTATAAACAAGTGCCAGTGCTGATACCTAGAAAGAAGACCACAAAATATAAGATTAGACACAGAGCAACACCTAGCAAGAAGTTAGCTGAATCATAACTGTTGTTCAGTGCTAACAGACGGCAGTAAGAGTTAGTTTCTCTCGCAAAGCTAGAAAGCAGCTCAGTGAACTGTTAACCTGCCTGATGATATTTTATCACTGGAAACAGCCGTTTAGTGTATTTAGCCCAGATTCTCGCGTCTCCGGTAGCGCTGTACTGCTGCTGTTCCTTAAGCCACTATCTTGAAGCAGTTGCTGCAGCTGCTCTGAGACAGATTCTTTCGAAGTAGAGCCAAAGTTTCGAGTGCTTCAACATGTTTAACTAGCTCTGTGTGTGCTCCCCTTGTTATTGCATGTCACGGCGCACGTCACGTTTTTGTATGTTTTTATTTTGCTTTATATGCAAAGTACCGAAAATAGGCACCAATTTTTATTAGACTGTTTGGTACTCGGTGGTACTGAGACATTTCGGTCGGTACCTTTTTGCTGTTGAATTGCGATTGCCAGCCCTATATTCAACAGGCATCCTCTTTGATAGCTTATTTCGTGTGTGCATCCATCTCCATGCTGCCGCCGCTGCCTGCATTTACTGGTGAAGCGATGGGGAGGGGTGAGTTTTGTGAGGGAGAGAGGCAGGGCAGTGTGAAGTTGACACAAACTGGGAGAGAGAGAGAGAGAGAGAGAGAGAGAAAGGTGGATCTACAAGTGTAATTGCTGTGCAACACAGACTATATCAATATAAACAATATTGTCTCATCTTATATCTCATATAAAAAAATACTGATATTTCTTAAAAACTCAATATATCGCCCAGCCCTACATTACACCGATGAGGCCGGCATAACGGTCACTAACCTTCTTAAGAAACATATAGTTTTCTATCTCCACCCCTGTACCTGCACTTCCTCAGGACCTTCTGAGGCATGTACCCCAAACCTCTGGAAAGCCGCTTGGGGAAAAACACTGACTGCAGAGCCCCAAACCAGGTCTTTCCTAATGCAACTCATCAGGGTCTTCGGAATAGACTGATTATACTTGGAAAGAAAAGGTTCCTGATTGGTTTTTGGCTCTGACATTTGGTTTTGGGGAAACATGTAATTGCAATTTGCATTACGTGGATGGTTGTGTGAACTTTAAAGTTCTTTAAACAGGTCTCTACTCAAGCTTTCCAATCTTTGGCCCTATTGCCTAAACATCCCAGACAACTCCATAGCCATCCATGGCCCAGGGTCGGAGGGAATATAATTAATTAGCGTCACTTTCTCTGCTTGGGTAAAATGGTCCCTCGCTTTCCCCATCATTCACTGCTAGCCAGTGCGGATGTCTGCTAGCTGGTGTATCAGAAATGGAAGTCTTGAAGCATATTAAGCTGCCCAGTGACATTTCTTTCCAGCAATGTTGAGTCATGGTGAGTCCGCCATGATTGTATTAGGGGGAAAATTGGATAAATATCCTAAAAAGAAAAACTTTAAAACATTAGAGTTGGCACTCTTGCAGGAAGCTAAATCTTCTGGAGGGAGATTGATGACCCAGGCTAACGTGCAGTTGTGTATACAATTAACTAAAAGTGAAGCTGCTTTTGGTCATCAATGTATTAGGGGGAAAATTGGGTAAATATCCTAAAAAAGAAAAACTGAGTGACTGGATCAAATTTTGAACAGTAGGATTGGCACTCTTGCAGGTAGTTAGATCTCCTGGAGGAAAGTTGATGACCCCAGACTAACATGTACAGTTGTGTATATAATTAACTAAAACTGGGGCTGATTTTGGTCATGACTGTATTAGGGGGAAAATTGGGTAAATATCCTTAAAAAATGGGTGACTGGATCAAGTTTAGAACAGTAGGGTTGGCACTCTTGCAGAAAGCTAGATCACCTTGAGGGAGATTAATGACCCCAGGCTAACATGTGCAGTTGTGTATACAATTAACTAAAATTGTAGCTGCTTCTGGTCATCAATGGATTAGGGGGAAAATTGGGTAAATATCCTAAAAAAGAAAAACTGTGTGACTGGATCAAATTTTGAACAGTAGGGTTGGCACTCTTGCAGGTAGTTAGATCTCCTGGAGGAAAGTTGATGACCCCAGACTAACATGTACAGTTGTGTATATAATTAACTAAAACTGCAGCTGCTTTAGGTCAAGCATCCTTTTCTAATAACTCTACAGACCTTGAAAAAAGACCCTCTAATAGTTGTACAGGGTATTTGATAGTGACTGAACTTTGTGGGTATTAATGATAGCAGAAGATAGTTTTGTTATGTGTGTTTTCGCAGGGTACGAAAAGGGAGGAGGAGGAAGCGAGTGCCTCCTGTCCCTGCGCGGAAAACAAATTGCCTTCTTTCCGGGGATTCTGGCCGAGTTGGGGAGCGTTGAGCGCGGATCAGAGCGCGTTAAGGATGTGTAATGAGTTCCATGCTTGGGAAATCATAAGCAGGATGGAAGCGGCCCGAAGCCTAGAAATGCTCGCAGCCGCTCAGCGCTCCGTTTTAAAGCTCCACTGTTCCCCAGATGGATTGCACACACGCCACACTAACTCCCCACTCTCCCTCTCCTTCTCTCTCCCGCTCTCTCTCACTCTCTGCTATACCTCCCCCACTCTTTGCCCGCTCCAAAACCGACATATCTCTGCCAGCTAACCAACCGCAATCTCCATCTCTCTCGCTCTCTCTTCCCTTCACCTGAAGCCTCCACACATTGATCATTGTCAGTGCCGTGTGTGTTCTCACACAGAGAAAACAAAAAGTTCAAAAACGTCTATTTCTTTTGGAAGTGCAAAACAAAAGAAACGACACAACAAGGCAAGTCTAGCTTCGCCAGACCACTAGTGCTGCTCGAGGGGGGGCGGGCGGGCATTGAGTGCTAGCTAGCTAACATCATTCTTGGATGCAATAGTGTAACTATGTGTAAGAGATTGGTGGGAGAACAATGGACTCTCTTTATAGCTGGAAGTCACTTATTGCTCCATTTTATCCCCCTGCGGCTGCTGCGGTCACAGGAAATAAACAATACTGTTGATATTGCTCTTCAAAATGGCAATAAAACTCTAGTACTTCCACAATAGATAATGCTTTCGATAAGGACATTGACTGCACTCTTAAAAATAAAGGACCCACACTGGCCACCACAGCTTACGCCCCATCAGTGAACGTGTTCAGGATTATTTGGATCATGAATAATAAACAAAATGCAACCAGCTTCCAGGATTTAGTAGGACTTTTCTATGAAGGCAAGACCCATGAAAAGTATGGAAGTTGTAATAAAGGTAAAGAGTTCTTTGTTGTGGCGTTGACTCTCTTTCAACGACTCTTAAGAGGGCCATCATTGGCAATAAGAGAAGTATACGTGTGAAGAACGTCTTTAAAGTTTTAAGAATATAACGTAGTAGAGTCCAGCTTTTTCCAAGGACTCCACATCCCAGCCAAGAATTGTTTTTATGAATGTGTTCTTGGCTGGCCTACAGACCCCAGGACACCATACCAATCAAAGCTGTGTGAACAGTGGGACACTCAATCAGCAGTGCATTCATTTAGAATTAGAATTAGAACACCCACATATACACACTAGTGAACATACACACTAGGGCGCAGTGAGAACACTTGCCTGAAGCAGTGGGCAGAGGTGCACTTTGGTTAGGTGCCTTGCTCAAGGGCACTTCAGTTGAGTGCTGTTGGTCCAGGGGATCGAACCAGTGACCTTCCGGTCACAAGACCTGATCTATCTACTACTGTAGGCCTCCCTCATGCATTTGGGGCTGTCTAAATTCTACTCTTAAGATATAGCCTATAAATCTAATCTGGTTCAGTACATACTGAGCCTTCAAGCTTCCTTCGCTTCAGTCTGCCAGCAATTGCGTAGCAGTACTGGAGAGTATGGTGGGCCTAGGTGGAAGCACAGAAGCCATTATAGACCCGCCACTACCAGCAGACTGAAGAGAAAGAATACAGACTGAACCAGATCAAAGAATGAACTGAAAGACCAGCCCTTAGGAGGAATTTGGGCAGCCTCAAATTTGAATACAGTTCAGTGCAAAAGTCAGAGACCACCCTTCAGCGATATCTTTGGAAGTCGATTGCTTTTTCTGCTACTCATAAGCCAAGTTGTTCCAAAGCTTTCCAATGATGTTGGGGTCAGTCCATCGTTCTGAGAACACAGTATATTAACAGCTGCACATTCTTTCAGACTCATAGTGTTGAGTTGTCTTCTTACAGCGGAAGGATGGACAAAAACATTAGTGGATTTTTTCTAGTCTATGGATCTAAAAGATGCATAGACTGACCACTCCAGAGACCTGACCTAGACAGTATTGGATATTTGTGGAATTACTTGAATTGTAAGTGAAAGATAAAAGACTAATTGTTGGAGGTGTGGAAAACCATCCCCACAGATTTTCTTGAAAAACTGAAAGTCTGCTGACAAGTATGGAAGTTACTAACAGAAATCTATATTAAATGTAGTTACTAAAGCATTTTCTGTTAAATATAGTTTTGTTTTTGTATTAAAACACCTAATATTTTAAAAGTCTTGCTGTTACTGTAGTGGTTATGGGTTTTACAGGAACAGGGTGCTAGCCTGAAATCCAAACCTCCTCCTTTCTCATCTGGGCTAAGAACCAGCAACAGCCCCATCCATCTCCTTGAAGATAAAACTGTGCATGTTTACCTCCACTAAGATACCAATAGTGGCCAACACTACTGTGCAAAAGTCTTAGTCTTATCAATAAGTGTGTTTTCAGCAGTAAGAACACCAGATCTCATTAGAACCGTTGTAAATAATCATAAATACAATACAAAGTAACATGAATATCTTATTGTGAAAGAAGTAGATCATATCTTGAGCTCCAGTTTGAAGAACAAAGTGTAGTTCCAGATTTCTCCCGGACGCCCCAGACACTGTATGAAGGTGTTCAGTTCCTTCAGCAGCAATCTTGATTTAGCTTAATGAAGTACTGAGCAGTCAAAGCAGGTATTAGATGAGAACTGTAAATAATAGTGGGTTGTTTCCACAAGGAGAAGGTTAAATAAACACACTGAAGTTTCATTGCTGTCCAAAGAAACACATGCGTCTCCAAAATGGTAACTTTACAGGAGAGGCCGAAAACCTTCTTTACTTTTAATGTAAGTCAATGGAACCAGAATTCTTTCCAAGCTATTCTGAAGCATTTATGTTGGTCTGTTCATCATGAAAATGTCACGCCATGTAAATGGCAGTTGCTGTATTCAAATGTATAGAAAAATGAAAATAAAAAAAATGTATATACTGTACATGTTTTTCTTTGGACACCAGCAATATGAAAAAGCACTACTTACTGCATTAATACTATTTAAATCTTTTTTTTTTTAAGTAAAGTGATTTGATGACCAAATAAAAGCTCCCTGTCTGGAAAAAAGCTTTTTAAATATAATAATGTCCACAACATTTGCTGTATACCAGTGAGACATGGAGGGCATAGGCAAGCATCAGTAGAAAGCTGGATGTAGATGCCTACACCAATGCTTCCAGTTTTTCAATCACATGACCAACAAAGAAATCCTAAGAAGGAAACTCCTCACCATCTCCACCCAACGAAGACTTTATCCATCTATCTGGCTAATCCTCACCAGAGACCAGAAACATTGGAGAAATGTTGCTGCCCAATATGTTATGTATGGGAGGATCGATGTCCGCTCTGATGATGTAAATGATGATGATGATGATGATGTGCCAATAAACAAGAGGAGCATCATAAACTGGCTACACACTTTCGCCCACAGCAGCTTGTTGTCCCCAGGAAATTGCCTCTTCTGCCCTACCCATATGACAACCCTCGACGAGCGGTTTGGCAAGAGAAAACGTGAATAAAGCGAGAGGAAAAAGAAAGTAGTGCTTCTTCTATCAGAGAAACAAAAGCCACCTTTGCTACGGTTTGGAGGAACAGCATTAACATAGTAATTAGCGAGAACATGTGCGCAGGGTTTGCTAATGGAGTCTGCTTAATCTTGTTATTAGTCATTCAATTAATGGGGTAACCAATGATGCGGCTTGGCTTAAAAGAGCCCCAGCTGGGTTTCACACAGGACTAAAGGCCAAAAACAGCAGCACTAATGCCAAAATGGCCGAGGGAGCCTCGGTAGCGGATGGCAGGTGTTATTGGCTTCTGCGCTCTGGGCGTGCTTAATGAAAGCTCACATACGAAGCGCAGATTGTTGTACTGCCTCACGAATGACTGCGAGGCGCATTTCCGACCCTTTAACTTCAACAGCAACCGCGGAGAGCTTTTCAAACTTCGTCTTTGTCTTGTAGGGCTTCTTTTTCTGAGTGTTGACAATCGATAACGGCTATTATAAGCCAGGCCATATGGTACTCGCGTTTGTTGTTGTGCGCCGCTGCTCTCGGCGCGGAGCAAAGGTCCATCCTTGATCAGCGGCGATAGCATCTCTCAAGACTACAGTTCTGTTGGGCCATCTGTCCGTTTGTGGACATGTTAAATGTCATCCTTTTGAAGCAATCTGCAACGCATTTAACATGTTTATTTGCATCACATATGAGAACATGGCAGGTCTGGTCGGTGCCAGTTTAGCCGCCGGCCTGGAGGATAAGCATGGCTTAGAAGTGACAGCAGGAAAACATTCTACTCTAGTTGCACCAGATCCAGGTAGAATTAGTATTCAGCCTTGTCAGTTCTTTCTTGAGGATGCATAAGACAAAGCGTGATTGATTGAGGTTCCTTGAACATTCCTCTGAAATCTGATCAGCGTGCCTACTTTACATACAGTACTGTGCAAATGTGTTTGGCAGCCAAGAAAACAAGTTTCCAAGTATTGTTCTTTGTAAATGCACTCAAAGTTTTAGAATATATGCAAATAAACATTAATGCTGGAAAATGTAGTATGTTGGTCAGAAGAATACCATTAGAAGAACTTCCACACTCTTAAAAAGTATACTTCTTATCCTCGTTAATAAAAACAATGGTTGTATTAAATGGTTCTTTGCATGGTTAAATGGTGAAATGTATTTTTACAGTACTGTGCAAAGGTTTAGGCCCTTGGGGACATTATTGTATTTAAAAAGCTATTTTTTTACCAGACAGGAAGCTTTTATTTGCTCAACAAAACGCTTAATTATTTTTTTAAATATTCAAACAGTATTAATACAGTAAGTAGTGCTTTTACATACGTCGGTCTATTAATTTAACCCTTTCCAAGCTTCTTTTTGTGGAAACAACCCAGTATTATTTACAGTTCTCATCTAATACCTGCTTTGACTGCTCAGTACTTCATTAAGCTAAATCAAGATTGCTGCTGAAGGAACTCAATACATTCATACAATGTCTGGGGCGTCCAGGAGAACTCTGGAACTACACTTTGTTCTTCAAACTGGAGCTCAAGATATGATCTACTTCTTTCGCAATAAGATATTCATGTTAATTTGTATTGTATGTATGATTATTAACATCTGTTCTAATCAGATCTGGTGTTCTTACTGGTGAACATACACTGAAGGCTTTTAAACTACCAGCTTAGATGCACAAGACTTTCACCCAGTGGTGTATATAATTGGCTCTACATAGCACCAAAAATTATTCTTCTAATGCTAAAAGCTTGACATCATAACAATAGCAGAACCTTCTTTTTGCATTTGCATTGATTAGTTAAATTTCAGATTAACTACACTCTCAAAAAATGTTTATTTAAGCGTTCTTAAGTGAAGACAGTGGTTATTTGTAGAACAATAAACAAACATTTCTGGGCATAAGTCTTTTTTAGCATGGTTAAATGGTTTACCAGATTGTGTTATATGTAGTTTTCAATAAAACCTTCTGAATAACCATTTCAGTATGAAAAGAACAAATTAAACATGGTTTATGGTTCTCTTAGTGATTGTTTCTATAAGGAACCACTATCTTTACTAAAGAACCTGTGAAAAAACATCTTTTTATGTTTGTATGCACTTTAGCCACTGCATGGTTGGTTTAATACCAGATTTTAACACACTTTTAAATAAGACGGTTCTTCAAGTGTTCTTCAGTGAAGACAGTGGTTATTTATAGAACAACAAACACACATTTGCATGCATACATAGTTCTTTGCATTATGAAAAAAAGTTCATTAATTTGAGAGAGAACATGGTATTACATTTAAAAATAACACCAAACATTGTTCTGCTATTAATAAAAGCTTGATTGTAGCTTTTGGTGCTATATAGAACCGTCAACACATTCTTGATCAATCTCCAAAACCATTTTACCATGCAAAAAGCCTTTGGTTCGTCAAGTGTGCATGATTTTACCCTTATAGAAGCATCTAGAGATGTGTAGATGTAAATACTGGACATTTTTAAGAGGACCTTTAGCATTAAAGATTAACTAGTTAAGCTAAGACACTTAAACCTGACTGAATACAATGTACCATTTTTTAGTATTTAACACCTCCATCCTCAGACGTGTCAAGTTACCAAGTACAAATACTTCGTTACCTTACTTAAGCATAAATTTTGGTTATTTGTACTTTACTGGAGTCATTATTTTTCAGCTGACTTTTTACTTCTACTCCTTAAATTTTAAACATAGCCTCGTTACTCTTGTTTTCATTCATGTACATTTACATTCCATTAAAGATTATTGATAACATGCCTTTGAAGTTTGACTGCACCATTACAATACTTATAGACAATTAGTCCTCATAGCTTCTGCTCCATGAAACACATGTTAATGCTCAGTAGTACACAGATATGCTTCTTTAATATATTTACATTGTACTAAACTACATTCATGTTCAATGGGCGTATATGCGGCTGAAACAGGAAGCCTAGCGCATCCCAAATTTATTAACATTAATATTTTAATATAACATTACAATTATTATGGCTTTTAGAAGAATGATTTTTTGGGGAGGTGGGCTAGTGCATTATAGACCCCTGTGGTGCGGCCTTAATGGTAGTTTTCCCTTACATTACTTTTACTTTTATACCTTAAGTAGTTCTGAAATCAGTACTTTTACACTTTTACTGGAGTAAAAAGTTTGAGTTGATACTTCAACTTCTACAGAAGTATTTTTAAACTCTAGTATCTATACTTCTACCTGAGTAATGAATGTGAATACTTTTGACACTCTTGTCCATTCTTTGCCTTTATTACAGCTTCTATTCTTTTTAGGACTCTTGCCTTCAGTTTTTAATTTTAATCTGCAGAAACAACTCCAAAGTTCACTTCTGGAAAATGGTTTCTCCATTTAATCTCACACAACATCAATCGGTGTTGATTTCTGGAATCTGGGGTGGCAAGTTCACCGGCAGCTTGTTTGATTCTTCTTTTCTGTAGTAATAGCTTTCTTTTTCTCAGTAATAGCTTCTTGACAGCTACGTATCCTTTCCAACATATAGCCATGAGGGGTCTTCTCACAGTTGAAGGATAGACAGAAACTCCTTTGGATTTTCTTAGATCTGAAGCAAGTGTAGAGCTTGATCTTCTCTCAAAGACCAAAGCTTCACATGCTCTTCAGTTTTGGAGGTCTACCAGGTCTTTGGCACTTTTGGGAGTCCCAGTTTCTGTAACTCTAGTTCTGGAAACTCTGAAATCTCATTCTTTTTCCCCTTAACTTCAACTTGCTCCTGAAAAGTTGCCTATGACTCGGCTCGGCACACGCGTGTTTTTCGTTTCTGAAGTTGGTGAGCTGCGTGTGTCTGCTTGTCGAGCTGAATGAGTAACTATTTATTGTCACTAATTTGTGTTGACAAATTGGAATTTTTGTCAGCTGGGTTCACTTTGGCTCCTGTTGGCTTTGAAGCCTAGATTTATATATCTTCTAAGCCGCGAGGATACATTTAACTTGTTTATGCCAGTTACCTGCATACGGGTTCCTGCTGTCACCTGCTGTGCCTATTCCATGCATCTTCCAGAGCTGGAGTTCAAACCTCGCTTCAGAAGCCGAGCGAATACATGTCTACGCAAATAGCACAGTACACAGAGCGTTGCCCCGAGCAAGGTATAAAAGCTACTCGTCACTGGGATGCTTTTTGCCTATTTCATTTTTTCCTACATGTTGAATATCCTATTACACGTTTGAGACTTTCCTCCTTTCCCCTGTTGTTTGAGTGATTATGTCGCGAGCTATATGTGGTGGCGGGAGAACCTATTCAAGTAAGGATACAGAAAGAGAAGTCTGCTCAAAGCCAGAGCTTTGTCTGGGGGAGAAAATGACTTGCAAAAAAAATAAAGAAATAAATAAATAAAACATGTCATTGCTGCAGCACTGTGTTTTACCTGCAGGCACAGTATAGCTTCTGTTGGTCCCTTTCAGGATGATTCATAGCTTAAAGCTGATGCTTTAGACATTTTTGGAAGCAAGGAAGCTTGTAACAGGCTTTGTAAACAACAAAAACGGGGGCAAAATGGTGGGTAACTGCACCCTATACCACAGCCGATCATTCTTTTCATGCAGGTGTTCAAGGCGAAAGAACGAGCCCGCGCTGGTTGAGGAGCCAAAGAAAATCGCATTTACTCTCTTCCTTTGACTGCAGTCGGAGCCGTATGCATTTATTTTGGTCCACCGCGTCTCCGCAGCGTCGAATGTGCTGGTTTCCACTGTACAGGCTGCTACTATCCCGTGTCAACACCAACAAGAAATGCATCACGTGTTGGCGGCCAATGTAATTATAGGGGTACCTCAGTGCCTTCATAGATGCCTAATGAACTGGATGTTATATAATATAGCCTCATTCCGAAATGTGATGCTTGCAACCCGTTCCAAATAAGACAGGCGCATGTTTACCACTCCGTTACATCATCTCTCCTTTTGCTTCCATTAAACAATCATCATTGGCAGTTGTCTTCACTTTTGAAACTTATGCCCATTTTTTTATTCTATTTAATTCATTTCATCAGCCGTACCACCATATAGGCCCTTAATGTTCAATATACTACTTCATAACACATCACACATTTTCAGAGAGAGGCAGGTCTGGACTGTAGTCAGGCCAATCTACCAACTGCTCTCTAATTTCAATCTAATTATGCAGCCATAATGCAGAAAGTGGTTTGACCTTGCCGTGAAATAAACATGGACGTCCCTGAAACGAAACAAAGTCGCCTAGAAGTCAGAATATGTGGCTTAAAATATATCTTTCAGCTCTAATGGTGTCTTCAAAGATGTATCCGTGTATTTTTGTGCACGACGTCTCAGCAGCATTGAGCATGCTGGTTTCCACTGTACAGACTGCTACTATCCTGTGTCAACACCAACAAGAAATGCATCACATGTTGGCGGCCAATGTAATTATAGGGGTACCTTAGTGCCTTCGTAGATGCCTAATGGACTGGATGTTATATAATATAGCCTCATTTCGAATATGATGCTTGCAACATGTTCCAAATAAGACAGGCGCATGTTTACCACTCTGTTACATCATCTCTCCTTTTGCTTCCATTAAACAATCATCATTTGGGGATCCAGTTGTCTTCAGTTTTGAAAGTTATGGCCAATTCTATTTATTTCATTTCTTCAGCCGTACCACCGTATAGGTACTGTTCAATATTCTACTTCATAACACATCACACATTTTCAGAGGGAGGCAAGTCTGGACTGTAGTCAGGCCAATCTACCAACCGCTCTCTAATTTGAATCTAATTATGGAGCCACACTCTTGTAACACATGCAGAAAGTGGTCTGACCTTGCCATGAAATAAACATGGACGTCCATGAAACGAAGCAAAGGTTAAGATCTTTAAATGTCCATTGGAAAAATGGTCCAATTTAAGCTTTAAATATCGGGTTTCATTTTTAAATAGCCTAAAAACCGGCATAGTCAATAACTTAGTGCTAACATGAAACTAGAAATCCCCTAGGGGCTCTAGGAATAACGTGTTTACACACAGCGGAATTTGACCTCCATCCATGCAGTGAAACACCCACATACACACATGCCAGTGAACAGTGGATATACACCTTAGGGGGCACTTACTTTGAACAGAGGGCAGGACTATCCATAGTGCCTGGGAAACAGTTGGGGTTTGAGTCACCATCTTTATCACAGAGGTAATTTTTTCTTTTTTTTGTCACGTATCCCACCAAATGAAGGCCTAGCACTAATATACTGGGTTCACTAAATATTTTACTTGCCATAAAAGCATACTGGAAGCAACATTTCATCCAGCAACTATTCAAAGTGACTGTAGATAATTAAGCAAATGCTTAAAATAATGGACAGTGGTCAGTAATGGTCTGATTTAGATATATCATAACTATGTAAAATTAATAGTCTATATTTCTGCTGGGAACTATGTTGTAAATATTTCTTACATATTATGCTATCTGTTAAAGTGAGACACAGATGGCCGCCACACCAAACACTATAGAGGTCACAAGAAGTTTATGGTTCAGCAAATACCGCCATTGGGGTCACATTGGCCAGATGGGTCACATGGGCAAGATGACCAATAAAGGCAGGCCTATAAGACTGTGCAATTGCCAAAGGTGTCAAAAGTATTCACATGCATTACCCAGGTAGAAGTATAGATACTAGGGTTTAAAAATACTTCTGTAGAAGTTGAAGTATCAACTAAAGCTTTTTACTCCAGTAAAAGTATAAAAGTACTGCTTTCAAAACTACTTAAAATATAAAAGTAAAAGTAATGTAAGGGAAAAATGCTATTAAGGACAAAAGCTTAGGCCCACCACAGGGGTCTATAGTGCACTAGCCCACCTCCCCAAAAAAATAATTCTTCTAAAAGCCATAATGACTATAATGTTATATTAAAATGTTAATGGTGATAAATTTGGGATGCGCTTTATACGCCCATTGAAAATGAATGTAGTTTAGTACAATGTAAATATATTAAAGAAGCATATCTGTGTACTACTGAGCATTAACATGTGCTTCAAAGTCATGTTATCAATAACCTTTACTGGAACATAAATGTACATGAATGAAAACAAGCTAAAAATAAAATAGCAAACCTGCCAACTTGGGAAATTTTTTTTTAGTAGAAACTTCTTGCGGTGGGGCGGCGCATTACAGCATGTCACAGTGCGGCAGGCATGAGATCAGGTACATTTGCACCCGGGCAATGGGAATCAGTAAATGCATGCTCATTAAAAACAAAAACACTCCAATCCAATACTCGAGCACAAACATTTCACTCGAGCACAGAAAACAGCAAAGGTGATTCATATGGCGTGCAAGGACAGCTATCGAATCAAGAATGAAAAAAGGTGCTATGGATGATAAACATGCACGCAGGACTTCTTTCTGTGCTCACAAGTTTCACATTTACACTCACAGGAGAGATTTTTTCACACACCAATTGCTAAAACAAAAAAATTGCTAGTGCGCGAATTCATAGACAGTTGAACTCAAAGCCATCAATGATTTTCTCGTATTCTGATGAGACAAATCGTTGCCAAGTGTAGTTTGATGTCTAAATGCGTGTCTGCTACACAAAATGCGTAAAGGTTGGCTGTCTGAAATAGGAGTAACGAGGCTATTTTTAAAATGTAAGGAGTAGAAAGTACTGATAATGGAGTGTAAATGTAAGGAGTAGAAAGTACTGATAATGGAGTGTAAATGTAAGGAGTAGAAAGTACTGGTAATGGAGTGTAAATGTAAGGAGTAGAAAGTACTGATAATGGAGTGTAAATGTAAGGAGTATAAAGTACAGATAATGGAGTGTAAATGTAAGGAGTATAAAGTACAGATAATGGAGTGTAAATGTAAAGAGTAGAAAGTACTGATAATGGAGTGTAAATGTAAAGAGTAGAAAGTACTGATAATGGAGTGTAAATGTAAGGAGTAGAAAGTACTGATAATGGATTGTAAATGTAAGGAGTAGAAAGTACAGATAATGGAGTGTAAATGTAAGGAGTAGAAAGTACAGATAATGGATTGTAAATGTAAAGAGTAGAAAGTACTGATAATGGAGTGTAAATGTAAGGAGTAGAAAGTACAGAAAATGGAGTGTAAATATAAGGCGTAGAAGTAAAAAGTTAGAAAAATAATTACTCCAGTATAGTATAAATAACCAAAATTCCTGCTTAAGTAAGATAACAAAGTATTTGTACTTCATTACTTAACACGTCTGGCAGTTGCCAGTCTGTACCTTGCTAACTTTGACAACAAAGCATATACTCTGAACTGCTCTTCCTCTTCATGCTGACACCAAGAAAAGAAGTCATAATAACTATCACTTTTACTTCTTAGTGAAGCAAGGTTTATTTCTGTCCTACCAAGCGCTGCTTTTATTAGGTGCCTGGAGTGTGTGTGTGTGCGTGTGTGTTTAATGTTCTAAAAACCTAAATCCTTCCAAGATTCATGCCTTGTGAAAATTGAATAAGCTGGATCCCTTTTGACCATGTTCCTCTGTTCTGTTTCGAGTGCTTGGGATGATTGTTACTGAATCAAGGGCTTAGTTAAAGCAGCTTGCAGTGAAGAACAACATTTCAGAGTCAAATTAGGGAAATGAATCTCTGGGTTTAGCTGGAGAAGCCCTTAAAAGGACACTGATGCCTATAGCCAGAAGAGGACACAGTACAAAACTAGAAAAGTTGGATGGTTGCACATAAACGGCAAATAGAGGAGTGCGGGTGGGTACGTACGTCTGTGGACTAGAGGTTGGGGAACTTCCCCTTAGGCAGTTTGGTGGCTGTAGGTTGAATGAAACCATAATGTTTGGCTGCGCTTGAAAATGAATGGGATCCTATGGGAGGAACGAGGGATGAATAACCAACAAATAGAGCAGCACAGGTCAGCATATCTGTGGATTAGAGCTTCAGGACCTGCCTAAAAAGAGGTTTGGGTGAGACTGAAAATGAATAAGACTCTATGGGAAAAGAGAGATGCGGAAAAACGATAAACAGACGAGTGCGGATCGAACTAACACTGCAGTCGTGGTCGGGAGTCAGTCCTGAGTCAGTGTATGTGGAATGGTCTTTGTTGGTGGAGCAGAGGTTCATCAGATTGGCACAGACTTTTCCATCCTATTCATTCTCTATAGGATAAAATTCCAGAGAAAATCTGTAGTTTTCCAGAATCAGTGCGTTCGATCCAAAAGCTGTATACAAGCCCGAATTACACAATCAGACTAGACGATCCGGAGTTGGAACTGTTGGAACAGTTGAAAACTGTGGGAGAATTGATCTGGCCATTTAAAGGTGGGGTGGGGTGCCATGGGAAGGGGTATTGGAGAGTTTAGCGGTGGGCTGGAATTGTGGGGACAGGGGTTGCAAGGTGGTTTATGATTGTCTTTTTTTTCTATTCTTTCTGTCACTACATTGTACCCTTATAGCCTATCGTACTTAAAATGATAATAAATATTTGATTAAAAAAAAAGAAATCTGTGGGAGGAGTTACGAGGTAAAGATTTGATAGAAAGCTAAAAATGAATAACAATATTGCAGCACGTTTCTTTGCTGTGCGCAACCAGAATAAACAGCTGCTTTGTTTTGGTCCTGCATGGACAGCCCCAGTCAGCTGAGGAAAAAGCGGCCTGTCCCGCCTCCCTCCGCCAAGCATGCGCATCCACTGTAGTGCCTCGGACTCTTTGCTTAACACTACCTGACAACTTGGTTGACATCTCAAAGAGTTCCTTAATATATTCTTAAACCTTTTGGCATCTCTTTCCTGCCCCAAATCTCATGAATAAAGCATGGGGCCCAGTCAGCAAGTGAGCACGAGGAGAGGCAGCCAGCCTCCATCCATCACTGTCTCGGTGCCTCGCTGGCAAGCTGCATCAGCTCCCCCAATAATCGCTCCCTCCCTCCCCCTGTCAGTAAACAGGTAAAAGAGCTGGGGGTGCGGATGGTGGTGGTGGTGAGTGGGGGGTGGGGGACAAGTGGAGGTGCAGGCATTTAGCAGGCATAAATCTTCCGGAATTACAGAACAGGCTTGCCGAGCTGTCTGCTGCTCTCTCCCTGTCTGTCTGCAGGCAAAGGGAAAGTGTCTCTTCGGAGACAAGGTAAACTGAGATGCGATGAAGACGCTGCCTTGCTGGTTGCTGGCTAGTCACCCGTTACCAGCGAAGATGTCTGTGCACGAACCTTGATTTGTCAGCAAGCCTCTAGAATTTGACTGGCTTCTGTTTTTTAAAAATGACTGCATGCCACTCTCTTAGCTTTGTGAAATGCAGGGTTGGTGTGGACGAAGGCTTGCTTTACAAGGTGAAACTCGAATTCCACTAATTGTAGGTTGTGAGAAACATACTTTCTGTGCAACTCCACAGCTATTTTAAGCAGAATCAAAGTTGCATGCACTAATCCAGTAGTTATTGCAATAATTTGTTTGCAAGGCTCGAAGTCAATATCTTGGTAACATTTCAATACATCACACCTTCAGGTAAGTAAGTAAGTAAGTAAGTAAATATTTATTTATATAGCAATTTTCCAAGTGAAACCATAGTCTGGACTATGGACAGGCCAGCTGGATTATGCAGCCAACTTTCATGCATGAATATGGCTTGGTGCTTGGTCATGTGGAAATAAGAGTGGACCTCCCTGAAAAAGACGTCAATTAGAAGGCAGTGTATTTTGCTTCAAACCGTGTCCCTCACAAATGTGAAAATAACCCATGATATGTATTAAAAAATATTAATATTTATTGATATAGCACTTTTCCAAGTGAAACTACAAAGTGCTGCACACAGTCATAAAAACATAATAAAAAAAATCAATAATTAAATAAAATAAACACATAAACATCATAACAAAACAAAATCAATTAAACAGAATTAAAACCAGCAAATCTAGCTATGCCCATCTGCAAAGGCTAAAGAGTACAAATAAGTTTTAAGACTTTAAAGAGCTCTTTAGAACCAGATAGCCAAATATCCAGCGGAAGGTTATTCCAAAGATTTGGAGAGCATACAGAAAAGACACAATCACCCTTTCGTTTCAGTTTAGTCATAGGGACTACTAATAGCTCTTGATTTGAAGACTGCAATACCCTTCCATTTGAGTAGGCTATTAATAGCTCAGAGAAATACTCAGGACCCTCTCCACAAAGCGCTTGATAGGTTAAAACCAATATTTCAAAACAAACTTTATAAGCTACAGGCAGCCAATGCAAGGTGGCCATCATTGCATGTACTAATCCACTAGTTATTGCAATAATTAGTTCACAAGGCTCGCAGTCAATATCTTGGTACCATTTTAATACTTCACACCTTCAAGTAAGTAAGTAAGTAAGTAAATAATTATTTTTTATATAGCACTTTTCCAAGTCTGGACTATGGACAGACCAGCTGGATTATGCAGCCAACCTGTTGCAATCCATGCATGAATATGGCCTGGTGCTTGGTCATGTGGAAATAAGAGTGGACCTACCTGAAAAAGACGTCAACTAGAAGGCCGTGTATGTTGTGAAAATGTGAAATGTGAAAAATAACCCATGATATGTCTGGCTTTTAAACGTTACCCTGGTAACAATCTTTATGGTCATTTTCTTCTTAGGCCCAGACAAAGTGATTTCCATTGCTTACATAAACTCATCAGACCACAGTACACATTTCCACCATGCATCAGTCCATTTCAGGTGAGCTTGATCCCATAGAAATTTGGCAGCCAACCTTTTTTTGAGTTGAGGCTCATATTAAAGCAGCATTTTGAAATTATCAAGTGAATGTTAAGAAGTATCATGTTGCAATGGTGTCTACAGGCCTGCCCTGTCTCGTTATACTATTTTGTCACAGTAGTAGTCAGTCCAACTAGAGACTGCCCCGACAATATGTTCTAACCTCCTGCCAACCATGTTAAGGGTCCTACTCTGTTAGACCATCTAGGTACAGGTAGCCAACAACTAAACAGTAAACACAATGGCAGGTGACCATTATAATGACTGCCTCCTACTTGTGTGAAGACTGTATGTTCGGCTGTGATATAAATAGTAAGAAAGCAAAAGTTAACATTGCTATTGCTTTCCATCGCTGAAGACAGTCTTGTATCTAAAGGGGTGAAGTTTCATGCTGAAATGAAAGCTTTAGCGAAAGTTCTGCCAGGAAGACTCCAATGCTACGTCACTCTCTCATCCATTACTCCAGCCAATTGCAGGCTGCCACCTGTCTTTAAAAGAATTCAACTCATGCTCCTTCTTTGCTGCCTTCAGGTGCTGATGTTTCTACACGCTTCCCCCTCGTCCCCACCACCACCAGTTGAGTCCCAGTCCTGCCGCCTCCCAGGGAGGCGGCTTCACCCCTGCTGTCCATATCCAGCAGGATCTGTGAGGGTATGCATGCTTAAAAACCTGGACGTAGGACTGGGCTTATGCCAAAGACTGTTTCTTCATGTTTTACAACAACTAACTTTCCAAATGTGAACCTTATCGAAGATTAAACCTAGTTTTACATTCCTCTACCTGGAGTCTTTTTGGCAGAACTTGCAATGTTTTTTTCTGGTAAGTAAACAGCTCTTAATGCTACCACTGAGGAGGAGAGACTGTGTGCTTCTTATGATGTGGTGGACACCTAACTAACGGCTGATTTGTTGCCCCATGTTGTTTGGAGTATGGATTGTTATGGAAGTTGTGTCAATCACTTACAAACTGTGCACGGATTGGAAAAGCACAGTGGTGAAGTTTGGTTTGGCTTTACATGGTGAAACTTTTATGCAACAATTTGCAACTTGATAGTTATTTCAGCATTAATTGTTGCTCTAGTTATCAAAATCACAACCAGGCATTATCCTCACAACACCATTCTGAAGGTTTTTGTAACTACACGGAGTCTGAGCTAAGTGAACCAAGAACACTACAACTGATTAATCATCACCAAACGAGGGGTCACACTGATGTAATCATCCTCCTTAAAACTCTGATTGGCAAATTTTCAAACTCTCTCAATCTCATGTAAGAAGAGCTTAGCTGTTTATGGATCAACAGATGCCATGTATTGTGATTAGCAGCTATTGTTGAGAAACACACATTTAATGCCTGACCTACGCTGCAGGATACTCAGGCTAATATTAAAGGTTGATTTGCTCCTCTTGACAAGATCTTCTTATATCAGGGTGATCTTAAATGATTATGTTTTTCACATTATCCTCTGGTGTGGGGACATTTATGCTTGGGCATGGTACAAGGCATCTAGGCCTAGTTTGAGTATGTCCAAACAAAGGAGTTGTGCAGTGCAATGCCAGCGGAGGCTGGAGGGGCGGATACATAAGTCCATAGTGGTGGTAAAAGGCAATGGGAAACAGGAAAACAAGCAGAACAAATAACGAAACACACAGGCAAAAACACAGGGCAAGTACACCACAACGTACACAACAAATCACACAGCTAACTAACTGCAAAACAAAGCAAACTAACAGCAAAACACAGCAAACTAACAGCGAAACACAGCTAGCTAACAGTGAACAGCAAACTAACAGCGAAACACAGCTAGCTAACAGTGAACAGCAAACTAACAGCAAACACTGCTAGCTAACAGTGAAACACTGCTAGCTAACAGTGAACAGCAAACTAACTGCGAAACACCGCTAGCTAACAGCGAAACACAGCAAACTGACAGTGAAACACTGCTAGCTAACAGCAAAACACAGCAAACTGACAGCGAAACACTGCTAGCTAACAGTGAAACACTGCTAGCTAACAGCGAAACACCGCTAGCTAACAGTGAACAGCAAACTAACAGCAAAACACAGCAAACTGACAGCGAAACACTGCAAACTAACAACGAAACACAGCAAACTGACAGCAAAACACTGCAAACTAACAGCAAAACACAGCAAACTGACAGCAAAACACTGCAAACTAACAACGAAACACAGCAAACTAACAGCAAAACACTGCAGACTAACAGGAAATGTCAGACTAAGGTAAGAGGAAAACAGGGAATATAACTAGACAAGAAACATGAAACACCTGGACACAGGAGGGGTTACAGATACGAACCAGGTGGGGGGCGGAGACACTAGGAGCACATGATCAAAACAAAAACAAGCACATGGCTAACACGAAAAACGCAAACAGAAGCACATGGGGAAAGACAGGATGTAAACAAACAGGCAAGGACAAAGGAAACAGGGCAGAGCGGGATATGCAGAAAGCACACATCAGTAGCATAGCACTCGGCTCAGTGAAATAATAATCTGGGATGTTTCATTCAGGGCAAGAATTATGGACAAATGATCTGTGATTTTTTAAAACCCTGTATTGTGGACCGGGCATAAAGTGAACCAATAATAGAACTAGGGCTGAAACGATTCCTCGAGGAGGTTTAGTCTATACAGCCATATACAGTATACACTGTTTAACATGGATGACTTTTACTGTTGCACGCTTACGGTGTTGCCAGGTGACACGAACAATAGGTGATTTGATGGCGCTGATTGTAAAATAGAGAAAGAGAGAGAAAATAAGGAGAGATGAACAGAAGAGACGGGTCAGAGAAAACCATACACAGTGTCCAACATCTACTGTAAAACTGAACTAGCCGAGGAGTTACTGAGAG
Organism: Megaleporinus macrocephalus; assembly: GCA_021613375.1. Lineage (NCBI taxonomy): Eukaryota > Metazoa > Chordata > Actinopteri > Characiformes > Anostomidae > Megaleporinus > Megaleporinus macrocephalus. The sequence goes on from CM038714.1 coordinate 29,104,544, forward strand.
TAAACCTGAAGAAAGACGTGGCTGAAGTTAGCTTCTTATGTAAATTCCACCTTTCCACCTTAAATGATGCAGCAGTTAGAGGCGGCAGAATGTAACTTCTATACCATTTAAGGTGGAACGGGGAATTCAAATAAGAAGCTAACTTCAGAAAGCAAGCAACTGAGCTTTCCCAGGAAACTGATAGCGAGTCTGAGTTTTATGGTAAGCCCTAGCCGAGCACCACACCAGCGTTTCAGTGTTTCAGCACGTCCAGTCCACAGAGTGGAGCGACACACAGTAACCACAACATTTAGCTTAAATCAGTGTGATGGTGAGTAGAGATGAAGGCTAGTAAAGTGTGTATGTTATGGTTATATGTAATGGCTAGTTAAGAAAGTGAGTGTGATGGTGAGTTATGTCTGTAAATGAGCTTCATTCACATTATCGTTTTGATCATAGTTACAAACACACACTCAAAACAACATACACCCCTCACACACACTTATCCCCTCCCAGTGATGCATAAAATACACAGTAAACTAAATATCAGGTGGTGTTTGTAACAATTTGGAGCCTAAAATGCACCAAATCCTATACAGTGAGAGTATTCAGTTTAGTTTGTTTGCAGTAAGTGGGTCAGCAAGTGTAGGACAAGCTTTAGCATAGTAAATAAGGCAGTAGGCAGTCTTGTGAACTTATAGTATGATATAAAGGTCTAGTAATACATTTCAATAATAGTAATTATTGAAATATTGTATTAATAAACTGTACTATATGCAATTTAAGCAATAAAATGTTAAGAACCCTATATTATTTTATCTTATATTTACTATTGCTTTTTAATGAAAATAATATCTATTTTATCTGATTAATCGATGGAATAATCAAAAGAATACTCGATTACTAAGATAATCGATAGCTGCAGCCCTACATAGAACCATATGCAAATCACATCTACCCAATCAAGATGCCTTATTTGTAGTCAGTTGTTCAACCAACATAAAGAAAAATTTTGTTTGGGCTGCCTTTAGACACACTGAATAACACTCAGCCCCATGTCCTGCTTCTTATCAGGATGTTACACATTTTATTAATTTTTTTAAGCATTGGCAGCTATACATAAGCAGAGCATGGTTTGTTTTTGTACATTGTATTTGAACAGTGGACGGTAAGTGTAACCAGTTTACACCCCCCCTTCTTGGAAGGTAGGTTTTTACCTAACAGATATAGCAGTGTTGAGGTTTATTGCCCGAGGCCTTGTTTTCCATATATACTAAGCCTGGTATATGAGGTACAGATGGGGTCAGGGAGAAACTACCTGAGCTGTTGTTTTGCAATGTACCCAACAGCTGTGGACGTGGTGATAGAGGTCCTTGAGTGCGAGACAGTGCTACTCCCTGTCAATGGGGGAAAAGAGATCATGCTCTGCGGCTACACCCTTACCGAGAGGTGTCATGTTCCACCTTTCACCTGCTCCCCCTCCATTCAACCAACAGCCCTAGCTATTTAATGGAAACATCAGGGGGCGAATGTGTTTTGTCGTCTAAAGCGGCTGCCACTAGCCTCGGGCGCTATCCGTGTCGGGGCTAAGATGCATAACCTCCTGTCCTACAGAGACAGAAGGAGTGATGAGAGAAATCTCCTCCTGCCAGGGGTGAGGTTTCAATACCTAAGACTCTATTAGGGTGCTGTTAAAAGGCATAGGCTCAACAATACGGGCAGAGGTGTGGAAGGGAAATGCATCACTTGAAATGGAAGCTTGTGTTAAAGCCTTGTACTTTCATTGCCATCATCATAGTGCAGTGCTGTGTAATTACATGCCGGGACTGTATTCTGTGTGTCTGCTCTACTGTGATGTAAGTAGATTCTATTCTGTTCTATTCTGCTATGACTTCACATACACATCCAAGGATTCCTTCATGTCGTTCCATGATTAGAAAGGTTTAATGAAAAAACTAAATCGAGTAGGCATTGGAGACGGTGACAAAAAGCAACACCTGATGGGTTTGGATATTGAAGCATGCTTGTATATATGGTATATAGGTGATAAACGTGTTTTTAGAATTATTGATTTGTTTGGTGTCCCAAGAGGTCAGCACATTTTTTTCCATTGGTCTTCCACTGCTGACGACTTTACATAACAAATGATACCTTTGTTCATTATACCCACTGCTAGGATGCCAAATTGACCCAACAAAATTGATATGGAACCAGCAATGTTCTTCATTTTGCTTTTGACCTGTTGTCTCTTAGTCATCGGTACCACTGTCCAAGATGTCGGACTGCTTGAAGTAGTATGGCCTTTGTGCCTGAAGCCACTAGATGACTTATTGAGCATTCACTGTGCTTGGATTATTTTAGGTATTTTAATGTGTTGTCTATACCTGGTACCTATTTATGTGACGTCTATGTGTCCAAGATAAATTGCCCCTTGGGGATAAATACACTGGATTCAATTCAATTCAATTTAATTTAAATTAAATACATTAATAATAAATGCTGTATTTAACATTGTATTTAATATGTGCATGTTATTATGTTGTATTTGTTGCTAAAGTATGAAGCTTTTGGTATGCTATAACAACACCACTTGTCTAGCCTAGTGTGGCTTATTGCTTTATTCTATTCTATTCTATTTATTTTGGAAGTACATTAATAATCAATGATTTGCTGAACATCATAGTCAATATTTGTATATTATCATGGTGTACTGTTATAAAGCTTCTGGCATGCCACAACAACACTCCTGAACTGTGGTTAAGAGTGTGTTTAACTGTCTAGCCTAGTGTGGCTCATTTTATTCTATTCTATTCTATTCTATTTTAAAATTCAATGTAAAAGTACAATAATCGTAAATGCTTTTTTGAGCATTGCATTTAATATTTGCATGTTGTTATGCTATATTTGTTACTGCTATAGAATAGAATAGAATTAGCCACCTTAGGCTAGACAATCATTTAATCAGAGTTAAGGGGTGTTATTATGGCATGAAAGAATGTCATTCTATTTTATTCTATTCGATTTGTTGCTGTTGTATAATTCTTCTATCATGCCACAACAACACCCATTAACTGTGGTTAAGAGTGTGTTTTACTGTTTAGCCTACTGTGGCTTATTGCTTTGTTCTATTCTATTCTAATTTAATATTTGCATGTTATTATTCTGTATTTGTTGCTGGTATAGAATACAATAGAATAGAATAGAATAGAACATATAAATAAGCCACCTTAGGCTAGACAATCATTTAATCAGAGTTAAGGGGTGTTGTTATGGCATGAAAGAATGTCATTCTATTTTATTCTATTCTATTTGTTGCTGTTGTATAAATCCTCTATCATGCCACAACAACACCCATGAACTGTGGTTGAGAGTGTGGTTTACTGTCTAGCCTACTGTGGTTTATTGCTTTGTTCTCTTCTATTCTAATTTAATATTTGCATGTTAATATTCTGTTTATGTTGCTGGTATAGAATTAAATAAATAATTAATAATCAATGATTTGCTGAACATCATATTTAAAATTTCCATATTATAATAAAGCTTCTGGCATGCCACAACAACATTCCTGGACTGTGGTTAAGAGTGAACAATAGAAAGTGTGTTGAAATATCGAATATTGAAGCATGAAATAATCATTTTATTTTATTCTATTCTGTTCATTGCTGCTGTATAAAGCTTCTATCATGTTTACTGTCTAGCCCACTGTGGCTTATTGCTTTGTTCTATTCTATTCTATTCTATTCTATTCTATCCTATTCTATTCTATTCTATTCTATTCTATTCTATTCTATTCTATTCTAAAACATTATTAGTAAATAATTCATTGAGCATTGCATTTAATATCTGCATGTTATTATGCTGTATTTGTTGTTGGAATAGAATAGAATAGAATAGAATAGAACACAGCAATAAGCCACCTTAGGCTAGACAATCATTCTATTCTATTCTATTCTATTCTATTCTATTCTTTAAGGAATCAGTATGCTTAGTCACATTCCTGTTCTTTAAGGCTCCAGCATAAGCACAAAAGGCTGTCAGTGTACAAGGATTTCCAGGGAAGCAGAGCAGTTCATCATTTGATTTGTATTATTGTTCACTTGCCCAGGGGCGGCATGGGGCACCACTGTGCGTGGCTAGAAACGTGGGCCGCACAAAATCACAAATGTCGTTAGTGATCAGTACTCCGCGTGGGAGGTTAATGGCGCTTCTCGGATGCAGAATATCTTGAGGAAGCCGCAGCAGCAACTTCTTCTTCTTTTTCTTTTCCCCCCATTGACATGAATGAGTGGCGATAACAGTGGCGCGTCTCCTGAACCACCTGAAATGGTCCACCATGGTGTGCTTTAGACTGGTGACATTTAGTTTCTTCTCGCTTCCCCGCCTTCCTTTCCCGCACTCCCCTACTTTCTTCTTTGAAATGCAACCCGACCGCACATTATCTCGTGCGTGCGCACAACGAGGGCCGGGCGCTCTCCGTGAGTCTATGGCTTTATAACGGAGGAAAACATCACTGTTTGGCTTCAGGGCACTCCCCATTTACAAAGCGCTATGATCAAGCTGCCTGATGATGGCAGTTCATAATCACGGGCATCGCAACAGTCACGAGCACAAAGTTGAAAACCTCTTCTCCTCCAGATCATTTTTCACACAAATGCCATCCCATTTTCCTCCCCCCACCATCCCAGCCTCCCCCCTCCAGCCCTGATAGGGAAACATATCTGCGCGTTCCAGAGTTGCGTGAAATATTACTGATGTTCACATCAAGAGGCGCATTTAGTTGAGTAGATTCAGGAGGCAGTCCATAAATGCTTTTAGCAAGTCACAAAGGGCCTTTTTTTTGGTTTTGGGGAATAGCACTTTTTTTTGTCTCTGTGTTCTAAATGCCAAGAGGATTTCAATGCGTAGGCTTGGCCCCAAAGCAGCTGCCACATGCCAATGAAGTTTTCACTCTCAGTGGAGCCTCAATGTTTTGTCTGGAGCTAAACGAGCAGCACTGTTTTGTCTAACCTACAGGCTGCTCTTATTTACAAAAAGCCACATCTCTATCATTGAATTATTTGCTTAATCGAATGACCTTGATGTGCTTTCCTAATAAGTCAACCGGATTGAAATTTGAAATATGACCTAATAAGACATTCATGCTGTAGATTATTTATAATATTCGTTTTTGCATGATTGCACTCCTACCCTGATATAAATTAAGTATCGCTGTAAATGATTGATTCAAATGCCAATAATATGCCATTGTGAATAATTCACACTTTTCTGGCTTCTCGAGCTTCGTCTTTCTAGGAGATTCTGGAGAAAAAATAAAATGTTCTTAGCCTGGTTCGTAACTGCTCTACCATGAAATGCGAAATGTTTAATACAACATTCTCTCCTAGACATACAGGAGATATGACTTCATTTGCTTCACAAACCCCTTTCTAGGAGGTTCGGGGAACAAAACATTCTTAGTCTGTTTTATTAATTGCTTCATCAGGTTCAATCAAACATTGGGCTATTCTGTTCCAGACACAGAGAGTACGAAGACATTGAGAGAAGAAATGTTCTGGAGAACTATTCTTAGCCTGCTCTGATAATGTCTTTGCCAGCCGAGGAGCAAACAGACATTTCGCTATTCTCTTTAGATCAAGAAATTCTGAGACTGATCCAAATAAAATAGAGCACATCATATTCCTTGTTCCATCGCACGGTCAAGGTCGGAACATATCAACGCTGTCCAAAGAAAAATATGTATCTCCATTATGGTTGCATTTCATTTTTCAACATCATTTGAATAAAACCTGACCTTTAAACTGTGTCAATTGTGTCAGGACCAATAGAAATGCTCCCAAATAGCTTGGAGAATTTTCTGGTTCCATTGACTTACATACAAGGTAAAGATGCATGTTTTCCTTTGGACATTGTGGCGGCGATATCTTCCACACAATTTTTGTGCCCACTTGCAGGAGTACATATCATCATATATGTTAAAAACATGCATCTCTATTGTTCATTATTCTATATCAGTTGAACACGACAGCTGCCCTTTTCACCTTGTAAAGGTTTCATGATGACTGGACCAATAGAAATGCTCCAAAATCACTTCTAATAAACCCTCTTTACATTAACTTGTACTAAAAGTATAGATGATTTTTGGCCTCCACTCTAAAGTCAATATTTTGAAAAGTCTTGTTTTTCTTTGGACAGTGAAGACATGCAATTTTTACCATGGGTCTGAGCACAATGGACCTTGAGCAGAGATCTTCAACATCAAATTCAGGGTCAAACTTGAGAAATCGACAACAGTTTCAATCTTCTTTCTCCCGTGGAAAAGCCTACGGCAATGAAGCGATGAGCAATGAGACGAGGTGTTCTGAGCTGCAGTCGTGCTCCAAGATGGGCAGAAAGAAGGCCTGTCAGGTCAGAAGTGCAAGTCCAAGAGCAAGCTTGTTGTTTTCATCACATTTGCAGGGTTGTGCACTGTGAATTCATCCAAATGGAAAGTGAATGGTCACAAATGACCTGAACTGTGGTGCCCAATGGCAACTGCAGCAATGTGTGCGCTGAAAGAGGGCCTGTTTTTTGGCCACGCCAACATGCTCACCCGCCCTACTTGCTTGGCATATTTGGCTCCCCGTGACTTCTTGCTCTTCCCCAAAATGAAATTCAAGCTGAAGGGCTGCCATTTTGACACAATGGGGGAGATCCAGTATGAATCACAGATGGTGCTTGACGCGCTTACATAACGGGACTTCCAGGGAGCGTGCCAAGCATGGCAGGAGCACCGGGAGCAGGGTATTGATGCACTGGGTGACTTTTTCGAATGGGATGGCAGGACAATTCAAAGCAGATGCTGGTTTTACTTGTCTCGGAACATTTTGATCGCATTTTGTAGACATGAATGCCATGAACACTTCATTTGCCCTACCAAATCCCTTCTTCTAGGAGGTTCTAGAGAAGCAATCTTAACCTGTTTCGCTAACTGCTTCACCAGTTGAGGATCAAAAGACAGAATAATACAACATTAATTATTCTCTTCAAGACCTATGCAGTGTTAAGACTTGATTTTCTTCACAAAGCTGTTCTCAGAGGTATCGGAATACCATTCTTACCATGCAGCCAGGGCCAAGAGGAAACAAAACTTCTAAGTATTGATGGTATGAGAACTTAATTTGCTTCACACATACTTTTCTTAGCTAACTGCTCAGCCAGACTGACTGCTGCTACTCTCTTTATTTAGTTTCCTGGCATAGCAAATGATATTAAACACTTTCTGAACTGAGAAATGATGGGTGCTTCGGTAGAGTCTCTCAATCATTTGTTAGGTCTGGTAAAACTTCATTTCCATCCTCTTTAGACTGGAAGCATTAGCAGGGAGAAAAATAAATAATTGAATTCAAACTGATCCTGCAGACTGAATAAAGAGGTCATTATAATGCATCTGCATCTGCTATTTTATGTGGACATGACAGAGGTCCTCCTAATATAACGGATATATATATATATATATATATATATATATATATATATATATATATATATATATATATATATATATATATATGGTTGGTTGAGTCTGAGTCACATAACAAACTGCCAGACAGACTATGTTTTCTGTCAGCACATGCCATGAAGGCAAACTGTTCTTGCGAGGCTGCCACTTTAGTCAGTCTGTGGAAAATAAAAGGGTAGTGGTTCAGATAGGAATTGCAAGGACCTGGCTGGAAGGGGTTTCAACGAAACACCAGCAGGAAACACAGAAATGTTTGGTTTTATGCATCATTTAAATGCAGCAGCTGTCGCTTGCATTCTGTATACATTTCATGATGAATGGACCAATAGAAATGCTCTAAAATAAAAAAATAGTCTGGTTCCATTGACTTACATTGACTTTTTTTGTTCTCTACTGTAAAGTTGCCATTTTGGAGATACTTGTTTCTTTGGACAGCAGCGATCTTCCAAATCCCTCCCATAGAATCTTTTTTTTTCCTCGACCAAGCCTTAATCTTTTCCTTTGCCCACCAGCCACTCCCCTAAAGTAGGTCCCCAAACTCTAATCTACAGCCATACTGACCTGCACTCCTCTACGTGTAATTCATTCATCCTCCTATGGACTTGTATTCATTTACAACAGTACCTACCAATAACTTGCAACCTCCTAACACCCTAGACATCGAAGAAAGAAAACGTCCTAGTAACACTCTACCAACCACACTTTACACCTTAGAAACCACCTAGCAACACGTTAGCAACCATCCGGTACGCCTTGGCAAATGCCTAGCCACGAATATGTATAGTGCTGTGGAAAAGTTTCAGATCATCCAGCTAATTTTAATATAAGACGAAGAAACACATTATCATATCGTACCTGTATCACTATATCATGTGAAAAAGTTATTGCACCTGTTAAACCTAATAACTGGCTTTCCCATCCTCAGCAATAACAACTGCAATCAGATGTTTGTAATAACTTGCAGAATTTGGCTACATTAGAAGGGTTTTAGCATGAACTGCCTGTTTAGGGTCTTACCAGAGCATCACAATGTGATTCAAGTCAGGACTCCAAGTCAGCCATTCGTTGTTGGTCAGCAGAGATCTTCACCTTCACTCTTCCATAGATGCCATTTCTTATTGTAGAATCATGTACATTAAACTTAACTGAGGCAAGTGAGGCCTGTAGTTGTTTAGATGTTCGTCTTGGTTCTTTTGTGACCCTAGTGGATGAGTTGTTGATGCACTGTTGGTGGGGTTTTGATGTTAAAGGTCACTTGGAGGAAGTCTAATCATCAATCCAAGTTTTGCTCCTTTGTGGATAATGACATTCACTGTGTTTTGCTGGAGTCCCTGAGCCATATCAAAGTCTTTGTAACAGTAATCAGGCTTGGGTGGGGAAAGTGAAATTGAACCCAATAGCAAGTTATCTATAACAACACTTTATCTATAATATATACATATTTCCAATCTTCATTTTTTTTTGTATTTTAAATGCATTTCCAGTTGTGTATGTTCTAGTTTGTACATGTGTTTGATGTACTATATATATTAAGCTACAGGGCTGGTTAGTGGGGTAGATGTGCAATGGGTGCCAAATGGCTGGAGGTGGCCTGCAGAACATTAGCTGAAAGCACAATGTTTCGCTCGTCCCTCCTACTGTGCCCAAATGTCACACTGGTCATCAGAAGAGGGATAGCAGTTCCCAGCTGACTGCTAAGAAACAGCGCTACTAAAAACTCAGAAGAGAAGCAGTGAAGTAAAGAACCTAGCCAAGAACTGCAAGGCATAAGGCAGCACGGCAAGTGAGGTGCTGAGGATTGCTGAGGAAGCAGCTAAGAGTGTGTGCTCACAGTGTGTGTGTTTACACAGTACAGTGAACATTTTACATTTTGTAACAGAGAGGCTGCTGGGGGGTGGAGGCGTCCCCCCATGCACCCCAGGGACTCTACTCAGAATTTACTTGAGCTTTGTAGGGTCACCAGGACGACTCTTCTGGAAAGTGAGAACTGTGTAGCAATCCGCTACTGGCTGTGCACAAGCAGGAGGTATGGACACACATGGAGCGCCTCGGAAAACAACCGATTCACAAAAAGAGAGAGTTTGATAAATAAAAAGTTGTTGTTGTGGATGTTATAGTGTATACATGTGTTGAATGTACTATATTGTGCTGAGTACTGTATATACTCGTAACATATAACATATCATCTGGATGGCAATCAAATTAGTTCAGAACAAGTGAGTTTCTAATGGGTGGTGTGTTTAGAAGTTTTGAATTTTGTTGGTGTAACGCTTGAGCACCACTCGGCCTAGGCGTTTTATCCATTTGCAGGTTTCATTAGAAACAACGAAATGTATGCACAAACTACAACCATACACAATAACCAACAAACAAGAGACAGAGAGGGGAGGCTTTATACAAAAGATGAGACACCAAACACAGGACACTTGGAAAACATAACGTGAGACAGGTGGACGGCTGAGACTTGTAGCACATGACAGAAACGTCGTGCCCTGTTCTGAGCCTGTCTGTCATTGTTGCCGTTCTCTTGCCCTGCATCATATGTCTGTATGTCAGTCAAGTTCACATGGTCTTTGTTTACATTTCTGTCATGTGTTCCATGTCTCTGCCCTCCACTTGTCTCAGGTTATGTTCACCAGGTGTGCTGTGTTTGGTGTCCTGTGTGTTTGTTTAAAGCCCCCCTCTCTTCTTTGTCGGTTACTGTGTATAAATGTAATGTTTGTGCATGAGTGTCTGGTCATGCATTTCATTGTTTCTAGAGATGGAAGGATCGATCGGCTATGTATCAGTATTGGAGAAATATCGGCCGATCACCGATCGCATATTTTGATTCAAAATCGGCCGATATTTCTCCAATTTAGCCGATCCCGAGAGTCAAACGAGGGCGTTAAACAAATGAACCTAATTTCTGTATTTCCAGCTAGCGGTTTATCCAGGAAGAGGAGCCCTCCGGCCAAGTCCCTGCAATTCCTATCTGAACCACTAGGTGGAAATACATACCCTTTCGTTTTCCACAGATTGACTAAAGCAGCAGCCTCGCGAGAGCAGGTTACAGCTGCACAAGCTCACAGAAAACATGTAATCTGTCTTGCACTGTTTACTGTATGTGACGCAGACTTATCCAGGACGTTTTTAAAATTTGTAAAATCAGCGTGTCTCCTGGGGGAACCAAGAGAAAAACTTTTAACCCTACTAATCTGATAAAGAGTACGCCCTGCAGCTGAATACAGTGAGTATCAGTAACCAGCAGAGCTAGCACGCGCAGATAGCACAAAACAAATAACCCAGAACACCGTGCAGACCAGATCTGACCGGTACGAACAGAACAGCAGCAACAATCCAAGATCTACATTTAATGATTACAGATTGTCGTTTATAATAACCAGAGTCTGCGTTTAATGACTGCAGTTCTTACTGCATTTATTTAATTAGCTTTAGTTTTAAATTAAGGGTCTAAATTGAATGATTGCAGTATTAGGGATATTCCCTTGGTTTACTTTGTTTATTAACTGTTTATTAACCGATTGGTATCGGCTATCGGCCGATTGCGCTGAAAGGTGATCGGCGATAGGAATCGGCCTCAAAACGCTGATCGGTCCATCTCTAGTTGTTTCTAATAAAACCTGCGAATGGATCTGTTACAACCCCTGGTCGTAATAGCCCTTTTCTTATGTCTATTGACGGCCATGGTGTGTGTGTGTGTGTGCTTTCTGACATTGTGTGCAGGTCCACTACTGACCACTAGGGGGAGCCTACTAGCATAAAAGATCGTCAAGCGGCCATCTTGGGAGACGTTCAGGGTTCTCTTCTTTGACCTTACCTGGAACAACTCCTGCCCAGACCAGCCCGGCACTCTCCACCACATCTTCCCGTTTAGCTACAGCTTTGTTAGATTCCATAAGATCTCTGTGGGACATAGGGAACGGGTGCCTTTTTGCTTATCTACCCTTTTCTCCTGTTTTGTGTTAGGGAGTTAGGGGTAGTTAGAAGGAGATAGGGGTAGTTTGGTGTATTTTTTGTTTGCTTTGTTTTCAGGTTAGTTAGATTTCTCTCTTTAGTTGTTTTGTTTGTTGTTTTGGTGTTTGCCTGTCCTTGAAGCCACCGTCCCATCCATCACTTATTTGTTGACAATAAGCTTGCACTTTTCTGGTTTGAACAGTGTCCGGTGTTTGGTCTGGCAGAGGTCAGGGGAGAGAACCCACTCTCAATTTCTGTTACAGCCTGCCCCTATACCAGGTCGTAACAGAATCGAACACCTAGGCCTCCGAGTGGTGCTCAAACATTACACCAACACAATTCACAAACTTCTAAACGTCAAGAAAGTTACCACCCCTTAGAAACTTACTTGTCCTGCTCTAATCTGCTTGCCATCCAGATGATATGTTATATGTTATGAGGACCCACTTTACTTCTTTTTTTAAGGAAGTTGTGGGGAAAAAACTGTTCTAAGCCTCTTTTCCTTAGAGCAGGAAGAAACATCAAGTGTTTGGCCTTTTCTCTTCTAGACTCAGACAGTGTGAAGACTTCATTTGCTTTACTTTTGTTCAGAAGAAGTGTGATAATGAAGAAAGAAAGAAGAGTTGATGAGTTCAAGCTGCACGAGGAAAAAGGTAGGCAGGAGACGGTCACTCTGTCAGCTTTCTAACCTCATGCAAATGCGCGTCTGGTCTCTGCTACATCCATCGACACCTCCTGCTTTCTGTGACCCGACAGAAATTACTGTCAACTCTCCTGACGGTGCGCCGCGATTGATCCCCTCTGTTGCCAAGACAACAAGGTGGCATTTAGACTGACACTTTTGTAAGTGACTTCTGTAATCTGTTGAAGAGGATTTACCATCTCTGATTAATCAAACACCTTCGGAGATGGAGTGAAACTATTTCAGCCCAACTCGAATCTCTCAGGAGGCCATACATCACAGATCAAAAATTAGATCAGTAATCCGCTCGTATGCTTCCTGGAGGCGTCACTGCCTCAGAAACTCAGCACTCATAATAAGGATGTGCGTTCTACTGGGAAACAGTACTCAGTGGACAGTGAACATAAGCCAATGTTGCTAATTAGCATCACGATATGCTGACTGGCGGTAGTCGTTTCTGTTGTGTGTTGGCCTTGTTGGCATCATTTGGTAACAGCTACATTTAATTTATGGCATTAGGCAGGGGACTCCACAGTATGGAGGGCAGCGGTGCAACCCCCTACACTGTACCAACTAATTTATAATTTAGCACAGCTTACATCTGTCTATTATTCTTTTCCCTTTCTTTCTTTTTCTGCGGTTTCCCAGTCTTTAGTCATCTAGCACATTTTTTTAATGCACAATCCAATGATTTTAGACCATAACCAGTGATCAAAATCGTAACAAGTGTCTTTGTAGAGCAGGGGTGTTTAATTAGAGTTCAGTAAGGTCCAATTAGAGGCCAAGGTCCGGACCATCATCATTTCTAACTTGTGTTATGATTCAGTGGTGTATCCTGTTTACTGTAGTAGCCTAGTATCAGCATCTCATACTATCAGCTATTGAAACACCAACACATCACACATACCATTCAGTATATTTCAGTATATTTACTGTTTAAATGCTGAACTAATTAATTATTTATAAAACTTCAAATAAATGTTTTTTTCCTCACTTACAGTAAAACAAGAGCTACATTTAAAAAAATAGAATGCTTTTGAAAAAGAGCATCTTAAAGTATTAATTTATGGAGAAAGTAAATAAAACGTGTGTCTTCTTGTTAACTCAGCTTCACAGATGTTGGTTGTACAGAGCGGTATTCTCCAAAACTAGACGAGCAGGTCCATTCCAGAACCGTTCCTGTTAAACAGTCTGGACTTTTAAACACTGTGGACTTTTCTGGTTTTACGTTAATCTTTCTGACTCGCTTTAGTCTCTGGCTGCTGCTCCTCGCTGCTCCTCACTTCGTACCTCGCCTGTGTGCGAGAAAAGCTTCGGCGCTTAAAATAAACTCAGTCAAAATTAAATCAGTCTCAACAGTTTATTGGTTTGGGTCCACATTGGACAACACCTTGGTCTGAACCCGGACCGCAGCCCACCTATTAGTTTGGTTGCAATTTGTGAGATTTTTTGATTAAAACATTGCAAACGTAACTAAGATTTCCAACCGGATGTGTAAGCGATTGGCGATAGTAAGTCACTGTAGCATCAGTGGTCCACCATGAGAGGATGAAGGAGTATCGCTGCCCCTATGGCATATTCTAACCTCTTGTCAATTATTGTCAATCAAGGTCCCTTTCCCAGTTTGTTTGTTTACAGTAAACGCAACGATGACTGAAGCTCCCGGCAAGTGGTGGCACTGTTGCCCACTTTCGGCAAGAAACCACATTCGGCAGTAAACAAAAGCTGATATAAATGGCAGCAAAACTAGAGTTAACATTGGCATTGCCTTCCACCACTGTAGATGATTTTGCCAAGAAAAGAGATGAAGTTTGAACTCAGACACAACTTGAAAGCAGACACAACTGTCTGGTTAAATGTTGCCCCCTATTTGTTTGAGTATGAATTAAATAGGTTGCATCATATTTCAAGTTGCTATTCTAAGTACAAGCCAGCCTACTTTTTACATAATTACTTATTTCCTTGACTGTTCTCTTACTTATGCAAGAGGATTATCTGACCTCAAGCAATATCTCTTGAAATTTTATAACTTTCTGGCGGTTCTGACTGGAAATAATTGAACAGCGAACATTTGCACAGTACTGTAAATGCCATAACTCTAACAAATATCAGTCTCTTTATAGGGTTTGCCTATTAATACTACATTGTTTGGTTAATATGAAAATCTCCAATCTACATTTAACTGTTGAAACCACCACAGTAGGCCATTTACACCAAAATGCCCACCCTTGTGATAAATGGACCAATAGAAATGGCCCAAACTGCTTGGAATGAAATCTCATTACTTTATTTTTCTACAACTATGAAGTTACCAATTCAAAGATACACTGACAATATATAAACACGTCTTTCATTGATCCTTTATTTACACTGTGTCGACACCTAATGCTCAAGTTCCACATTTACAGGCATCACTAGATCCCTTTCACTGAGGAGTTACAATCCAAACAGGAACTAGAAGCCAAGAGAAACACAAATGAATACGAGTAAATGATTAAAGTGAGGTGATAAGACAGAATCTTTTTAATCCCATTTCTGATAACTTGAGCTGTTAATATCTTGAAATAATTAACACTTTGCGATGCAATGCAACCTCAGAGTCTTGAAAGATTTAGGACAGTGTTCCTGTGAAAATGTAATTATTGTTGTTATCATTGGCTCAGATCATTACTTTTAGATGGGTTCTCACTGACAAATCCAAATTTGCTCAGGTTTTGTCTTTGCTGAGGTCAGAGGTACGTAGTTTCTCTTCAGCAGGCCTGTTGATCCCCACTGTAATCAATGATCAGGTCGTAATGAAAGAGGCCATTATCTAATACTCATCCTTATTGTAGCCACATAGCTACATGAGCATTTCGATAAGGAGACAGATGAGTCTGACTGGGTTTCTGCTTACCTACAGACTGTAGTTCATCTGTTTCTAAGTATACTTAGTTACCCTGTTTCTTTAATGGTCAGGATTCCCAGAGGACCACCACAGAGCAGGCACTATTAGAGTAGAGGATCAATCTTAACATTACAGTAACACTGACATGGTGGTGGTGTGTTAGTGTGTGTTGTGCTGGTGTGAGTGGATTAGACACAGCAGTGCTGATGGACACCCCAGTGCTACTGCGGGACTGAAAATAGAAAATAGTCCACCAACCAAAACTATCCAGCCAATAGTGTCCTGTGGGCAGCGTCCTCTGACAACTGATAAAGGACTAGAAATTGACCAACACAAGTTGCGCAGCAACAGCTGAGCTGTCGTGACTGACTTTACATCCAGAATGGACAGTGAGTGGACACAGTGTTAAAAACACCAGTGTGTCTGATCTACATGTACCAGCATAACACACCACCACCATGTTAGTTTCACTACACTGCTGAGAACGATCCACCACCCAAACAGTACCTGCTCTGTGGTGGTCCTGGGGGGTTGCTGAGCACTGAAGAACAGGCTAACAAAGTATACAGAAAAAGAGATGGACTACTGTCTGTAATGGTAGAACTATGAAGTGTACCTCACTGTAGCTCAGTAAGTTCAAGAAGTCAATCTTTTAGACTCTTCATAATCAGTTTAGCTGGATTACAGAATGGAGACAAGTACATATTAAAAACATCAAGTTTGCAAATGAATCTATTGCAAGTAAAATAACTGAAACTTAACATAAAGGTGGTCAGAACGGATGACTTTTGGGTGTTATTTCAATGTTTTATGTTTAATTTGTCTACATTTGCATTACAAATTTACAGTGGCTAAGTAAGTGACCAAGGAGTGAGTGAAAGTTGTTCAAAAGTTGATATATCTATATTTTATATTTTATATTTATTTATGTATTTATTTTGTCTGGGCCTCTTCGTCTGAACATGGTTTACAATATTATCATGTCCATTTTTAAGCCATTGCCATTAAACCTGTGCTAAATAAGCCTCTTATAACATCTTTTTTTCCCACCAAGAGTTTGTTCAGTGTGTTAAGAATTTTTATGAATCAGAAATCACAGACATGACTGCTATTGATTCTCTAACTTTGATTACTCTGCATTAATTAGGCCCAACCTTTTGCCAATGAAGGTTTCATAACTTATTTCACTTCAAGACATCCTAGGCTGAAGCATACGACTACCAAAGACATGTTATGGACCATTAGTGTCTCGCCTTTGCACTGATGTTTGCTTTGACACACTGTCAGCAGTCACAGGAAGCAAATATCATCATCTTTAAAAAATGCAACCAAATAAATATAGTTTTCCGATTTGACTGGGTACATGTCTGTGATCAAATCGTGTAGGCCCACCTGTGGCAATGACAGTCTGCACTTGTTGCGATTTAGTATTCGCATGTGTTCATTTTCAGAACTTTAGTTAATATCATCTGATGTTATGACATTAGCATTTACAGCCTAAAATTATGTCTATTGTTAAGCAGTTGCCATTTAACCTGAGCCTAATGTGCATCTCATATTGAAGCCTCCAAAACCAATAACAGAAATGATTTTCTTAACAAGAGTTTGTTCAGTGTGTTCAGAGTTGAAATGAATCCGAATTTCTAATAACTGCTTTGTTGTTCTGAGACCTCCCCCTGACTGCTGTTGGTCCTTTTCACCATATCATTCATTTTGAGACCTCCTCCTTACTTTGATTAGTCCATAATGATTAGGCACAACGTTTTTCCAGTAAAGGCTACATAACATCAATTCTGACTCAGCTGAGAAATCAGTCGAGACATCCTTGGCTGAAGCATACGACTACCAGAGACATGAAAAATACTATGGAGCATTTTTGCCTCACCTTTGATGTCTTTTAATTGATGTTTGCTTTGACATTTCATATTAAAAGCACACAATAAATAACAAATACTTTTTGTTTTTTGTTTTGGGTAGAAAAGAACTCTTTTGAAGATGAGGTCTTAGTATTTCAAGTCTCTCATGTACATTTTTTTAACCACAGCTGGAGTGCTGATAAAGCAATGACACACTGTCAGCAGTCACAGAAAGCAAATACCATCATCTTTAAAGAAAATGCAGCTTAATAAATATTGTTTTCCCATCTGACTGGGTACAGGTCTGTGATCAATCCGAGTAGGCCCACCTGTGGCTACGTCTCTGCTAATAAGCCTTTCAACCGTGGGCTCCTTAAATCATTCTGTTCGGATGGAATGAAACATGCATTCTATATCACTCTGCACCTGTTGCGGTTTAGTGTTCGCATGAGTTCATTAGCATTACTTATTAGGCTGGGCTAGCCACGGTAGTCTGACTGTGCTAATCCGCTCGACTAGCCTTTGCCTTTTAAGCAGAGATAAATGGCGTAGCACAGCAAGACATGAGATCAGAGATCAATACCAACGCTGTGTGACCACTGTTAAGCTCTGCAGCCCCGAAACACGCCGTTCATTTCTATTCCTGTTTAGGCCTTCCATGCAGCATATTAAGCTAAAAAGATCTCTTACATCAAAATAATGCACCACAACCCACAATACTTAATCTACTTAATCTAATCTACTTAAAAGAATGGAAAATTTATTTTTATTGGTGTTGATTAAAGACCATTTTCTTTAAGGCATGCATGTAAAAAGGCCATAACAGACACATATGTAGTTTATGCTGAAGTGCTGAAGAACCTTCGCTACCATGGCTGTACTTCTTCTTTTAGATCTGTTTATTATGGGTCAAATATTAAAGTGTCCAGTCTTATAGACATATAGACCATATAGACATTGGGTTGCCAGCTTGTAATTTGCCATTAGCCTTCAAGCAAGCATTTTTAAGGACAATTCCGATCACAGATCAGCTTTCAACGCGGTCGGCTGATAGCCGATACCGATCGAGGACGGGGCTATATGCCACGGCAAGGCTACATGTAGTTATTAGCGCAAGCAAGCCATGAAACATAGTATAAACTGGTTTATTACCATTTTTAACGAGCTCATGTGAAACAGCATAATATTTTTTTACCAAATTAGCAGTAAATAAACAAAGTAAATCAAACAAATATCCCCAATACTGCAATCATTACATTTAGACCCTTAATTTTAAACTAAAAAAGCTAATTAAATACATGCAGTAAAAACCGTAGTCATTAAACGCAGACTCTGTTATTTTAAACAAAAACTGCAATTATTAAACGTAGAACTTGAATTGCTGCTGCTGTTCTGTTCATACCGGTCAGATCTGGTTTGCACGGTTCTCTGGGTTACTTGTTTGCTGATACTCACCGTATTCAGCCGCGTGGTGTACTCTTAAGTGCTGTATCAGATTAGTAGTGTTAAATGTCTTTGGTTCCCATGAGACATGCTGATTTTACTAATTTTAAAAACGTCCTGGATGAGTCTGAGTCACATACGGTAAAACACTGCCAGACGGACAACATGCTTTCTAACAGCGCATGCTTTTCTCGCGAGGCCGCTGCTTTAGTCAGTCTGTCGAAAACGAAAGGGTGTGTATCTCCATCTAGTGGTTCAAATAGGAAGTGCAGGGACCTGCCTGGGGTTTCACAGAGGGCTCCTCTTCCTGGATGAAACGCTATCTGGAAATACAGAAATTAGACTCATTTGTTTAACATCATCGATCGGCTCACGGGATTGGCTAAATTGGAGAAATATCTTGATTAAAAATCGGCCGATACATAGCCGATCGATCCTATTATTAACCCTTTGATGCACAAGCTAAGTAAACTAATGCTAAACTAATTTCTAATGCACAACAAGGGTCAAACTTGATCTCTATACACTTCCTATGTCATTGTAGGTATATCTGAGTATGTCTATTGACATCAGCTTATTTCATTATTTAATGTTTCAAGTGTTCATTGAAAATCTTGTTTTTGGACTTCCACCACTCCATAGTGGACGCATAAGGGTTCATTCTGACCCATGTTTTGAGTGATGCAAAAATTATTTTCATTAAAAAAAATTGAAAAAAAAAAGAAAATAGAACTGAAATATGTATTTGTGATGATCAAAAACAAGTACATTGAGGAATTAATAGAAACTTGAATTATGAAGATAAATTATTGCAAACATATAGAAAATAAAACCTCAGTCTGTTCACTTTTGACCTTGGTTGTGCATCAGAGGCTTAAGAAGTCAGTATATGAGTTTGGTTGTTATGTACTTCAGGCAAGCTAACATTCAGTCAATGCATTATTAATTAATTTACATCATACCTCATGCAAATCAGCAAGCTGTGAAGTGTAGTGTTCAAGTGGCCTTGAGTGGCTGGTATTGTATTGATTGTAGCCAGACCTCTGACTGTCAGCAGGCTTACGTCCATGTAACTTAAAGGTGGACCTATTATGCTTTTCTTGTTTTTTTTCCCTTTCCTTCAGTGTGTTGCAGCTTTTTCAGCACGTTAAAGGTCTGCAAACGTATTAAGCTCAAAGTACATGCCAGAGGGAAAAAAACTCTCCCACAGAAACCACTTTTCTCAGCTGAGCCTGAAATGCCTCATTCGAATTCCAGACCTTTTCTCTGTTAAGGTGATGTCATCTCATAACAACATGCTTACTAGCCACCCGTAGGGACGGAATTTGTAGCAGGATGCCACAATTGGTGGTTCACCAGTTAGAACAAAGTGGGTGAGCTGACTGATCAGAGCATACTGGGCTCTTTGGGAGGCGGAGCTTAAAGACACAGGAGCTCTAACAGAGCTTTTCAGGGAAAGGGCGAATACAGACGTACAGTATGGGATGTAATAGTTTGTTTTTGGCATGTAAATATATACCGATCAGCTGTAATATCAAAACCACCTCATTGTTTTTACACACATCGTCCAATTTATCAGTTTCACTGACCATAAATGACCATAAATGACCACAGACTGTAGTCTATCTGTTTCTCCGAAAGTCATACCTGCTCTGTGGTGGACCTTTGGGGGTCCTGACCATTGAAAAAGATAGTAAAAGTTGGCTAACAAAGTATTCAGAGAACAGATGGTCTACAGTCTGAAATTTTAGAACTTTAAAGTGCACCTATGTGGTAAGTTCAGCTGAAAATTTGCAGATATTGTAGAAACAAGGTGTTTTATTTCTAAATTACACTTGAGAATCAGCCTTGCCTCGTCTGGTTAGCCATTAATGTGTATCAATTCCAGGGTATACATGTGTTTATAACCACATAACAGGCATACAAGTAACAAATTCTTTATTCCATGTGTGTTTTTACTATTGTTGTAACACTAGAAACAGTCTCGGTCTTAAGACCATACACCAGGGTCTTGGCCTCAGCCTCAATTGGACTTTTGTCTCGGTTTTCTGAGGTGGACTCAGAAATTGTTGTTAAGACCAGCCTAGCGTGATGCCTCTTTTGCAGCTATTAGCCTGTTGACATTTTAGCGATATGCTAACCTCACCTAGCACTTTAAGGTTCTTCTTAGTCTTTTGGTAGAGCACTAAATTTTGAGTCCATATGTCTTAATTCAACCTGAATGTGCCAATCGGCAGAGATATGTTATTGTTATTGTTTTTGGTGAAATTTTCGAAGAGAAGCATAGCGTTACTGTCCAATGAAATACATGCATCTCCCTTTTTGTTGATTTTTAGTTTTCTACATCTTTTGAACAAGCCAATGGTTATTTACATTGTATGAAAAGTTAATGATGAATGGACCAATAGAAGTGCTTCAGAATAGCTTGGAGACAATTCTGGTTCTATTGACTTACATTGAAAGTAAAGTATGTTTTTGGTCTCTCCTGTAAAGTTGCAATTTTAGAGATACCTGTTTTTCATTGGATGGCGACGATATATTTCCAGCTTATCATTGTTTCAAAGGGCTTAATGAACAGAATGTGTAACTTTAGTCAACAAAATAAATCTAATAAGCATAAAATAATAATAATAGCAAAACATGATTACCAAACGGTCTGATTGTTTCTTTAGGCCAAAGGTGTCTATGCCACGCTAATGCAATTAGAGTTATTATAAGTATTGTTGCCCTAAAACAAATAAAAAAATAAAAAATGCTTTAGTTTTCTTGGTGAGGATGTTAGAAGGCTAGTACTTGAAGAACATAGTTCAGTTATGGGGAATTTGTATGTGTAAACCAGTTTAATTTATAAAGTCTACAACAGCAACCAATAAAACTAGCAGTTCTTTATTTGGTTGCTCTTTATAAAGAAGGATTTCATCAGGTGTTTTCTTGCTGTAAACTGATCTGATACCAGGAGAAACGTTTTAGATGATGTGGGTGGAATAAAAGCTCTTTACAGCAGAAATAGTTCAATGCAGACATCGAAGGCAAATTCACTAATAACGGCATGCATTTCATTATGTAGGCCATTAAACCAAATTTTTACTACTTAAAAAATGTAATATATCCCATGGCATTTCTTGGGAATTCACATTATTGTAATGTTTTTCTTTTACCGCTGACTAGAGATGGGTTGAGTTTTTTTCTTCTCCACATTTCCACTCAATATTTGGGCATGTTGGCGACTACAAAAATGAAAGATGTTCTCGGAGGTCTATCAGCCAAAGCACCAAAGTAACAGTAGCTTCCAAATCTCAATGTTGGGTCTACTGCCCGTCGGCGGGTTGCTATGAGGCGCCTATTGCTATCTCTGATTGGCGCGCCATTGTTCGGAAGGTGGACTCACCTGGGATTTTATCGGGCGAGCCATCTTAATAGGGGTTTAAGAAATCACGGACGAAGCAGTGTGATGCAAATGGAGACTCCGCATCCGCCCGTATTGATTTAATGGCAAACGCAGAATCACATTTATTGAGAAAGCAAAGGGACAGGCCGAGCAGGGAAATTGAATTCATACATAAAAGAGATTACCAGTGATGGATCTTCTTGAATGTGTGTTTTTTTTTTCATCTACAGCTGAGCCGAGGACATAGATGAAGAGGGGGATGACTTATCGTAAAGCATGAGAGAAAACGGGAGTGAGAGAGAGCGAGTGAGAGAGACAGAGAGAGACGCTATTTCTTTAAAGATATGCGAGGCGAGTGGTGAATTTAATTACGGCGAGGCTGTTGCCGTTTCTCCGACATTAGTGTGGCTGGGAATAAGATTAGAGCTAACGCCTCAGTCATATGAGAAAACCATGATTAATTTCTCAAAGGAATGCGCTTCCAAACTGCCGAACTTTTTTTTTTCCTTTTTTTTTGGGAGGGGGGGATTTGCAATTTAGATCAGGCCTGTGCATCTCACAGTGAATATTCACCTGACAGACACCTTCACACTTTATTAACAGTACAATCAGCGCGCCATGCTGGAGAACTGGCTCCCTTTGTGGATGAGCACACACAAGCGATCGTATCATAATGGCTCCGGAGCCAATTAGAGCGCGTACGGGCCACGCCCATGGATTCATATACTCCTCATAACGCGCTGGTGGATCGTTCTTCATTGTATTTGAGTCAAGGACATGAATATCAATGACTTCCATTCGCTGCTCCATTGGGCCCTCGTATGAGATCTGCAGCGTTCACTGACAGCCATGCGATTGGTGCTTTAACACGTTTCATACTGCACATTCTTTTTCAGTTTAGAGGTCATGTGTGATTACAAGCTGGTTGTTTGACGGTTTAAGGGACCGTCAAATGAGTTCCGTTCAGATTGGCTGCCCTGCCTACCTAATGACGAATTCCGTTCTGATTGGCTGCACTGCCTACTAAGCACTACTTAATGACGAATGGGCGGAGTTTAGCCTAATTCATTTATCAGATAATTACCATGCACATGCACTTGTTTATTGAAAGAGATGAAAGAAATAGGACAGCACTTCTGAACTGGCATTTATGTGCACAAAGTCTGTTGGTTTGCTGGGTTTAACATACTGGGGGAACAAGTAACCTTAAAATATGCCAGGCACATTTTAATTTATTCTATTCTTTTTTTTTACGTTTACATTATATTATACCATACTAACCACTACACCACCCTACTAACCACTACACCACCTTACCAACCACTACACCACCTTACTAACCACTACACCACCGTACTAACCACTACACCTCCGTACTAACCACTACACCACCATACTAACTACTACACCACCGTACTAACCACTACACCACCTTACCAACCACTACATCACCATACTAACCACTACACCACCTTACTAACCACTACACCACCATACTAACCACTGCACCACCGTACTAACCACTACACCACCATACTAACCACTACACCACCATACTAACCACTACACCACCGTACTAACCACTACACCACCATACTAACCACTACACCACCATACTAATCACTACACCACCATACTAACCACTACACCACCATACTAATCACTACACCACCATACTAACCACTGCACCACCGTACTTACCACTACACCACCGTACGTTTTTACTCCATCTGAATCATCTGTTCTCTGCATACTTGTTTGTTCCCTTTTTAACATGTTTTTCAATGATCAGGACCCCCACAGATTAGGTATGATTTGAGTGGTGGGTCATTCTCAGCACTGCAGTGACACGGCCATGGTGGTGGTATGTTAGTGTGTCTTGTGCTCAGCAGTGCTAGAGTTTTGAAACACCCACTGTCCCCTCTAATGGACACCACTAATATATAAGTATATAATTTGTATTCTTTCTAAATCTTTGTAAATCAAAAATGTGGTATATTTAAGTAAATATAAATAGAAAGACTAAGTGCAAGTAAAGGCCCAATATATTTTCACTGAAAAAGTACATACAGAGTAAACTCAAAGCATACTCACTTATGTTTGGTATTCTGATACACTAGATAACAGTAGAACTAGAAAGTAACTTTGAAAATGGGACCAAAAAATTAAAACAACAAGCTCGTGAATAAGACACAAAGTTGTGAGCACACATGCCATCAGCTGGTGTCACGCGTGGGTGAAGATGACTTAGAAGACTTAGATGGGGCTGGTTTTACATTAAAATGAACCCAGGCAGCCCATAAGCCCTGACTGAGTTGTCTTATTACCCAGTCTGTGAGAAGGCAGGCACTCAGGATAACCAAATATAGGAGGACATAAAAAAGTGAGGGTTTTACAGTATGTGCCTTCATGTAAAGACAATGTTATATTTCTCTGAAACTTCTTTGCAGAGGAGGTCATATGAAGAAACATCTGAGAGGTCAGCAGCATTAGCGGCTTTGTGCCAGAGGTAATAAGAAGATGAGAGATTTTAACTTTTAATGTTGCAGCTTTCTGTGTGAATGTACCAAATGTCAGGTACTTTGGATAATTGCATAATTATTCTTAAGCATTTTCCACATGAGAAATATGGAGAGAATATACATACTCAGCTGAGGAATCTAGAAATTTAGAAGTTTGTTAGGTGTCGAGAAATATAATATATAGGATCAGAAATATGGGGATAATATACATACTCAGTGGAAAAATCTAGAAATGTAGAAGTCTGTTATATACGTATATATATATTTTCTATATATTTGCAACAAATCAATTACATCATTCAAGCTTCCATGAATTCCTCACTTTATTTGTTTTTGATCATCACAAATCCTTATTGGAAGCATCACATACTCTGCTGACAATTGAAGGTTTTTTTATTCCTTTGTTTGTTTGTTTAAGAAAATGTATATATATATATATATATATATATATATATATATATATATATATATATATATATATATATAGGGTTGGGGGATCAGGGTTGGATTCCTGGTCTGGGCCGTTCTGTGTGGAGTGTGTATGTTCTACCAGTGTTTGAGTGGGTGTCCTCATGGTACTCTGGTTTCCTCCCACAGTCCAAACATGTGCATGTTAGGTTGATCACCCACTCTAAACTGCCTGTAGGTGTGAGTGTGTGTTAGCCATGTGTTGGACTGGCGACCTGTCCACGGTGTATCCCACCTTTGTTCGACGATGCTGGGATTAGCTCTAAGAATATTACACTAACCAGCAACATCCAGTCAACAGTGTCCTGTGGGCAGAATCCTGTGACCACTGATGAAGGACTAGGGGAACACAAACTGTGCAGCATCAGATGACACATCATCTCTGACTTTACATCTACACGGTGGACCTGCAAGGTAGATGTGTCTATTAGAGTGCACAGTGGGTGGCTAAAACTCCAGCAACACTGCTGTGTCTGATCCACTCATACCAGCACAACACACACTTACACACCACCACCGCATCAGTGTAACTGCAGTGCTGAGAATGAACCCACCAGCCAGATTATATATGTTCTGTGGTGGTCCACTGGGGGTCCAGACCACTGAAGTCCTGACTTTTTTTTGTTTTTATTTCTCCACCTCAGATCTATTCCTCTCTTGCGACACCGGGCCAGCATTTTGGGGAAGGGTGACAGCACTCTACTTACGCGGTTTGAGAGGGAAAGGGCCGGGATGACACCGGCAAAAATCGAGATTAATGAAAGGAATCAGGCGGCAGTGTCATCCAGGAGAGGCCACATCAATCTCCCCAGATTACTCAAGATTAATGACGCCAAAGGAAAACATCTTGATAATGAACTTTATAATGATGGATGGTACCCTGAGTTGGCGGTGGAAAGCCAACGATCTCTTCTTTCTGGTCCAGGCAGAAATGCTAACATCAGTGAAAGAGATATACACCAGTTGCAATATGTTTTGAAATGCTGTTTTTTCTATTTATTTATCGGCAAACTGTTCAAGCGAGTGTGCGACACGGGCCTGCATACTGATTCTGACACAGAGCTCCAACTTCTGCTGTAACAGATTTTGTATGAGGCACGTTTTGAGGAAAGTTGACCCACATAGTGAATAAACTAACTGCTGTATATGAGAATTACACCACCTGTCATTTCTTCCTTTTGATTTTTTCATTAATAAACCATTACTTCTTTTTAATCTTCAGTAATTGTTGTGCAAATTTTGCCTTTTGTGCATTCCGTTCCCATCCCACCATTCTTGAATACACTGCTATTAGTTTTCTATTTGACTCCAGTTCAACCCTTCGGTGCCCAACCTGGTTCATAAGTGACCCAACTGAGATCCTGGCAATGAATTAATTTCATTGTTTCCATGAATTCCTCAAATTACTTGTTTTTCACAAGTCCATCACAAATCCTCATATCAGTTTTATTTTTGTTACTTTGTTTGTATCACTGCCGTTGTAAGGCACAACATGGGTCAAAATGAACCCTTATGTGTTCACTATGGAATTGGATAGAAACTGTTGACATTTGTCAACATTTGCAGTCAGAAACATATTTAAACAACTATTTTTGTTCATGAAGTAAATAAATAAGAAGTAAAACAATGATTTAAGGTCAAAAGCAAGATTTTTAATGAACACTTGGAACATTAAATAATGAAATAAGCTGATTTTAATAGATAGACCAAAGAGATACTCAGCAGTACAACTAGAAAAGTGCATTTCCTAAAGATGGTTTCGCATAAACGACAAATAGAGGAGTGCAGGTCAGTATGTCTGTGGATTAGAGGTGATCTGCCCTGATTGAGTACAGTCAGTTTGGTGGCTATAGGTTTAACAAAACCCTGATGTTTGGCTGCGCTCGAAAATGAATGGGGGCTCTAGGGGGAAAAATAAGGGATGAAAAAAATGACAAACAGACAAGTGTGGGCCAAAGCAACACTGCAGTTGAGGTTGGGGGTGTGTCCTGAGTCAGCTTATGTGAAACGGTGTGTGTCGGTTGAGAAGAAGTACCTTAGATGGGCATGCATTTTTCCATCATATTCATTCTGTATGGGAAAAAATTCTGCTTCTATCCGGAATCCGTGCATTCGATCAAAAAGCTGTAAACAAGCCTGAATCACACCATCAATCTGAAATTGGAGCAGAGTTGATATTTTGAGAACTGTGGGCCGAGTTACGCTGGGAAGATCTGGCAGAAAGCAAAACCCAAATATGGGTGATGTTTGACGCATGTTGTACATCAAAGGGTTAAGTTTTGTTTAATTAAATATCATGCCATCCAGATGAAAATACATGTTGAAACTTATTGTCAATCAATATGCTTTTATCCCCCCCCCATCATGTCTACAAAGCCCCTCTATCTGCAAGACAAGAACTTTACAGAAGAAGAAAAAAAAAATGAATTCATTTTAATGTAAGTCAATGGAACCAGACTTCTTTGGGGCCATTCATCATGAAATGTGCGCACAGCCTTTTTTTTAATTATATCAAAAACTGGTAAATGACTAAGAGCTTTTCTTCCAACAGCCGTGAAATATACATCATAGAAAGCTGTTCCCTATCAAACCACAGCTAACGGGAAAGTTAATAAAGTCACAGTTGTTCTGCTGTCAGCTGAGAGCCAGTCACTGCTGATTGGGTAGTGTCATCACTGTTTTTAACCCCTGAAGCATGTATAACCCTTTGATTTTGATAGTCCTTAATAATAAATAGCCATTTGATATGGTCATTTGATTGGGTAGACCTGTGGGATACCTTACAATACAGTATTGTAAGCACTGTGTCTATGATCCAAAGATTAAGAGCCCAGAAGATTGAGAGATATCTTCTGCTACCTGAGTAGGTGTATAAATTGATTTCAGACTCATTTGAAACATATTTATTCCGGATTCTTTTTTCAGATGTGCAGCTAAAAGGTTTGTAGAATTTAAAATAGAGTACAATGCAGCGACATGCAAATGATTTCAACTCTGATTGATAATATATGGGCATTGTGACTTTAATGCTAACAACATGTTTCTAAAAAGCTGGGACAGGTTCATGTTTACCACTGTGTTCTATTAACAATACTCAGTAAGCCTTCGGGAAATGTGGACACCAGTTGCTTTAGTTTTCACAGTCTTGCTTCTTGTAGGATTCCAGTTGTTACTTTTTGTTTCATAACTAGGGTTATAGCTCATCAAATCATTTCAGTTGGTGAAAAAGACGGTGTCTAGAAGGTAGCATGTGTTCCGGAACTTTATTACTTTAGGTATTTATATAGATATCATCGCTGTCCAATGAAAAACATGTCTCTCCATTTTGTTGATTTTTATTTTTCTACATCTTTTAAATGAACAATGAATGAACCAATAGAAATGCTTCAAAATAAACTCTACATAAAAAAGTCTGGTTCCATTGACTTACATTGAAAATAAGGTAGATTGTAAAGATGTAAATTTCAACGATATATAAAATCCCTCCCATAGAATCCTTTTTATTTTTCCATCTACCCAAGCATTAATCTTTTCTTTTGCCCACTAGCCACTCCCCCAAAATAGGTCCCCAAACTGTACTCTACAGCCATACAGACCTGCACTCCTCTATGTTTAATTTATTCCCATAGAATTGTATTAATTTACAATGGCACTGTGTAATCACTCGCCAACCACCAACCTCCGACAATGTATTATTCTTAAACAGGTGTGGCCATTTAGATTGGTCGCATACCTATGCAGTAAAATAAATATATTCCAGAGTATTGTGGCAAAGCAAAGCATCTGTTAATTACCCAAAAGAAACCCCAACTAATTAGACTTCTGATCAAAATTATGAAAAAATAGAATTAGCATTTTGCACTATTGGATCTTAGGAAGGTTTTAAGTAGAGCTTCACAATGCTAAAAGAAGAAATGAGAGAAAGAGACTTTAAGCATTTGATTGACGACTGCATTTACACTCCAGCATGCTTTTCTCAGCTGATCAAAAGTTTAAGACCACAGCCTTCAGAAACCAAAATCTGTGCAAACATTCCATGTCATTTCCTGTTGACTATTCACACCATCGAGACCTCCTGATGGGAAAAGCAAAAAAGCTTGCAGACTTTGAACATGGTAGAATTGTTAAGCTGCATAGACAAGGCCTCTCACAACGTCTCATTGCAGCTGAGGCTGGACGCAGCATTTATTAAAAGATTCTGAGGGTTTTATAAAATAAGAAAAGCGGTAGACAAAAAACATTTTTCACCGGCGCTGAGCCACAGGATCCGATTGTCTGTCCGTCTAGACACAGGACGATCCTCAACCCAAAATTAAAGCCATTGCATCAAGCATGCCTGAATGATTGTTTGAAGTGATCAACAAGAATGGTGGAGCTACCAAACAAACATTTTAGATCATTACCAGTCAAACGTTTTAGATACACTACCAGTCAAACATTTTAGTACACTACCAGTCAAATGTTTTAGTAAACTACCAGTCAAACGTTTTATATCACTACCAGTCAAACGTTTTAGATCCACTACCAGTCAAACGTTTTAGAACACTACCAGTCAAACGTTTTAGATCCACTACCAGTCAAATGTTTTATATCACTACCAGTCAAACGTTTTAGATACACTACCAGTCAAACGTTTTGGTACACTACCAGTCAAACGTTTTAGTACACTACCAGTCAAACGTTTTAGAACACTACCAGTCAAACGTTTTAGATACACTACCAGTCAAACGTTTTATATCACTACCAGTCAAATGTTTTAGTAAACTACCAGTCAAAGGTTTTAGATACACTACCAGTCAAACGTTTTAGTACAGTACCAGTCAAACGTTTTAGTACACTACCAGTCAAACGTTTTATATCACTACCAGTCAAACGTTTTATATCACTATCAGTCAAACGTTTTAGTAAACTACCAGTCAAAGGTTTTAGATACACTACCAGTCAAACGTTTTAGTACAATACCAGTCAAACGTTTTAGTACACTACCAGTCAAACGTTTTATATCACTACCAGTCAAACGTTTTATATCACTATCAGTCAAACGTTTTAGTAAACTACCAGTCAAAGGTTTTAGATACACTACCAGTCAAACGTTTTAGTACAATACCAGTCAAACGTTTTAGAACACTACCAGTCAAACGTTTTAGATACACTACCTGTCAAACGTTTTATATCACTACCAGTCAAACGTTTTATATCACTATCAGTCAAACGTTTTAGTAAACTACCAGTCAAAGGTTTTAGATACACTACCAGTCAAACGTTTTAGTACAATACCAGTCAAACGTTTTAGATACACTACCAGTCAAACGTTTTATATCACTACCAGTCAAACGTTTTATATCACTATCAGTCAAACGTTTTAGTAAACTACCAGTCAAACGTTTTAGTACAATACCAGTCAAACGTTTTAGTACACTACCAGCCAAACGTTTTATATCACTACCAGTCAAACGTTTTAGTACACTACCAGCCAAATGTTTTAGTACACTACCAGTCAAAAGTTTTAGTACACTACCAGCCAATATATATATATATATGATCATCTAATAAATAAATTACAATGTTATTTTCAAAACAGTGGGGGCTATATTCACAACTTGTTTTTATTCATATTAGAATAACATTGATGAATGTAGTTCATGCAGGAAAACATAGGCAGCTTTATTAAAATATCTTAAGGTACATGTTTTTTCCCCCCTCACTCAAGTGACAGCCTCTGGGGATATTCAAACACAGAAATGCAGACAGCCCGTCTCGCTCTTCTGTGGCGGCACCCTTCCTCATGCCTTACTCACAAAAAAGTCATTTTAATTTACAAATGTCCAGGAGAGGAAATTGCCCTCTTATATTTTTCAATTTCACACCACCTAAAGTTGATATTTCCATTCGCACGTTCACTCACCTCTCTGTGGAATAGACATGAATGTAAACCAATTGACCAGATGCTGTGCTCTTTATTTCTGAAACTAGTTTTCATCATCAAAGTTTTTAAATTGTTTTGTTCTCCGCTCCTTCTTCTTCTTCTTCTTCTCCTTCTTCTTCTTCTTCTTCTTCTGATTCTGCTTGTCTGTTATTGAAATGGTCGAATAAGAGATGTTTTGTGGCTTTGAATTCTAATTTATTTCCCACGACAAAAAGCGGGAAAACGGTACTTCATTTCTTTTGAGGGACAAAAAGTGCAGTTGAGCAAACGTAACGCTCGTGTTCACAAAATCACAGAGTTTGTTTGCATCACTTTTTCTTTTTATTACAGCCGTTTGATTTAGCATCTAAAGAGTATGACTGATTTGATGTTTTACTTCCTCGAATGACAGTCATAGAAAAAGTTAAAGCTAGTTAAAGGCCTTTGACTAGCAGCTTATCTATGCCTTGTATTATTTTTTTTATTTAGCAGGAAATGTATTGACCCACACCATCTACTCTACTACAAGGACAATAATACATATAAATAAATATTATTTTTTAAAGCATTATCTCAGATTATTAAGATATAAACAACCCTTGTGGGTAATAACAGCCCTTTGCTTTTGAACAACCATAGATCTGCAGCATCTGATATATTTTTATGTTGCTAATAAAACAATTGCGATTGAAATATATATATATATATATATATATATATATATATATATATATATATATATATATATAACAGCTTCAACTCTTCTGGGAAGGCTCTCCACACGGTTTAGGAGTGTGTTTATGGGAATGTTTATTCGTTAAAGCTAGTTAAAGGCCTTTAACTAGCAGCTTATCTATGCCCTGTATACTTTTTGTATTTATGGCAATGTTTGACTGTTCTTCCAGAAGCACATTTGTGAGATCAGACACTGATGTTGGATGAGAAGGTCTGGCTCACAGTCTCCGCTCTAATTCAATGCACTGGTGGGTAGCCATGTTGGAACTGGAAGGGGCGGTCCACAAACTGTTCCCACCAAGTTGGAAGCATGAAATTGTCTGAAGCAGTCAGAGAAGTACCGTTCTCCCAGACCCAGACTCATACTCCATCAGATTGCCAGACGGAGAAGTCCAGTGTTGGTGAGCTTTACACCACTGCAGTGGATGCTTTGCATTGCGCTTGGGGATGTAAGGCTTTTGCATGCAGCTGCTTAGACATGGAAACCCATTCTATGAAGCTCTCTACGCTCTGTTCTTAAGCTGATCTGAAGGCCACATGAAGTATGGAAGTCTGTAGTGATTGACTCTGTAAAAAGTTGGCGACCTCTGTGCACTATGCTGTTCAGCATCCGCTGACCCACTCTGTCATTGTACATGACTACCACTTTGTGGTTGAGCTGCTGTCGTTAACAAACGCTTCCACTTTGTTATAACACCACTGACAGTCCACTATGGAATATTTAGTAGTGAGGAAACTTCACCACTGGACTTGTTGCACAGGTGGCGTCCTATCACGGTGCCACACTGGAGTTCACTGAGCTCCTGAGAGCGACCTATTCTTTCACTAATGTGTGTAGAAGCAGTCTGCATGACTAGGTTCTTGGATTTATATACTAGTGGCCATGAATGTGATTGTAACACCTGAATTCAGTGATTTGGATGGATGAGTGAATACTTTTAGCAATATAGGGTATGTATATATGTACTTAATGTCAAGGTACTGTTTTCAAACTCATGTTAAAGTGAAAAGCAAATGTTTTAACAGAACAAATTGAAGTTCACCACTTTTTTTGTGGTGTGTGATTTGTTGGTGTGTCTTGCTGGGATTAATGTGCTGAACTGCTCCCGCTCAAAGACAAATAACCAAAGATCTGGGCTGTTTCGTTTTACCCTGAAGTGAATTTTGATAAAAGGATTTGTAGTAATAATTTCAAAACTACGTTCAATTACTTCTGTAGTTATGAATGTTTAATCAGATCTTAAATTAGATTTTAAATTACATTTTAAATATTAAGTCTAACTGCTGAGCTGAATAACCAGGTGTACATTACGGAATTTCTGAAAAATAATATTTCACTTTAAGTCAGCAGTTTAAAACTAATAAAACTTTGAAAAGTTATAAAACGTAAGATATGCATATGTACAGATATTCAAAATGTTTCTGTTCTTATATTTTAATCTATGAGTTTTGTCATTTATACATGCAGCATGTAAAACTACACTAACAAAACTAACAAAGAAAATCTATTTAAATTTAATTCATTTCATTACTTTAGTTATTGCTATGGAACTACCAGTGTACTATGAATATGGTTGATATTTTTAACATGTGGTATTTGAACAAAACACACAATATATCACTACTGTTAGAAAATTTGAAAATGCTTTTTGGCTATTTCATGATTTCAATTTCATTAACTCTTTAGCATTACTAGAGCTACCATTACTGTCAACGAAAAACACTAAATTTACTTTTTGAAAATGTAAATCTGCTCAAAATGCAGTTAAACATGCAGTGAGCAGTTAAGCCCCATATTTAAGATGTAGTATAACCAGAATCGAGCAACAGCATTGGAATTAGATGGTTGCAAGAATTTCACATTAAATTTTTGACATGAAAATTCATAATATAACTAGAAAGGCTGTATGTGACTGCTCTGAAAATAATCTAAAACTGTAACAATGAACTAGTTTTAATAACCTGGAGTGAGTTAGTCGGTACAATGGCAACCAGTAACCACAGAACTAAATATATAAAGCGAACATAACCAGAGAGAGAGAGACAAAGCCAGAACCAAAGAGAAGAGCAACAGTCAAAGCCAGAATAACAAACCAACCAGTGTTGTATCATCTTTCCTAGCCATCAAAATGAAACGGGTGACCAGTTCAGAGTATAAGCTTTATTCTTGAGGACACCATGGTACAGGCATGATCTGAGAAGACTGGAAAATGGTCTAACTCAACCAGCAAAACACACCCTATTTAAGTCCTGTTAAGTACAGGTCCAACTGGCCCCAACCTGTATGGCCAGGGGTAGATTTTCTTGGTAGGTTCTACCAATAGGATCTGCTGAGCTATAAACTATATGATGATCATCTGTATAAACAAGCTTTTTACAACACCAGCAACCAAGTTACAAGCATGAACCAAAATATAATACCCAGAAAACTAAAGAGAGATCATACACGGTAGACAGACAGATAACGAGAGATATGCTCAGTATGTAGCAGCAAAGGCCAACGGCATTTCCCAAAGGACTGAAACATACAGAGTGGTATATATGCAGGTATCTGAAGGAAAAACAAGTGATGATGATTAGTATTCTGTAGAAGATGAGTGGTAAGGTGGTTCATGATTGGTTGAGACTGGAGGTGTGTTAAGGGGACTGTAGTGGAGGAGAACCCAGCAGCGTGACATAAGCCAGTATTCTAAAATATGCTGGAACTTGACTGATTGGCCAGATAAACTAGAGAGCATCTCACAGGCTTTGAGATTTGAGATTTTGATTTACATTTTTTTTCTCTTGGAACTGTAATTGAAAGCAGAAGTATTCAGTTTCAGTGACACTTGAGAAAAGTACAAAAAGGTAAAACTAACTTATAAGACGGTTACTTTTCATTCTGCTTTTATTGATAGACCATACAATGCATCAGCAATCAACCCTGGTAAGGTCACTGTACTCCATGTCCTTAAGTGACATACCTTTAAAAGATCCAGCATCAGGGTTTAATTTCCTGATTGTGCCGATAATTACTAACCAACTAATTCAAAGTTGCCTCTGATTTTTTACTACCCTATCTTATATTAACACTGAAGCTGAATAACATTTTCTCACAGTGGGAACCCACCATTATTTTTTAATACCACTACCAAAAGCTTGGCTTTTATAAAACCACCAATACCATTAGATCTCTCTCCTCCACCAGCTAATCAGGCAGTGTCAGAAGATGGGTTGCTTTTAGCAGGCAGGCCATGCTGAGTGGTGGCTGATAGCAGCAGACTGGCCATAAGAGTGGCACTCACACTGCTGTAATATGTTCTAATGCCCACACAAAGGGCCCCTGACTTGTGCTAATGGTGCATAATTCCTTTGCTCGTTTTTTTGGGGCTTTTTTTTTTTTTTTACCACGGCCAGATTATACTGGATATTTCTGTAACACTGTGTATCTACTGACAGTGTCTGTGACATCAAATGATCAGTGTTAATGCTATTGGTTTCTGAGAAAAAGCAAAAGCTACAGTTAAAGATCTAGTTTATTATTTGAGAGCCATATCAGTGGTGTGTCTAAGACATATTAATAATAAGCCACATACAACCAAACCCTTTCATCCGAAGACACGTGGTTTATCAATCTGAGAGTAGGTACTTTACTGTCTTTGCACCAACATGAACGCCTAAAATTTAAGATAACAATATAAAACATACAGCTAATATTTACTTATTTCATACTGGTGTTTGTAGAAGAAGCTGTCTACATATATGTATGTATATTCATTTTATCAGCTTCATTTATAATATACAAGCACTTTGTAGTTCTACACTTACAGACTGTAGTCTATCTGTTTGTCTGTTACCCTGTTCTTCAATGATTAGGACCCCCAAAGGACCACCACATAGCAGATATTACTAGGGAAGTAGATCATTCTCAAAACTGCAGTGACACTGACATGGTAGTGTGTTGTGCTGATGCATTTGAATCAGACACAACAGTGCTGCTGGAGTGTTTAAACACTGTGTCCACTCACTGTCCACTCTATTAGATACACCTACCTTGTTGGTTGTGATTGTAAAGTCGGAGATGGTAGTTCAACTGTTGCTGCACAGCTTGTGTTGGTCATCCTCTAGTCTTTCATCAGTGGTCAGAGCAGTTACACTGATGTGGCGGGGTCTGATCCACTTATACCAGCACAACACACACTAACACACCACCATATATATATATATATATATATATATATATATATATATATATATATATATATATATATATATATATATATATATATATATATACTTAAAACAAATGAAATACTTAAAATAAATGTAAGGCCGAAACAAGGTTATAAGAAACAAGTCCCACCTCCAATATTAGCATTAGCATTAACAACTGTTTACCTACCCGTCTAGTAGAAACATTGTTGGTTCATCATCAGAAGTGTCTCTTGTGGTAGAAGTGCTTGCTTCTCTTCCATTTACACCCCTTGTTTTATTCACTGCCATGCACCATTTTGTTTACTCTTCCTTTCATTGGCTACCTGTCCTTAAATGATCTAAGCGGAAACAACACCTGCAACATGATTGATTCTTCATCCTCTCATGTTGGACTGATCTCAGCAACATGATTTAGAGATGTCTTTGAGATGCTGTCTACACTGTTTTTTCTTCAGATTCTGTGAAATACTTTAATTAATTTTGAATTTTTTTAACTAAATACCATACATATCGTACCTTTATTGAAGATGAGTCTATTTTAAAAGATTATTTTATAAGACTGTTGTTTCTCACTAAAAGGGTCATCAAAGTTCATACTGTGATTCACAGTAAAGTGTGAATTCATAGTATAATTGGTATATTTTATATATTATTATTATTATTATTATTATTATTATTATTTACTACCTACATTTTTACATCATTTTTAAAAAACACACTTTTTGTCATTTTTCAGTCAAAAATGTATGTAGAATGTTTCTTCTTGCCCACCATCTGCAATACAGCAATGCAAAGTAATAACTAAAGCGTAACAAACACAATACTTTCCAATTTATTAACATCATACTGATTCTTGGAGACCCTCATTGTAAAGTGGTAGCATTTATTATTATAATTATATTCATTCTTATACTGTTTAAAGTAGGTGTTGGTGTATAACACAGTATCTCAGATATCCACATAAAATTGGGAGCAGGAGCACTTTGTGTTGACTGAAGGCACCACACCAAACAGTAATGCATCATCCCTGCTTTGCCGTTTTTGTTGAGTGTCCCTGTCAATAATTAATAACTCCACCAGCGAGATCCACCAAAGCGGAATTCTAGAACATGAAAAACCCTCCCTCACCTCTTCGACAGTTCACCACTCACTGCTCCTGCAACAGCCGCATTCAAATTAAAAAAGAAAAAAAAAGGAAAAGAGAGAGAAAGACACCAGGGCTCATGAAAAGGAGCTCATGGTTTAATAATGAAAGCTCATTTACCAGGTCTCTTGGTTTGTTTTACTCATTCATTTCCTCCAGTTTCGTGCAGATGGATTTCCTGTCCGTCCGGGCGGTGGCACAGTAAAGTTGAGTTTGAATACTCGTGACTTCTTGCCGGATCAATCACAGGTCTGGGCAGCCATTGTGCTTCATGGTCCTGCCAATACATTCACCCGGCTCTGCAGGGCTAATGGGGGAAAATAAAGAAATCTTCCAAACGTCTGTAAACATTTTAGCTGTCGACCAACTCCTGCTGATCCATTAAACCTCCCAGGTAGAACATTGTGGAAATGGAGCACAGCTTAAGGTTCTTGGCCCAAAGTCTCTCCCCTATATTCCAGAAAATAATTGTGGTGCTAGTCTGTTATTAGTCAGGATTACACCCACAAATCTCGCATCAAAATTAAATTCCTACTTCTGTGGTACTATTACTCTGTTCAAATCTGCCTTTCTTCATGACACTGAAGGCCCCTTTCCTGGTCCTGGTCTTCAGGAGGTGTTGGCCCAAGGTCTCGCCCCTATATTCCAGAAAGTAATTGTGGTGCTAGTCTATTATTAGATTAACTAAACCCACAAATCTTGCACCAAAACCCAATTCCAACTTCTGTGGTACTATTATCCTATTCATCACACTGCAGGCCTCTCTCCTGGTCTTTGTCTCCTAGAGGTGTTGGCCCAAGGTCTCTCCTCCATATGCCAGTAAATAATTGTGGTGCTAGTCTGTTTTTAGACAGGATCAAACCCACAAATCTTGCATCAAAATCAAATTCCTACTTCTGTGGTATTATTACGCCGTTCATATCTTCTTTTCTTAATGACACTGAAGGCCCCTTTCCTGGTCTTTGCCTCCAGGAGGTGTTGGCCCAAGGTCTTGCCCATGTATTACAGGAAGTAATTGTGGTGCTAGTGTGTTATTTGATGAACTAAACCCACAAATCTTGCATCAAAATCCAAATTCCAACTTCTGTGGTACTATTATCCTATTCATCACACTGGAGGCCCCTCTCCTGGTCTTTGTCTCCTGGAAGGGTTGGCCCAAGGTCTCGCCTCCATATGCCAGTAAGTAATTGTGGTGCTAGTATGTTTTTAGACAGGATCAAAAACACAAACCTTGCATCAAAATCAAATTCCTACTTCTGTGGTACTGTTACCTCGTTCATATCTTCTTTTCCTCATGACACTGAAGGCCCCTTTCCTGGTGTTTGACTCCAGGAGGTGTTGGCCCAAGGTCTTGCCCATGTATTACAGAAAGTAATTGTGTGCTAGTCTGTTATTCGATAAACTAAACCCACAAATCTTGCATCAAAAACTAATTCCAACTTCTGCGATACTATTATCCTATTCATCACGCTGGAGGCCCCTCTCCTGGTCTTTGTCTCCTGGAGGGGTTGGCCCAAGGTCTCACCCAAATTCCAGAAAATAACGGTACTGCTAGTCTGTTATTAGACAGGATTAAACCTACAAATCTTTCATCAAAAACCAATTCCAACCTCTGCAGTACTACAATCCTATTAGAATCTGCTTTTCTTCATGATGCTGAAGGCCCCTCTCCTCGTCTTTGCCTCCTGAAGGGGTTGGCCAGAGGTGTGGGCCCAAGGTCTCGCCCAGATTCCCGAAAATAACTAGTACTAGCCTGTACGGTACTGCTAGTCTGTTATGAGACCGGACTAAACACACAAATCTTTCATCAAAATCAAATTCTGACTTCTGTTGGACTATTATAGCATTCAAGTTAGCTTTTCTTCATGACACTGAAGGCTCCTCTCTTGGTTTTTGTATCCTGGAGGTGTTGGCCCAAGGTCTCGCCCCAAATTCCAGACAATAATTCTAGTGCTAATCTGTTATAAGACAAGATTAAACCCACAAACCTTGCAACAAAATCAAATTCCAACTCATGCGATACTATTATCTAATTAGAATTTGTTTTTCCTAACGACACTGAAGGCTCCTCTCCAGGCTCCTTTGTCTCCTGGAGGTGTTGGCCCAAGGTCTTGCCTCCATATGCCAGTAAATAATTGTGGTGCTAGTCTGTTTTTACACAGGATCAAAAACACAAACCTTGCATCAAAATCAAATTCCGACTTTGATTGGCTTTTCTTCACAACACTGAGGGCCCCTCTCTTGGTCTTTGTCTTCTGGAGGTGTTGGCCCAAGGTCTTGCCTCCATATGCCAGAAAATAATTGTGGTGCTAGTCTGTTATTAGACAGGATCAAACCCACAAATCTTGCATCAAAATCAAATTCCTACTTCTGTGTTACTATTATCTTGTTTGATTGGCTATTCTTCCTGACACCAAAGGCTCCTCTCCTGGTCTTTGTCTTCTGGAGGTGTTGGCCCAAGGTCTTGCCTCCATATGCCAGAAAATAATTGTGGTGCTAGTCTGTTATTAGATAGGATAAAACCCACAAATCTTCCATCAAAATCTCATTCCAACTTCTGCAATACTTTTATCTAATTCGAATTTGCTTTTCTTCACGACACCGAAGGCTCCTCTCCTGGTCTTTGTCTTCTGGAGGTGTTGGCCTAAGGTTTCGCCCAAATTCCAGAAAGTAATTGTGGTGCTAGTCTGTTATTCGATGAACTAAACCCACAAATCTTGCATCAAAATCAAATTCTGACTTTGATCGGCTATTTTTCATGACACTGAAGGTGCCTGTTCTGGTCTTTGTCTTCTGGAGGTGCTGGCCTAAGGTTTCGACCAAATTCCAGAAAGTAATTGTGGTGCTAGTCTGTTATTCGATAAACTAAACCCACAAATCTTCTATCAAATTCAAATTCCTAGTTCTGTGGTACTATTATGCCATTCATATTTGCTTTTCTTCATGACACTGAAGGCCCCTCTCTTGGTCTTTGTCTTCTGGAGGTGTTGGCCCACGGTCTCGTCCCCATATTCCAGAAAGTAATTGTGGTGCTAGTCTGTTATTCGATGAACTAAACCCACAAATCTTCCATCAAAATCAAATTCTGACTTCTGCGGGACTATTTGCTTTTCTTCATGCCGCTGAAGACCCCTCTCCTGGTCTTTGTCTCCTGGAGGTGTTGCTGCTATTCTTTCATTGTCTGTACGCGGTTAATTGCTTAGAGAATATGGCCCGCTAACTGATGTTGAAAGCGACACTTCTTTTGTGCTTTATCTCCTCCGAGGTTAATTAGCATTAGTTGTTCTACATCACTGCACAGATTCAGACTATCAATATGCATCAATGAATAATTATTATTTATTGTCACGGCCCGTTGCGGGAAAACTAGCCAAGAGACAAAGCTGGTTACTGAAGCGTATAAAAAAAGTGCTTGGATTCTGTAGTAATCTTGACAGATTTGTTTTGTTTTTAAGGAACAGCTTGTATCCAATCATGATGCCACATTAAAGAACCTATAGTTTTATTATTATTATTATTATTATTATTATTATTATTATTATTATTATTATTATTATTACTATTATTTTAAAAAAAAAAGGGTTTCACAGCGCATATAGACCATGTATGATAATTAGGCAACAACAACAGCCAGTTTTGAATTCAATGGTTTTGTGATGTCACAAAATTCAGTTCATTTATATATACAACCACCAGCCGCTCCAAGTTCACCTCCTTGGAGATATACTCACTGTCACTTAGCTCCAGTTACCCTATAGGAGCACTTTGTAGTTCTACACTTACAGACTGTAGTCCATCTGATTCTCTACATACTTTGTTAATTCCTTGTTCAGTGGTGGTCAGGACCCCCACATTACAACCACAGAGCAGATTGGGTGATGGATCCCCATAGAGGACAGCACTGCACTATATATAATGGGTGCATCGCTTCATATGCTTCCCTTCTTAATCTGGCGTACCCCTCACTCTGGAATACCATCAGTCTGGACTCAGGGCACAAGTCTCACTGGCAAGTGGTTTTCTTATGGTCATGCAGCTCTTTAGTCCCAACTAATGTTATAATAGTTTTGGATTTTTAACTATAGTTTAGTTTTATTTCGTTGTGACTTTTTATTCTCTAATTCAGAGTTATTATTTTTTATTACTGCTTAGTTTTAGTTTAGTTTTCATTAGTTCTAGTATTAGTTTTAGTTTTTTACACTTTGTGCTATTTTTCAGGTGCAGAATTCAAAAAGGTCTGAATAAGTAGTGTGTAATAAAAACTCTACAAAGGTTATTCACTCTCGCAGCACCGGGTGAGTTGAATTCTGGTTCGAGTGAAAGACTAAATTTTTTGAAGGCAACCGAGTCACATAGTCATGTGGACATCCCAGTCTCGATAAACGTGTTTACCAATGCATCCTCCTTCCGCTCGCGGTGCTCCTGAGTATTAACTAACCAGCAGCTTGGTCGCTGGTGAAAGCAGTCTGTTATGGTTGTTTCCTTTCACTTTGGGGTGAGCTACTCAGAGAGGCTGGCTTGTCAAGGTACTCGCAATTAGCCCTCTCGTGCTTCTCAAATAGACTCTGAGATTGAGACTCTGCCTCTTTCTCCCAACTTTTGCTGTCACTATTGTGCAGGCTAGCGTGGAGAGCAGAACAGACTGTAAACAAGAGGTGGCATCAGGGTGCCATACGGCACCGGCAGCTAACGTAAAACTGCTCGAGTGGAAAAAATTTTATTTAATATCAGTGCACAAGGCTTATGAATAAATTGACAAACACGAAAGTGAATTATATTCTGTCTATAACTTCAATTCGTTTGACTTGTTTGTAAATGCAAAATACATTTCCAGTTAGTTATCTGTTTTTCTTTTTATTTCCGTTTTTATTTATTTCAGTTAACGAAAATGTTTTCTCAATTTCAGTTTTCGTTATTTAGTTCGGTTTAGTTAACGATAATAGCCCTGGTCTCAACCCTAAAAGTTCTGGTCACATAACCCTAACCCTAACCATAGCTGTGAGTTCTACTGTCCATCAAATGTCATTCAAAGATTTTGTTCTGACCAATTTTCTTCTTGGAAGCTGAAGATTCCTCACTATCCTTCCAGAACATAATAATACACTGGATCACACTGGTCATTCCAGCTTCTCCTTAGTGCGTTCCTTTGCTTGATGCGGGATGATAATATAGCAGTTCTAAAACACAGTGATGTCTTTGCCATGACCATGAGATACATCTTCCAACATGACTGTTTAAGGAATGAGTAGCTGCTAATGATATTAATTTTTATTTTTTTGGCCAATGTACCTTCGTATATCATTGCTGCCCAAACAAAAAAATGTTTCTCCAAAACGGCAACTTTACAGGAGAGGCCAAAAACTGTCTCTGCTTCTAATGTAAGTCTATGGAACCAGAAATTTTTTCCAGTCTATTTTGGAGCACTTTTATCGATCCATTCATCATGAAATTTCCATACAATATAAACGTCAGTGGTCACATTAAAATAACGTGAAAAAAAAAAATCAACAAAAGTGAAGATGGACTCGTTTTTCTTTGGACAGCGACGATAGTTTATTTAATAGTTAATTTAAACTATTGCATTGATGGTTAAGCATTGATAAATGGTAATGCAAGAAGGATGTTTTTTGGGTACATGAGCCTGCACAAACATCATAAGTAGCCCAAGAAAAAATGGATAAGAACAGGATATGGGCCCTTTAATGCCTGCAATGGAGTCGTACAGAGACATGGGGTAATAAGAAGAGACAGAGGGAGCATGTACCTGCTGTTGTTAAGAAGCTACAGTGAGGTGCAGGGGTCTATGATGGTGTGTGTGTGTGTGTGTGTGGAAGCTCAGCCAGCACACCCAGGCAATGACAACGTTATTATGAAGATGAATGCGGACCTGCACATCCGTTCCCAGGTACCCCCAGAGAGAGAGAGAGAGAGAGACAAACAAACTGTGGATATAGATGTTGAACACAAAAGCACACCGTGGCCTACAAAGATATACACGCCGCGTTTTCACCACGACACTCGAATGATTCAGACGCATCCGCTCGCTGCTTCACCATCCTCTGAAAATTGTTTTTTTTTTTTTTGCTCATTATCTCTGTTTATGGTATACCAGAGCAGTTGTTATAGGATAGGCTGCAATTTCCCCTCACAGAATTATGATAATCTTTACCGTACGGCGAGAACGCTCATACTCATACATGCTCATACAATATCTTAAAGGGGCAATCTGAC
Organism: Megaleporinus macrocephalus; assembly: GCA_021613375.1. Classification (NCBI taxonomy): domain Eukaryota; kingdom Metazoa; phylum Chordata; class Actinopteri; order Characiformes; family Anostomidae; genus Megaleporinus; species Megaleporinus macrocephalus. Next base: position 29,147,433 of record CM038714.1, read on the forward strand.
CAGAATGAAAAATGTAACCACTGTCTGATCTGTTGTAAACATGCGTACCTGCCTCTTCTGTTGGTGCCACTGTGGTATCTAGGGTGAGATGGTCCCGTTAAAGGTGGTGGCATGGAGGTTGGGGCCATAAATATCGTCGCTGTCCAATGAAAAACAATTATCTCCAAAATTGCAACTTTACAGGAGAGACCAAAAACATACTGTACTTTCAATGTAAGTCAATGGAACCAGAATTCTTTCCAAGCTATTGTGGAGCATTTTTTATTGGTCCATTCATCATGAAATTTTTACACAATGTAAACAACCATTGGCGTGTTCAAATGATGTAGAAAACTCAAAATCGGCAAAAATAGAGACATGTTTTTCTCCAGCGACGATATGCACAATATGGACTAAAGTATTAGGACACCTACACATTACACTGCACATGGTCCAGTGTATGGCACATATTTACCTCATCCCATCACAGTAAAAAAATAATCCTGTAACACTGTTATACTCTGAACCCCTATATCAGTCATCAGACACTATTATAGTCTGAACCCCTATATCAGTCATCAGACACTGTTATACTCTGAACCCCTATATCGGTTATCAGACACTGTTATACTCCGGACCTCTATATCAGTCATTAGACACTGTTATACTCTGATCCCCTATATGAGTCATCAGACACTGTTATACTCTGAACCCCCATATCAGTCATCAGACACTGTTATACTCTGAACCCCTATATCAGCCATCAGACACTGTTGCAGCTATAACAACTTCCACTCTTCTGAGAAGTGTGAATGTGAAAATTGTTGGCTATTCATCCAGAAGAGGTCAAGGCTCTGCAGAGGTCAGTCAGGTTCTTCCACACCAAACTAACCCAACCAGCCTTGCTTTATGAAATGGGACAGTCAAACTGGGACAGAAAAGGTTTGTCCCTAAATTGGAAGCAACCAGTTGTCCAAGATATCTTGGTCTGCTGAAGCATTAAGGTTGCCCTTGAATACATTAGGCAATGGAACTGAATGGATAACCTAAATTCAATGATTCCATGATTAAGAGTTGTGTCCCAGGGTGTGTCTCAAAACATAGTGAGCTCCTACATAGGCAGCATTTTACATCATAGTATGCGCTCCCGACATGTAGACTGTCCCAGTTCTTACATACCTTATACATGCTGTCTACTGAGGAACCTTATTTTGGCCTGAACGCTTCCTCAGCCGCTAAAGCAATCCCATGATGCAATGCAGGCAAAACCAAGAGCAGTGAAGTGGTTTTAAAATGTGAGTTATTTTGATTCTCTCTGGTGTTTTAATGTGTTTCTGGTCATGTAATCACACAAAACAGTATTTTATTATCAACTCTGTAACGAGTCCTTCACCATTTAGCAGTTTTATACTCAAGCCATTAGCATTTATGCTAGCGGATTTTTAAGCCTCGGGCTATTGTCTTGGATGCGGGCCGGTAGCTTAGCAACCAACTAAACCACCAGTTGCATGTTGCAGTGGGTGGGAACGAGCCGTGACGCAGTCTCTCTCTAACTAGAGCGTCTCAGTAATCTGTTTGATGAGGAGAGATGAGGAGAGAACACTGCTACTTACACAGCTGCTACCTAGACAGCCTCCTTACACACTCACTAGGTTTTGAGACAGACCCCCAGTGTTTTTGTTCATAGGGTGTACATTCGTAGACACCAAATTGGTCACTGGATTGTACATTAATGTCACCATCATGTATTGGTCCAGGCCATCATGTCATAGCTTTCAGAAATTATGTTGAGATCTATCTATTTGGTCACCAAAGTATTATAGTTGATTGTAGCAGTAGTGCTAATTTAAAAGATATCATATAATATCATGTAATCTAAATTGCCCATAATCAGGTCATGTCAGCTGAGCAACTGACATGGTATGAATCTGATTGTAGTTATCTGGCTGGCTATCTTCACTCACACTTCCTAAAGACTCCTTATAGTGAGAGTTAAGGAGAAACTGGGAAGTACCCTTACAGAAAATAAGTATTCTTAAAGTTCATAATATTAAGTATACTTTATGTAGTTACTATACTAATGTCATTGTACTAGTAGTACACTTGTATATGTACTATTTGAATACTTTTTGGGATTAAATTGGTCCACTTTCTAGTTTTTAAAAGTATATTTTTTAAAAAATAATTTAAGTGTAAGAGTAGTAAACCAAGTATACTAGTTTACAGCTTTTCTAATGCAACTACACTAAAAGTAAACTTAAAGGTTTACTGTTAGTTTACTAGCTTGTAAGTTTTCTTTAAGTGAACTTAACATAATACTTGTAATTTACTGCTTATATTATTGTTGTACTTTAACTGTTGTGTTAAAGTATATGACTAGGTTTAAGGGTTTTTTTCTTACTTAAAATAGAACTTAACAATGTTTACTTACTCACCTGTGGACACACGTAAAATAAACAAGACACACTCAGATTAAGAAACATATCTGTATCTTTATAAAACTTTATAAATCAAATTTTAAATGAATATTGTACTGGATGTGTTTTTGTGCAGAGCAAGAATACTTGCTTCTACTATCTCAATCAAAAGATTAAGTACAAGTAAAGGCCAAATACACTTAGACTGTTCTATACTTGTCAGTATAACCCCAGCATACTTAAGTATATCTGTGTTTAGTATATCACTGAGAAGTATATAAAAAGTAAACTGAAAGCATACTCACTAAACTAATGGTACACTTGAATAAACTTCTTTTTTGTAAGGGTAGCTTTAAGAAGAGAAGGTTTTTACACCAGTGAGTCAAGGAAACTAAAGTCCATGCTTGACAAAGATCCATTAAAATTAATTTTTATTGATTTCTTATGACAATAAATTATTTTCCACCATGTTGGTAATTTGGTTTATGTAAGTCTAATGCTGATACACAATTCTCTCTTCAGCGTCTAAGTATTCATGTTCAGAGTAACTGGAGGCAATTTTTTTTACTCCTCACAGTTTAAAATAAAAATCAACTCTTGGATGAGAATATAAAGTGTAGCTTCCTGTATCATAGGAGCTGAAGCAGGCTGCATGTGCAGAGGCTTTATTCAGCACGTTCCAACAGGCAGGGGTCAAAACACGGGCAGGCAATATCAGAGGTATAGCCTTAAATCAAAGCAACCAAGAAGACAAACAGAGGTCAAAACCAAGAAAAACAGTGCAAACAAAGAAACAGACTCGGAATTTGGAAATACAGAGACTTTGCAAACACGCATGGAAAACTAAGGGGTATATATTATGTCGCTGTCCAAAGTCAATGTTAAGAGGTTTTAATATATTCATTAGGTGTTTTGGAGCATTTCAATTGGTTCATTCATCATGAAACAAGATACAAAGAGCAGCTGCATGTTCAAATAATACAGAAAAAATAGAAAATATGAAAATGAAAATTTTATTTAGACAATGAGGACATGTGGGTGGCTTAATGAGTCCTGGATCAGCTCAGCAGTATGTGGAATGGATGGGGCAGGTGGAGCCATGGAGGAGCCAGAAAAGAAAAACAAAGGCACATGACCTAGCCATATGTGGAACCATGCAGGCCCAGGAGGAATATGTGACACTCCCCATTTACTTGTATTTGTTCAAAGTCTTGTCCAGATCAACGTACATGTTGATATATTGCAGTACCAGGCCCAAGCAGTCACTGCAGCATCTATATACACACACATATATATATATATATATATATATATATATATATATATATATATATATATATATATATATATATATATATATATATATATATTTACAAACAATATTGTCCATTTCACAATTAATGTAAGTGTATCAGATGATTTTTAAAGAATAAAAATGTTTGTATTAAAGTCTATTTTTGTATAGAGGCTTATTTTACATATAGTCCTATTATCAGCAATTCTCAGTCCTCTGTCTAAATCTCCTGGTACGGCCACCAATCCAAGTTAAGGATGTTATTGGACTAATTGGTTGTTAGGACACTCTTGCTCAATTGTGATGCGCAGCTGAAAATCATTCTACTAATAAGTGAGTATAAAAGGGAGAACAACATTCTAGGTTAGTTTAGTATCTGAAGCATCAGCAGTTGATGCTCCAGATACTAAATGACCAAAAAGAAACAACTTTCTTTAGAGACCCGTCAGTCCATTGTTGTGTTAAGGAAGGAAGGCTACTCCACTGAAAACAAGAACATTTCACTTTTTGAACATGGCCACTTAACACTTATGAGGGTTTGGAATGCAGCATGATGTTAAGTCATTTTTGTCCTCCTCACTAAACCAAAACAAATGATCTGCTTTTTCGACATTCTCTTGCTAATGGAATGGACAGTCCCTCTGAATGAAATAAATACCAGGCAGCTGAAAGCTTGCAGGTTGGAGCTGTTTTGTGGTGATTTTATCCAGGCCAGCATACTGCAGCCCACAAAAGGTCCGATCTGAGTCAGTGCCAACCTCAGCAGGATGTGACCTTAGGGTCAGCCGTGGACAATAGAATTAAGGCTGTGTTTCCCAAGTCTGATCATGGAGTTTGCTTGTGGTACTGTGTTTTTAAGGTTTTTCCATTTCTAACACAACCCATCAAGTGCTTGTTGGGTAACTGATGAGAGTCAGATGATGAGCTGGCAGTGGAAAACATCAGAGAGCAGGATACCTCAGTAAAGGCCTGTTTACAGAATGTGTCATTTTTTTAAACACATCTAAACATCAAGTCCAATGCGTTCTTGATTACTTGGGTTTTGGTGGGTGGGGGTGGAAAGTGCACATGCTAGTAGGCCATTTCCCAGCCTTTCCAACCATATATTTGTTTCATATTTTTAAAGTGTGTTGCTTGTAAAGTAGTGATATAAGCCGCTGTCCCTCCATATGTATGCACATCATAACGGAGCTCTGACTGACCTTTTTATGTGTACAACACGGAAAATCAAGCTGCCTCTGGTTTAAAATTGAATGCAGCATAACAATCCATCAGGTTTGGAGTTAAGAGGGCAGCACAGTGGTGCTGTTGCATCACAGCAAGACAGGACAGGTCTGGGTTTCATTCCATGTGAAGTTTGCATGTTCTCCCTGTGTCTGCATGGGTTTTCTCCTGCAGCCAGATGAACTAGAGACACTAAATAACCCAGTCAGATGAACTGGAGACACTAAATAGCCCAGTCAGAAGAACTGGAGACACTAAATAGCCCAGTTAGGTGAACTGGAGACACAAAATAGCCCTAAATAGCCCAGTCAGGTGAACTGGAGACATTAAATAGCCCAGTCAGATGGACTGGAGACACTAAATAGCCCAGTCAGATGGACTGGCGACACAAAATAGCCCAGTCAGGTGAACTGGAAACACTAAATAGCCCAGTCAGGTGAACTAGAGACACTAAATAGCATAGTCAGGTGAACTGGAGACACGAAGTAGCCCAGTCAAATGGACTGGAGACACTAAGTAGTCCAGTCAGGTAAACTGGAGACACTAAATAGCCCAGTCAGGTGAACTGGAGACACTAAATAGCCCAGTCAGATAAACTGGAGACACTAAATAGCCCGGTCAGGTGAACTGGAGACACTAAATTGCCCAGTCAGATGGACTGGAGACACCACATAGCCCAGTCAGATCGACTGGAGACACTAAATAGCCCAGTGAGGTGAACTAGAGACACTAAATAGCCCGATCAGGTGAACTGGAGACACCAAATAGCCCAGTCAGGTGAACTAGAGACACTAAATAGCCCGATCAGGTGAACTGGAGACACAAAATAGCCCAGTCAGGTGTTTCAGAGTTTTGTGTATGCCTATATGTCTGCCCTGTGATGGACTAGTGGCCTGTCCAGGATGTTTTCTGCCTTTTGTCCAATTGACACTAGCATATCATGTAAGCTAGCTATGATTTAGCCTCTCTGTCATGTTGTTAGTGCCAAACTAACAGTGGCGTATATAAACTTTTAAACATTTATATTAAAACTGTACACCAGTAGCTTTTGGAGCGGTTGGATATGCATGTAGTATATTGTATTGTTTTATAGTGTGTTACACATTATTACATTTTTATATATCTATTTTAATATTTTATTCCTTTGTATATCATGTTTTAGAGGAAATGATTTGGCAAATATTTCACCTTTAAGCTTAATCCTAAATTTAAAATCATAATAAAGTTTAATTAGAGAAGCATGTTAGCCCATTGCTGTTTTTGAAACGCTGAAATGAACCAGTTTATGCTTTTATTTGAATCTCTGACTCTTTTAAACATATTTAATATGCAAGTTAACTCAAAAACTGTGAGTTTGACTATTATATTTAGCAACCTCTTTGTGCATATATAATTTTCATTAAAGGAGAAGATTGTTAATTACAGTAGTATGCTGCTCCGGCTTATATTTAGAAGCACAGCATGCTAGTAGTTGGCTTTTGTTAGCCGGTTCTCTTTCCTTCTCATTAAAAAATGCACTTTGACAGTGTTTAGAGGTTTCGCAGATTTTAAAGAAGAAAAGATTAAAAACAGGATTAACCGTTTATTCCCTCGATGTGAAGGGGTTAAGTAAGCGGGCTAATTAAAAATTCCTGCATTACAAATTACCCTCCCGGTCATTTAGAAAGCACTGAACTGAGAGCAGGCTTTGTGAATAGGTGATAGATATTCTGGTGGTGCATCAATTCTAACTAACCAAATTAGGACATCTTGACCTTTTAGGCTCTGCTCTGATAGAAGTTTCACAAACATTCCAGTTTTTATTTTTTATTTTTATAATATAATGGCACATTTTGCAAAACCCTGAACCCACATTTCTAGTAATATATTAGAATCGGCTGTAATTATCACGCAGTGGAAGACCTAATTAAGTCGCTCGGTTAATAAAGTTTGATGTGGATAAATACTGTGCTTTGCTCTAATTTGATTAGATAATATCCCAGCGGTGTACTCACATTTCAATGTTTTTCTTATGTACATGTTTTTTAATATGGATTGGAACCTCTTAAAAGCCCCCTCCCTTGCTCTCAGTGGATGTGCTGTGCCATTTCATCTCTTCCTCTCTTTCTCTCTCTCTCTCTCTCTCTCTCTCTCTCTCTCACGCTCTCTTTTCACAGCTGGATCTTTCTCGTTTTATTTCTCCCAGTGCTCCAGCTGAAGAGCCTGCACATGCACTTCATTTGCTTCATGTTCTCTGTAGTCTGCCATATTTTCTGTTTGTTTTTCCGAATTAGAGGTGGGGAAAAGAGGCTGGAAATGGAACTCTGAGCGTGACGTGAGCTCCAGAGGGGTGCTGTAATTTAAGTAATCATAGACAAAACACACGACTATCAATCCAGTATGAATTTGCCGTGTCTGATTCCGGAGTATTCCAGAGTAAATGGCCTTTCATCGTTTGTTGACAGCCCCTCTCTGTAATAGCAGCTCTGTTCCAGTCCACCTTACACTAAGGGATAATGAATAGCAAGGCATGGAAACATGGCAATACAATGTGTTGTTGTTGTCATTGAGTGTAGCTGCTATTGCATAACACAGGTGCAATCATGATATTTCAATACTGACTGTCTGTCTGTTTGGGAAACGACTCATATACTCTATCACTCTCTTTATCCTAGCTCCAAACGTACAGTAGACTGCAGTGGGGAAATATCATGGCCCTATATATATATATATGTCTCCCCCTATAAGGACTGTGATGCCTCTGCAGAATGTTGGTGATTGGTGGTCCCGCTGTTCATGTACAGAGGGGGCCAGGCAGTTATAATTCAGCGCCATGCCAATTTTAAATGACAGTAAAACTGACCAATCATATGTTCCCTCTAAGTGGGCGGGCTTAACTGTATGATAATTTCCGCCCGCTGTGGCGGAAATTGAAGCTAGGCTACCACCGCTAGCTAGTTTGCTAAGTCACTCTGGAAGCCCATGTCCTGCCCCCAAACTGGGCCAAGGCTTAGTGGTCATGGTTCGCTACTGGTAGACTGGTGCTTTGATCTGAAATGTTTGCATCTAATCCCAAATTTGGTCCAGTCTGACCCAAGTTCTGTGTCCCGACCAGCAAAATTCTCACAAACCAACTACCATTGGACACCAAAAAAGTTATCAAGTTATCTTAATGAAAATTTATCTTTGCAGGAATGACAATTGTTATTAATACAAGTTGAATGAAACGAATATCCAAATTTAAATGTAACTAATTTATTCAATGATAAACAGCTCTGATGAACACATGATGGCCATGATGCCAACAACACAGGGCCAATAGTTTGCAATGTTCTATGTTCTATAAATTTTTTAAGGGACGAAGAAAATGTAGAGTTCAATCAAATGCCAAGTTAAAGAGATGCGTTCATCAAACAAGAGCCATAAGCAATATTCCATAGTTTCTAGTCTAAACTAACTATGCATGGTGGCTTCCTGGACTTCAGTGGACCATGATTCAATTCAGGTTTATTTGTGTAGCACTTTTTACATGATGTTGTCTCAAAGCAGCTTTACAGAGTTTTGAAAACAGACAGTTACAACATATATATCCCCCAGTGAGCAATCTAGAGACAACAGGGGTGAGAAAACACTCTTTCAGACTGGAGGAAGAAACCTTGGGAGGAACCAAGACTCACAAGGGGAGATCCATCCTCCTCTGGACAAACAGTATTTACAGTTTAATAAACTAAATACCAAAGAAAAGAGTCTCTGTTTGAAATTTGGATAGCAAAGCTTTAGAAGCTGCACAGGTAGAGGCAGTCTCTGACTGAGACAGTTTCTGACTGAGGCAGTCTCTGACTGAGGCAGTTTCTGACTGAGGCAGTCTCTGACTGAGTCTTTATGTAAAGTGGGCGTGAGCTGGAAGAGTCCCATCCTATCTCAATGTGCTGGTACATCTAGATGGTACAGTGATGTAACTGAGGGTGTAGTAGTTGACACAAATAAACAGGAGAGCTGGCTGGTGATGAGTGGGGAGGAGGCCCTGATGGTCAGTCCTCCAACAGCGTTTAACAGATGGCAGGACAGTCAATATCTCAGGAAGGCCAATAGTTTGCAATATTTGATAATCCAAGGACAGACCAAATTTTTAAGGACCGAGAAGATGTGTAGTTTAATCAAAATATATATATATATATTTACTTTCATTAACAGTGAGCACTGAACGAGACACTGTTGTTTAACTGAGATCCACAGTTAAGAAGCAGAATAACCAAAAATGTTCTCAACATCCAAGATGACCCGAAATAATTGAGAGAATATGAAAAATTAATTGTATGTCACAGACTTCTATGCATTGTGTTGGATTATATCTACTGAAATTGGCATGCTGACCAACTAGCCCTGGCCAGTCGTGTCTTGTAATACAACTTTGTACATTAAGAGGCGATAGTGAGTCAAGGCAGTCTATCATCAGTCAGACAAAAGAGGATGAAGAAGTACCACTGCTGCCCCAATAGATATTCTAACCTCTTGTCAATCGTGTTGAAGGTTGTGCTTCCTCTAACCTCTCTTTCTGAGGTAATAACCGCCCACCTGTCCCGCAAAATACTATTAAAGGACTGGCCCCCCTGTCACCTGGCACCAACCAGTTCTCCTTTCCATTCGTGCCATTTGCTTCATCTTTGACTGCATCACTTTATCATCCTGTTGTAGCACCTCTGCAGCTTCTAAAGCTCTTACCTTCAGAATCAACTTTAGTTTAATAAGCTATAAATGCTGTTCAACCAGAGGAGGATGGGTCTCTGCTTGTGAGTCTGGTTCCTCCCAAGGTTTCTTCCTTCAGTTCTGAGGGAGTTGTTCTTGCCACCGTCGCCTCTGGCTTGCTCACAAGTGTTGTGACTTCATGTTTTCATGCTTCTTAGACTTGACTTAGATCACAGAAGGACAGGTAGCCAATGAAGAGAGGAGTAAACATAATGAAGTTTAGTGCTATACTCGCAATGTTTCATCTAGACTGGAAAGCCGAACTAACTTTCTCTCTTTACTGTTCCTGAGGTAATGACTGTCCTCCCATCTGTTGAACGCTGTTAAAGGACTGATCATCAGGGCCTCCTCCCCACCCATCAACAACCAGCTCTTCTGTCCATTTGTGTCAACTGCTACACCCTCAGTTACATCACTGTGCCATCCAGATGCACCAGCATTGAGATAGGATGGGACTGTTTCAGCTCACGCCCACTTTACATAAAGCCTCAGTCAGAGACTGCCTCAGTAAGAGACTGCCTCTACCTGTGCAGCTTCTAAAGCTTTGCTATCCAGATTTCAAACAGAGACTCTTTTCTTTGGTGTTTAGTTTATTAAACTATAAATACTATATGACCAGTGGAGGATGGGTCTCCCCTTGTGAGTCTTGGTTCCTCCCAAGGTTTCTTCCTCCAGTCTGAGGGAGTTTTTCTTGCCACTGTTGCCTCTGGCTTGCTCACTGGGGATGTTGTAACTGTCTGTTTTCAAAACAGTAAAAAGCGTTATATTATTAAACTTGACTTGACTTGAAAGTAAAAAGCTGCTAATGAAGGGCATAGTAGGAGGAGGGACTGTGCTTTTCCTTGTTCCTTGAGACCTCACACCTTGTTACCTCCGTCTTTAGTTTGGAGTAAGAACTTAACAGGATGCTTCATCTTTAAAAGGATTAAATGGTCAATGAAAACAATTCAATTCAGCAATTCAACCCAACAAAACAAAGTTGTGTGTCTCTTTGGGTTCAGTTGAACATTTCAAAGTCCACTTTCTTAGACAGCTGTTGGGAACATTAAGTTAACAGCAAGGCGTCCGGACTTTCTCCTGTTCAGCTGAAGGCTTTGGGCAGCAGCTCCAAAAGGTGAGTGGCCGCAATGTTCTTTCAGCTAGCGTCTCGCTGATCAGTGCCGGCACATGCCACTAGCTTCTCGGTGCCGGGTTATGCCGGCTCTGTGGCTGTGGCGAACCGGGCCGTATGCGCGCCAAGAGCAATCAAGAAACCAACAGGTGGGCCAGGTCCTGTCGGCCAAGCAGACAATGCCTGTGACGCACTAAGCCCGGCTGCCGGTAGCCTGAGTGGGAATTCCCTGAAAAGATCAGAAAAGATAGCGTTCCATTTGGATCGCCAGAAAGACTGATCCAAAGCACTTGTGGCTTTTTTTTCTCATGTGGTCAGCAGTGCTGCTTCTTCTCGTTTTCCTAAGAAAACAATCCGTCTCCTGTGTTAGAAATTCAGCATTCAGAAGCAGTCAGGAGTCAGCAGACTTCAGCATTGACTTGACACATACAGAGATGCATGTGTACAGCTGGGTCAATCAAAGGTTGGCTAGCAGTCTTAATCATGTACATGCAGAATCATATACGGACACAGCTTAGGTCATTGTTCTGTTGCCAGTCCAGTCCTATGAAGTCCATTCTCTAATCGAGTCTAGTCTAGTCTGACATGGTTTAAGTAGGGGTCCTGAGGGTCAGAAGCAGGGGATGAAGATGGAGGGAGAAAATGAGTTTACAAAGGGGGGTAAGTGGGATGAAGATGAGAACAAATTGAGATGATCCAGAGTAGATGGGCGAGGGTGATGATTCGTATGACCTTAACGGCAGGAGACAAAGGGTCATTTCAATACAAACACAGGTATTGTAGGGGGTGATCAACTCTCTGCAGAGAGGGGGCATGAAAAGATCATTTGTTAGGACTCATAAACCTAATAATAAATATATATGGTTAAGTACTAAGTACGTACATTAAGAATTATTTTTCTTACCTAAAACTCAACAGCTCGGAACCTCAAGTCAGAGTTCACCTCAGTCCTGGTTTTAACGCTGTCTCTCTGTATCTTTTACAATAGACTGTAACGTTCTGCTGCTCATCTGCACAGCTCTAAATAATCCAGCACCTGCTTACATCACAGAACGTCTCTCTGTTTATGTTCCAGCTGGTGATCTTAGATCTGCAGATACTGACCTTCTGTAAACACCTACCATAAAGTGCAGAGAACACCGAGTCCTCTTTCGGCTCTTCTGCTTCTAAACTGTGGAGCTCGCTTCCAACTTTTATTAGACAGTCGAGCTCAGTGCTGAATTTTAATCAACATGTAATAAGGTTAACTCCTTAACTTTTCATTTAATTAAGCTCTACGTCTTCTCGGTCCTTAGAATTTGATTTGTGTCTTTGGATCGTTAAAACTAGTTTCTTCTGTTACTGCTGGCAGCTTGTCTGTAAAGCAATGAGCGACTATATTGTTATTCGTTTTTTGATTTCTGACAGATCTTCACCACATAACTGGTACCACGGTTTTCCAAATATCAACACCGTTCCAACTAAAGATCTTTTGATCAGATGCAGGGATACTGGAAATAAAATCCGGAATTTCTTCCCATAGGGAATGAATAGGATGGGAAAGTATTTATTCATCCCCATGTTTCTTCCTTAGGATTCCATTCATTTTCGAGCGCAGCCAAACCTTACAGTTTCGTTCAAGCTATAGCCACCAAACTGCCTGTACTCACTAAGAACAGCTCACCAAGCGATAATCCATAGACATACATACCCACCTGCACTGCTCTATTTGCCGTTTATTCATCCCTCATTCTTCCTATAGGATTCCATTCATTTTCAAGGGCAGCCAAACGTTACGGTTTCATTCAAGCTACAGCCACCAAACTGCCTGTACTCACTAATAACAGCTCACCAAGCACTAATCCATAGACATACCCACCTCCACTCCTCTGTTTGTTGTTTATTCATCCCTCATTCTTCACAAAGGGTCTCATTCATCATGGTTTCGTTTAACCTACAGCCACAAAACTGCAGGGCAGACACAGGACAGATCCCCAAACACACTGACCCACACTCCTCTACTTGTTTATTCATCCCTCATTCCTCGCACTGTGCAACCATCCTATGTTTCATCTAGGCAATGCTCTTTTCTAGTTAATATTACTACTTTTATTATTATTATACCCAAACTATGTAGGTTCTTGGGAGTCTCCTTGGCATCATCACCAATCAGAGGCTTTGTTTCTGACTTGTTAACTAATAAGAAGCTGTGTTCCTGATTTGTCTACCAATCAGCAGCTGTGTTTCAGACTTATCAACCACTCAGAGGCAGTGTTTCTGACTTGTCAACCAATCACAGAAGTATTTTTAAACCCTAGTATCTATACTTCTGACTGAGTAATGACTGTGAATACTTTTGACACCTTTGCATATTCCTGTGTGTCAATAAACTCAAGTCTAAGCTGAAGGTCTCCTGACTTCTGAAGGCCGAATTTCTAACAGTGGCAAAAGGAGAAAAAAGAAATTACATACATTAAGGCATATATATATATATATATATATATATATATATATATATATATATATGGCATGATTCAAACACTTTAGATTAGATGTTCTATCTAATCGTCATTATGTAGAGATATCAGTGCATCATGAGACATCAGCCTGAGTGGTGATTCAGCTGCTCTGCTATTAGAGTGTCTATTATAATCGAATATTACAAAATTCAAGTTTGCGCTTCATTTCTGAACCAAAATATAAAATAATCAGAATCAAAAACCACACTGTTTAAGATTTCACGGCCCGCTGAGCTGATTTCTAATTGAATCCAATCATCATGAGGTCTGAGAATTCCGCAACTTGTAGTGAGCGTTGCCAGAATTGACTTTTTCTTTTTTTTGTTGTGTTGTTGCTCAATTAACAGTCAGACATTAGCGCGATCCATCGACGGACGCGTTGATTTTTGTCATGCAACCATAGCCTTTCCTGATTGCGTCTTCTCTCGAGGGCTCCCGCCACCAGAACGTTCATTTTCCACGCTGTGAACTCGAGTGAGAAACAAATGTAAATTGTTTTTAATTGGCAAGTGCAAACCGTGTCTCCAGGGCTTGTGGGCTGACAGATAAAAAAAAGATATAAATAAATAAAAAACAGTCTGTCTCTCACTGTCGGTTTAAAACAGTCCCACTGCGACTCAGCCATATGCTTTAAGTGACTCTGAGAGACGTTTTAACATGACGCTAATGTCGCCGATAAAAAGGGGGGAAGCTGCTAAATGGTACCACATCCCAGCTACGCCGCAAATGGTGTCGCACCGACAACTTCATGGTCCTAATCACGGCCAGTGACAGCTTGAACCGAAGTGTAATGCACACTGTGATGACTGTTAAAAGTAATGGGTTTTGTAGACGGCTGCTGCCAGGAAGGCGCGTCGTTTAATCTTCAGGATGTTTAAAACATGACGTTGCCGGTGTGTAAAATGGATCACGGTGCTGGTCCTCGTTGGGAAAGCGACCGAATGACTTTACCGTGGCACTGTGTGCCACATTTCCTTCCAAAGCGAAAGCCACCAGCAGCAGCGGTGGTGCCGCTGCTCCACCAAAGCTATCCGTCTGGGAGGCAGCCTGCATACACGTCTAAATGAGAAAGTTGGGTCTGATCGGCCAGCCATGACAAAAATAGATTACTCTGAGAAAAAGAGAGGGAGATGGACAGACTGGGTGTGTATGTGTGTTGGATCGATGTGCACAGCATGCGGAGACGCTATGCTTCTGTAAAATGTTTGTTTGCCGTCGGGTTTTAAAGGGGAATTCCACAATTTTAGAAAATGACATGTAAAGTCATTCCAAGTAGTTTGATGGGAAGCGCTCCATCCTAGAGAAACTTGTTAGATTGTTCATAGCAGTGGAGAGAGGGCGCTGAAGTGTAGTCCTGAGTTTAGTACCTCTAAAATCAGTGTAACAGAAAACTGTTGGATACAAATACTTTGTTTCTGACCTATCAACCAATCAGAGGCGGGGTTTCTGACATATCTACCCATCAGAGGCTGTGTTCTTGACTTGTTAGCTAATAAGAGGCTGTGTTCCTGACTTGTCTACCAATCAGTAGCTGTGTTCCTGACTTGTCAACCAATCAGAGGCAGTGTTCCTGACTTGTCAACCAATCAGAGACTGTTCCTGACCTATCAACCAATCAGAGACTATGTTCCAGACTTATTGACCGATCAGAGACTGACCGATCTGACTTGTCGATCAATGGGAAGTACTGTTCCTGACTTGTCTACCAATCAGAGGCTCTGTTCCTGACTTATCCACCAGTCAACGGCTGTGTTTCTGACTTGTCAAATAATCAGAGGCTCTGCTTCTGACTTGTCGACCAATCAGAGGCTGTGTTTCTGACTTGTTGACAAATCATAGGCTGTGTTCCTGACTTATCTACCAACCAGAGGTTGTATTTGTGACTTGTCGACCAATCAGAGACTCTATTTCTGACTTGTTAACCAATCAGAGGCTGTTTCTGAGTTATTTACCAATCCGAGACTGTATTCGTGACTTGTTGACCAATCAGAGGCTGTGTTCCAGGCTTGTCAACCATTCGGAGACTGTATTTGTGAGTTCTGTACGAATCAATGGCTGGGTTTCTGGTTGGTTATCAAGTAGAGGCTGTGTTCATGAGTTCTTAACCAATAAGAGGCTGTGTTCTAGACTTGTCGACCGATCAGAGGCTGTGTGAATGGAGTCTACAGCCTGTATTGATATTTATCCTTATATGTATGACACGCGTTGTTTATGATGTTGTCAACCTGAGAAGGTTAAAGACTGCCATAGACGATCCAGAAACCCTTTAAGAACTCTAAGTACAGATGTACCAGTTTCAAGATATGATGGGACTGTTTCAGCTTATTCCCACGTTCCACAAAGACTGAGTCAGAGACTGCCTCAGTCAGAGACTGCCTACCTGCGCAGTTTCTAGCTTTTACCATCCAGTCTTCTCTAAGTTCTGATTTGAATTAAGCTTAATAAACTGTAAATACTGTTTGACCAGAGGAGGGCGGGTCTCTGGTTCCTTCCAAGGTTTCTTCCTCCAGTCTTGTGGGAGTTTTTTCTTGCCACCATCACCTCTGGCTTGCTCACTGGGAGATACATGTTGTGACTTCATGTTTTCATGAAAAGCCACTTTATGACCACATCATTGTAGAATGTTCTATACAAATAAACTTGACTTGCTTGATGTGGTTAAGTGTTTCTTTTAGTTAAGTTTAGTCTTAGTTCTTGGTTCCATTGATTGCTTCTAATGATCTCATGATCTATGCACTCCCAAACATATTCAGTGATGTTGAGGACAGGGCTCTGGGGTGGACAGTCCCTTGTTCTGAGAACACCAGCACATTTTTATTGTGTTCTTTTATATATTTTCTTTTCTCAGTAACAGCTCTTTGACAGCTACACAGCCTTTCTGACCCACTGTGTTGAGTTGCCAGTGGAAGGATGGACCAAAACAGCTGTAACAGGCTTTCATCTTTATCTAATCTCCTCAGAAATAGCTCCTGAAAAAGAGTGAACTTTATGGCGGGGTTGACTGGAAGTCAGATATTTGAAGGGTGGTCTGCACTTTCCATGGAGTTCTATTAATAGAAGTCAAGTCAGGTTCTCTACCGTGTACCCTTTCTTTTCAATCCACTCTGAACGTTCACGTCCTGGCAATTAAATGAAATACAGAGATTGTTCTTTTGCTTTTAAGCGGCGACAGTTGACGCAGATTCCGGCCGTATTTACTGGATGTCGGAAAGTAGGAAAAACTCTTAGCTTCCTCTAAAGTCTTCCTCCTACTTTATCTCCGCAAATAGACTTTGGAACTGTAGATGTTTGAACAGCCTTAGGCGAGGAATTACTCTTCATCATTATCATCATCCCTCTCCCTTCCCTTTCTCGCTCTCTCTCTCTCTCTCTCTTTCTCTCTGTTTGTCTTTATTTTTGCTGTCTTGTTAAACTTACTCGAATGACTTATGGCTTAGACCGGGGCTTGATGAGTTATTGCCTTAGCACAGGAGAAGAAAAAAGAAGCAAGGCCTGAGATGAATGATCCACATTCTCAAATGGTGCCTCGTTCATGAATGCGGAACGAGTTGCCGTGGTGAAATTACCACTGTTAGTGGTCCCATATAAGGTAAGTGCCTAAACATGCAGATCAGGAGTTTGCTGTTTGGCTTGGTGAGATAGTCTAGTGCAGGGGTGTCCAAAGTCTGGCACTTGGGCCAAATGTGGCCCGCAGACTGTTATTGGCCCACGGTGGGCTGCCGATTCTTTGTAATGTTTCCATTGACCTGACGGTGGCAGCAGTGCATATACATGTATAGTACGGTTCACTGCTGTGTTAGCAATCAAAGTTATCCAAACTTAGCAGCTGTTATTTTTCTCAGTGTGTCGACATGCAGTGACGGCTACATCAACAAAGCACAACCGGTCATTTCAAAAGAGAGCTGGACGTCAGAATATTTTTTTTCTTAGAGGGACGCTGCAATTGCATGTGTCTCTTATGCGAAAAGACTATTGTGGTAATGAAATATGAAGAGACATTAAGAAACAAAGCCTGGACATTGTAGTGAATACTCAGGGGACTAGAGGACAGAGAAACCTGCTCTCACAGCAGCAACTGTTCTTCAGGGCACGTGGGGCACAGAAGAACCTGACCAGAGCCAGTTATGAGGTGGCTATGCTAATCGGTAAACAGTGACAGTGAGGAGTTTAAATACACCTGCAGCCCTGCTCAGTCACTCATCCACTCACACCAGCACCACAGTCAATGTCATTGCAGAGAAACTCACCATCAGCAAATGGTTTTCCATACCTTCCTCTGAGGGTGAGTTCGTGAAAGGGTGCTTCACCAAAGTGGTGGATGTCTTCTGCTCTGAAAAAAGCAGGACTTTATTCCAATCAGTCAATAAAAACCGTCAACTATTGAGATTTTTTGGTTTTGTTCCGGCAGCAGCAATATATGTATTAAGAAATATAAGATATGGGGTGTGTCTCAAAACCTAGCGAGCTGCCTACATAGACAGCATTTTACATCATAGTATGCTCTCCTGACATGTAGGCTGTCCCAATTCGTATGTTCTAGTTCACACTACACGATTTTAGCCTGGTTTTTCAGTCAGCATGTTTAATATCTAGGCCAGTCGGCGACTGTGAGTCAACAGCAGCGTCTAGCTACAGCCAATGGGATCACGTAGAGAGAGAACTGTGTCACTTTCCACACAATCTCTCTGCGGCTGCGGTACGTTTTCATTAATTAAATATTTACCTCCAGCTCTCTCTGCAGAACAGACAGTCCCTGCTGGTCCCGTGTCTTTATATATCTTCGTACCTTTTTCTTCTTTCTTGCAGATCAGCACAGTGACTACTTGTACTGCTGGTTTGTTGACGTCCATTTTGGATATATGTTATATGTGGTATCGCTAGCTCTCACATGCGTTTAGTTCTCATGAGAAAATGTGTTTTTGGACCGAAGCCAGATGATTCGGCGATTCTCCAGAGTCGTGTAATTGGTTACCCCGTGTTGCCGATCAGTCATGTAGTGTGAAAGCCACAACAACTGAAAGACTCGCGATTACAGCTCAACCAATCATGTAGTGTGAACGCCACAAAAACCTGACCACTCAAACAGTTGTGTAGTGTGAACGCCACAAAAACCTGACCACTCAAACAGTCGTGTAGTGTGAACGCCACAAAAACCTGACAACTCAAACAGTCGTGTAGTGTGAACGACACAAAAACCTGACCACTCAAACAGTCGTGTAGAGTGAACGCTACAAAAACCTGACCACTCAAACAGTCGTGTAGTGTGAACGCCACAAAAACCTGACCACTCAAAAAGTCGTGTAGTGTGAACGGTACAAAAACCTGACCACTCAAACAGTCGTGTAGTGTGAACGCTACAAAAACCTGACCACTCAAACAGTTGTGTAGTGTGAACGACACAAAAACCTGACCACTCAAACAGTCGTGTAGTGTGAACGACACAAAAACCTGACCACTCAAACAGTGGTGTAGTGTGAACGCCACAAAAACCTGACCACTCAACCAATCATGTAGTGTCAAAGACACAAAAACCTGACCACTCAAACAGTCATGTAGTGTGAACGACACAAAAACCTGACCACTCAAACAGTCGTGTAGTGTGAACACCACAAAAACCTGACCACTCAAACAGTCGTGTAGTGTGAACGACACAAAAACCTGACCACTCAAACAGTCGTGTAGTGTGAACGACACAAAAACCTGACCACTCAAACAGTCATGTAGTGTGAACGACACAAAAACCTGACCACTCAAACAGTCGTGTAGTGTAAACCAGGCATTAGATACCTTAACCCTCCTATTTAGTTAACAAAAAATTATATTCATAACGTTATGGGTAAAATTGACCCACACAGTTTAAATACACTCAAAAACAAGCAAAGGCTCAAGTCAAAACAATAAAACTCAATTAGAAATTCTCTGAAGATTCACAAAGATGAAAAGTAAGAACATATGCTGTATATATTTCATTTTAACATCTTAAACATTCTCAGTGGGGGTAACCAGTATTTCAGACAACTCAATTTTGAAACGGGTCAAACTGACCCATAACATAATAGGAGGGTTAAACATGCTGTCTACTGAGGAGCCTTATTTTGACCTGATTTTAAAGAAGCATCAAACGCTTCCTCAGCCGCTAAGACAATCCCATGATGCAACGCAGGCAAATCTACGAGCAGTAAAGTGGTTTTAAAATGTGAGTTGTTTTGATTCTCTCTGGAGTTTTAATGTGTTTCTGGTCATATAATCACACAAAACAGTATTTTATTATCAACTCTGTAACGAGTCGTTGACCATTTTGCTGTTTTATACTCGAGACATTAGCATTTATGCTAGCGGATTTTTAAGCCTCAGGCTATTGTTTTTGATTGGCCGATAACTTAGCAACCAGCTAAACCACTGGTCGTGTGCTGCAGTGGGCAGGAACAAGCTGTGACGCAGTCTCTCTCTAACTAGAGCGTCTCAGTAATCTGTTTTATGAGGAGAGATGAGGAGAGAACGCTGCTACTTACACAGCTGCTACCTAGACAGCCTACTTACACACTCACTAGGATTTGGGACAAAAACATAGAAGTTGTTATTGAGTTCCATAAAAAATTTAAGATACTTCACATGTTTTAAAGATGCAGAAATGTTGTTCAGCACATGTTCAGATAAATGTGCAGTATGCCGTAATATTGTTTACTCTGTTGATATCCTGCTGCAATTACGGTCAAATTAAATTCATTACATAGATGGATGGATGGATGGATGGATGGATACTTTATTGATCCCAGAGGGAAATTCAAGGCATCCAGTAGCTATTCCATAAGGGCATAAGGTCAGTTAGAAATAGAAATAGAAAAAGTCTCACAGTGTGTATAAGAGAGTGATGACAGTAGTGTAGTTAACCAGTGTAAACAGTGTAGACTACTTCTGTAGTGCATTAGTTACATAACTCTTCATTATTCTGAACATATGTGTTTTGATCATATTTTCAATACAGTGGTATACATAATTGGAACAAGAGGCCAGCCCTTTTTAAAAAGTTTGTCCACCCCTGGTCTAGTGTATATAAACCCAGCATGCCATTCCCACAGGGTGTAATTTACCCAAGGCGAAAAGGTCCTTGATGAGGGAATTTGAGGTGGCTGTCGGCCAATAGCAGCCCAAGAAATTATATGTAAAGTAGTTGGATGGAAAGCGCTTCATTCTAGAGAAACTTGCTGAATCGTTTACTGCAGTGGTGAGGGGGTCCCGAGGTGTAGTCCTGTGTTTAGTACCTCTAAAATCAGTGTAACAGAAAACTGTTGAATACAAATTCATTGATGCCTGAGACATTTCATTGTGAGAGTTTTGAGATACAATTTTTCTCTTAAAACATATTTTTAAAAGTAATTTAGGAGAAGATCTACAGGATCATTGGTCCAAATATTTGATGGTTAACAGATGGTGGTTTCCTAATACTAAAAAAATATAGCATGTTTGTAATTTAACCCTCTTAGGTCAACAGTGCCATATACAATATCAAAAAATGTTGTGTATCATAGAATAAAACTTGGGAACGTCAGGGCCTGATTTTTATTTTAGCATTGATCCATTTCAATGAGGCCTCTAGTGTGATCGTAGCCTTCAACTGCATCGTCTTTTTGGAGTTTGGAGTTATTGGTGTTGTCAACATGTCCTACAGCCTTCCACTGATGCCTTGGATTGAATGTGTCAACCAGAGGTTGTGTTCCTGACATGTCCACCAATTAGAGGCTGAGTTTGTGACGTATGGATCGATCAGAGGCTAAGTTGGTGTGATGAAATTACCATTGTTAGTCGTCCTGTACAAAGTAAATGCCAAAAGATGCAGACCAGGAGTTGGCTGGTGGCTCTGTGAGATAGTCTACTGTATATAAAACCAGCATGCCTTTCACACGGGGTGTAATTTACAGAAGGCATAAAAGTCCTTGTCCACCAATCAGAGGCTGTGTTTGTGACTTGTCCACCAATCAGAGGCTGTGTTTGTGACTTGTTGACCAATAAGGAAACTGTGTTTGTGACTTGTCCACTAATCAGAGGCTGTGTTTGTGACTTGTTGACCAATAAGAGGCTGTGTTCTTGACTTATCGATCGAGCAGAGGCAGAGTTGGTGTGATGAAATTACCATTGTTAGTAGTCCTGTACAGAGTAAGTGCCTAAAGACCGAGACCAGGAGTTGGCTGGTGGCTCTGTGAGATAGTCTAGTTTATATAAACCCGGCATGCCATTCACACGGGGTGTAATTTACAGAAGGCGAAAAAGTCCTTGACGAGGGAATGTGGCGCGGCTGTCAGTCAATAGCAGCTGAGACGGCGAGGAAGGAAATGAACTGGGGGCCAAAGGTGTAAATGTGTGAACTTTAGAAAGCTCGCCGCTTCTTTTAAGGGGGGCTGATGAACAGAGGCGTCTCGCTCGCCAGCTCGATAATGTCAGAGGCGCGCTTTGCGGATGATGTGGCGAGACGGAAAGAAGGAAAGAAACAAAGAAAGAAAAAACGAAATTCCATTATGAGCAGCACTGACATTGACCTGTGCGCATTTGAAAACATCGCTTCTGGTAAATGTGCGGGGGGGTGGGGGGGTGGGTTACTATGGAAACAAAAGCTGTCCACTAAAAAGTGAGCACATTGTGTCTGCAAGTAAGCAAGCAAATAAATAAATAAACAAACAAATAAATAAAAAAATAAAAAAGTAAAAAAAAGTAAGTAAGCTCTGCGGCTCGAACATCAAGCATCTCTAAACAGCTCCAAAGTAATGCTGATATTATTCAGCCCAGCCCCGCAAATGGATTATGCAAAGAGCTCTCAGGTTCTTCTACAATTTCAATACGCTAAACACATTATGGACTCGGTATAGCCTCCAAACATGGGAAAAATGGTTCAGCTTGTTGAAGCGTCAACATTTCAAAGCACTTTTGTGGGAGAAAACAAGGAGGGAGCAAAGAAAATGTAAAAAGAAGAGCCTCCCGAGCTCCTTGGCAGGTATACAGGTTACAAGCTAAAATAGAAAAGCTCAAATAGTTTGCGGCTTTTAGAACCGCTCAAAACATTCTGAGTGCCCATTAGAGACGCCCACTCGTTCCTTGAAACGGACTAACAAAGTGCAGCTATGTTCGCTAATTGATTTTGCCGCTTAAGCCCTGTTGAGTCACGGAGGAAACAGGTGTTGTGCCTGAAATGGCATCTTTATTTAGAAAGGTAAAGGCTTGACTTCTCACTGATGTGTGAGGTTTGAACAGTTTAAATTGAAATCTCTGCCTGATTCAGTGAGAAAACCCCCAACCAGAGTGTCTGTAGAGACGCGGGCTGCGGTTTCTTTGTAGTGCTGTTGAGAGGAACTAGGACGCACCTACAGCACACATAGTCATTACGCTTATCATACTAAGTGTTGATGACCTACAAATACCTTTTGTTTTCTAAACTAAATTCATGTGTATCACAAATAGTAACTTTACAGTAGAAGATAAAAACGTTCCTATTATTTTTTTACTATATTGTTATTCGTTCTTTGCTTTCTGCCAGATCTTTGCCACGTAACTCGTCTCACAACTCTGTGTTACAACCCCTGGTCATAATAGCCATTTTTTTACAGTCTGTTGGTGGCCATGTTGTGTGTTTTTTCTGAGTGCATTGTGTGCAGGTCTGTGATTGACCACTAGAGGTCACCTTCATGAATAAAAGATTGTCAAGCTGCCATCTTGAGAGACGTTCAGGGTTCTCTCCTTTGACCTGACCTGAACAAATCCTGCCCAGACCAGCCCAGCCCGGCACTCTCCACTACATTTGTACATTTAGCTACATCTTTGATTCTGTAAGATCTCTGTGGGACGTAGGGGACGGGTGCCATTTGTTTATCTACCCTTTTCTCCTGTTTTGTGGTAGGGAGTTAGAGGGAGTTATGGGTAGTTTGGTGTATTTTGTTTGCTTAGTTTTCAGATTAGTTTGTTTTCTTTCTTTAGTTGTTTTGTTTGTTGTTTTGGCATTCGCTCATCCCTGAACCCACCGTCCTCATTATCCTCATTTGTGGACAATAAACTTGCACTTTTCTGGTTTGAACAGTGTCCGGTGTTTGGTCTGGCAGAGGTCAGGGGAGAGAACCCACTCTCAATTTCAGTTACGGCTAGGGGTGTGTTTAAAAATATAGATTTTTCGATACAAATCAATCTTCATTTGAATAATCCGATATCGATTTGTATTAACCCGAGATCGATCTTTCAAATTAGCATTCCAAAATTTTAAACATCCACCGAAACCTCTGTATGTCTGCTTTTACCATTCTGTGGAGGGAAACCAGGACCAGAGCTTCCTTATCCAGAGAAATGTCTCGCTTATGAAGCTCAGAGGAAGCAGACGTGTTGGGTGTTTGTGAGTCTATCAGTTCAGTAACTATTTTCTGATCAGTGTCCACCGTGCTAGGCTATCTGGGCTGTAACTAACACCCAAGCAGAGTGGCTCGGGCAGCTGGCTTGACTTGGGTTTAACCGGCTTTCAGAAATCTAAACTCACCATCTGTGTGTAGGAGTACACGCCCACCTTCCCACTGTGCAGGTACTGATACGCTTCAGTACTTTTATAGTTTTTTATTGCTGAAATGTCAACACCTTCCTAGAGTACAAAATAATTAAAAACGTCGCCGTAGGTAACCTTTTTTTATGTCATCCACCCACTGTGTTATTAACCTCGGATGAGACAGTGTTGTCCCATTCGAGCTTCTTACTGTCTCTGTGGTCTCCTCCCATGTAACTGTATTGATTTTGGTTAGCTGAGCGGAAGTTCTAACACAAAGGCGGAAGAAACACACGCTTGAAAGTGGGTGTGGTGAAATATGGTGAATATAAACATATAAACACTAATGTTTTTAGTAATGGTAGGTTGAGTGTTCCTTGTATGTTTACCACATTAGTTCTCTGAAAATCTCTTTTGATATTCAAACAAAATATATCATTGTAACTGAAATATCCCTAAATGAGTCGATATTGAATTGAATCGAATTGAATCCGAAATCGAATTGAATCCGAAATCGAATTGAATTGGGACCTTGTGATTTGGGATCAAATCGATCCTGGAAATCAGTGGCAATACCCAGCCCTAGTTACGGCAAGACTCTAGACCGGGTCGTAACATCTGTTCTAACTCCAGATTGTCCGGTCTAATTGTGTGATTCAGGCTTGTGTACAGCTTTTTGATCGAATGCACGGATTGATTTTTTCCCATAGAGAATGAAAAGGATGGAAAAGAGCACACCTACTGAACTTCTGCTCGATCAACACACACCGTTTCACATACACTGACTCAGGGCGACCACAAATCCATTATTATTTCGACCCGTACTCATATGTTTTTTGTTTTTTTCTTCCCTCTTTTTTCCCTATTCCCTATTTGAATATGTCCTATTCATTTTAGGACATATTCAAACCTTATGGTTTCATTTAACCTACAGCCTCCAAACTGCATGTACTCATTCAGGGCACATCAACAACCTCTAAGCCACAGACATTCTGACCTGCACTCCTGTATTTGTAGTTTATTCGTCCTTCTTTCATTCTTCCCATAGGATCCCATTCATTTTCAGCCGAACCCAAACATTGCGGTTTTCTTAAACCACCAACCACCAACCTGCCTGTACTCACTCAAAGCAGATCCCTAACCACTAATCCACTAATCCATCCACTAATCCCCCCCCCACAATCCTCTATTTGTCATTCTTGCGCAACCATCCTGCGTTTCATTCAGCAAATGCACTTTTTCTAAATCTGTAAAGATGTTGGAGCATTTCTATTGGTCCATTCATCATGAAACTTGCATAGGATATAAAGAACAGCTGTCATGTTCAAATGATATAGTAAAATAAATATCAAGACAAAACTGAAGATACAGGTTTTTGTTTAGACAGTAACAATATGTAATGTTAATGATGGTACAATTGGCTGGAAAAGCTGAACAAGACTTCCAAGACTTCCCCAGACGTGAACCCAGTTGAGCACCTGTGGGACCACATGGCAATGTTGGCTCTTGGCTGCCTCCAGCAGTTGTGGGATGTACTACAGTCAGCATGTCTACAGATACCTGTGACAACTTATTGGTACTTGGTATATATATATATATATAAATAAAAAATATAGATATATAAAAAGATTTTGTAGTTCATATACGCTCAAAAGTTTGGGATCACAGTGAAATGTTCTTGTTTTCAATGGAGTATCTTCCTTCCTTAACACAACAATGGACTGACGGGTCTCTAAAGAAAGTTGTTTCTTTCTGGTCATTTTGAGTCGGTCAGCAAGCCATCAACTGGTGATGCTTCAGATACTAAACTAACCTAGAATGTTGTTTTCCCTTTTATGTTCACTTATTAGTAGAATGTTTTTCAGCTGTGCATCACAATTGAGCAAGAGTGTCCTAACAACCAATTAGTCCAATAACATCCTTAACTTGGATTGGTGGTCGTACCAGGAGATTTAGACAGAGGACTGAGAATTGCTGATAATAGGACTATATGTAAAATAAGCCTCTATACAAAAATAGGCTTTAATACAAACATTTTTATTCTTTAAAAATCATCTGATACACTTATATTAATGTGGATTAATATTAATTAGTGGATTATTCTCAGCACTGCAGAGACACTGTTTGTGTGTTAGTGTGTATTGTGCTGGTGTGAGTGGATCAGACACAGATTAAGCATTAATGACATTAAGGAATGCACTTGTAACACAAGCTGTTTTGGATCATCTCTGTTGGTCCATTCATTGTGAAAAACTGAGATACATGCACTGCGATGTACTGATTTTTTTTCAAAAACAAAAAGCTCATGAGCACATTCTTCTAAGCATGGTCTGTGTGAGAAATAACTTGAAAAAAAAAATCCAATGTGGGAGGAGCTGGCACCGATTCAACTCGGGTCCCCTGCATCAGTGAAAGTGGATGGGAGGAGCCGGATTTGGAGTCAGTTCTGCCCTCTGAACTTTTCTTCTGCAGTAAAGATGTATTGTCAGCAGCTGCGTAGCTTGTTAGTCATCTCACATCTCAGAAGAAAGGTCGAGTCCCATCTGGATAGAAGAGATGAGTAAAGTTATTTTTTACAGACTCCCCTGATAAGAGTAGCATTGATCATTTATTTTAAAGAGGAATTTCAGCCACTAGTTTAATTTTTGAAGTGAATTTGGTAAATTTGAGATTGAAAAAGTGATTCTGGGTTGTTTAAGTGCAGCACATGTGTCTTATATGTAATGTTAATAATAGTAAAATGGTGGAAAAGTTTTTTTCCTTCGTGTACTATTTTGTCTCACAACACTCTGCACTCCACCATGAAGGGATTCATATACAGTACTGTGCGAATGTTTGAGTCATTTAGGGACATTGTTATATATAAAAATCTTTAAAATTATTTTTTTTTCTCAGTAACACTTTATTATTCAAATATTAAACAGCATTAATACAGTAAGTAGTGCTTTTACATACGTCAGTGTGTTTATTTCACTCTTTCCAAGCTTCTCCTTGTGAAAACAACCCAGTATTATTTACAGTTCTCATCTAAAACCTGCTTTGACTGCTCAGTACTTCATTAAGCTAAATCAAGATTGCTGCTGAAGGAACTGAATAAATTCATTCAATGTCTGGGGCGTCCAGGAGAAATCTGGAACTACACTTTGTTACTCAAACTGGAGCTCAAGATCTACTTCTTTCACAATAAGATATTCATGTTACTTTGTATTGTATGTATGATTATTTACATCTGTTCTAATGGTATTTGGTGTTCTTACTGGTTTAGGTGTCTAAGAGTACAAGAGTACAGTTGCACAGTAGTATACATTTTAAAACAAAACTGTTTGTCAGTTATCAGGCTGCATGTAATAATATTTAGATACATTTATCTCTTTAGATGTTCGGTTCCTATCGTCACCAATATGAACAATTCTGACATTTTACACCAACCCACTGTGGAGTTTCTCTTTTATGAAAAAAAATTAAGTCTGAAACCAATTTTTAGACCTAAAATTTCTTGTGGGACGTTTCTAGCCGTGTGGCGTGTCGCATTATCTTTCACGTACACTTATCTAAGACAAGTGTACGTGAAGTATACAGGGAAGTGTACGTGATCTGCAATAATGGATTCAGACCCAAATTAGTTGAGAGTCCCAGTATCTCCAGTGGTAGGCCTCAGGGGCATAGCTAGCCCTAGTTTAGGGGTGCACCTTTAAATTGAGCCCCAGCACCCCTAAAGATTATAATAAAAAACAATCCCCCCTTGCAAAATGGTATGATCCAGCTTCTTTGTATCTCGGTGTCACGAGGTGCGTCCGAAATCACCTTCTAGTCAGTAGGTACTATGTTAGAGTCAGTACGTACTGCTCAAGCGGCAGACTAGTAGGTAATTTCAGTAGGTGAGTTTTAATAGCCACACAAGCTCAGACGTACTACGTCCGCCATCTTACCAACATCCTGTGACGCAAGACGTCAGACCACCACAGTAAAAGTCCCATCTAAAAGCTCATTTACTGACAGATTTAAATCTTTTTGTGACACTGATCTGTGTTTTAGTCTGAATATGTACTCATTTAGTCTGAATATTCTCAGAGAAGATGAAACTGGAGGAATGTAATCATTGTTTACCTCAGCAGTAGTGCTAACTTCTGTAGCGGCAGTTCACTAGCCGTAGCTTCACACACCGCCAAAGTTCTGCTTTACACAGTTTTTTCCTCCGCTTTGAATTCATCCGAGGCTCCAGGTGAATCATGGGATAGCGCAGTGTGCTATGTTCGCCTTACATAAAAATGGCTGCTGATTCAGTAGGTCATCCGGGTACCGCTTGCCTACTACTCAATACCTACTGAGTATTCGGACATACTAGCCGCACTCGCCTACTGATTTCACTACTGAGTATTCGGACATACTAGCCGCGCTCGCCTACTGATTTCACTACAGAGTAGTAGGTAAGTAGGCGATTTCGGGCGCACCTCAGGTATCAGTGCTTTATTTGACTGGTGTTGTGTGTCTAGTAAGTTTTGCAAAGGAGTATTTTTGTACTTTTTCACTCAGAACCAACACATTACAGTCATTATCAGCAGACCTTATTTCTGATGCACTCTTATTGTTAGCTAAGAGTGACTATCTGATGTTCTTTTTTAACTTAGCAGGCTAATGGAGCTGCAGGTGTTTACTGTTTATAAAGGAGTGAGAGAAGCTGTAGCTGCTGTGCTGTTGGTTAGCCTGTGTGTTATTAAAGCTAAGGTGCTAGAGTAGTGCTGTCTGTATGTGTATTAACTAATAAATGTTACAGAATGATAAGATATGAAGAGATGATAGAATAACGTTACTCTGTGTGTGTGTGTGTGTGTGTGTACGTGTGTGTGTGATTATCAGCAGTTATCAACTGTTATTGTTAGCTAGGAGTGACTATCTGACAGTTTATTTTAATTTAGCATCCTTAATTTTATACATCCTTAGGGATGTAGAACAAGGTTTGAAAAAAAAAAAATCTTTATTTGATAAAGAAATATTTATCTGTCCACTCATGTGTAGTTCATGCATTTTTTATTGTTAAAAACATCAATGTAATAACTTGGTAGTTATATAGGTATATTTGTAATTTAGTTGTAATATGGTATTCTGTTGGAATGGTGGTTCCTCTGAACTGAGGAGGATAGTGTGACACAAGTCTCTGAACTGTAGAACCTCAAAGAATCTTAACTGTAACTGGTATTTATCATACTGTATTCTTGTCAAGTCTCTGAACTGTTAAGTCTCTGAACTGAGCATATTCTCTCATAGTATCTTATAGCATGTATCATATTTCCTGTCAAATCATGCTTGTTGCTCATTTCTGAGACTATTTTCTATGATAGTTGACAAAGCATCCAGGCACATGTATGCCTGTTTTTGAGCTCTACAAAATATAAGGATAGAAAAACCTTTAATCACATTATAAAAACATAAAGAAGTTAATTTACAGTCAAAACAATAAAATATATGAATTATTTTCAAGAACAACATTGGTAGTAATTGACATTGCATTAAAGTTGAAACATAGCTAGTGATGCATGATAAACGATTAAGTGGACAGATTATTAATCTGCTTTTCCTCCAAATGTATAATCAAAGTTTCGAAAATCTTTACACAATATGTCACCACAGATGTTACTTGATGGAATTATATATTTTTTACCTACAATGGTATCTTTTTATAGAAGGTAGAAACAGAAATAGCCGAGGTGTTTGGTCTTTCTCCCTGTCTGTCGGCCTTCTTAGTTTCACTGACTACTTTTTCCCATTGCAATGAACAGCCAATGGGATTTTTTGGTATAGGATTATGCAATAGCTTCCACTAGATTGGACTATATGCAGCAGTGCCCAAAATTGCAAGCATATATAGAAAAAAAAAACACTTTTAAACAGCTGTACACTGTAGTGACCTCTATGTATGAAAGGGTTAAAGCTAAGGTGCTAGAGTAGTGCTGTCTGTATGTGTATTAGCTAATTAATGTTACAGAATGATAAGACACCCCTAAACCTCTAAGCCTACAACCGCCCCTGGTAGGCCTACTGTAGGCCTTAAGTCTCTTCTGTAGCACCATATATTAGTCTACTATTATCCACTTTTCCAAAGTTTGGATCAAAGTTCCACTTCTTTTCCGTCTCGCTCAAAATCTATATCACAGCTTTCCCGCGCGGCGTTAACTAGCTGACAAATCGCTGCAGTCAAAGTGGATTTCTTTTTTTTTTTTTTCTTTTTCTCCGCAGAGTGCATGCAGATAACGATCATTACTCATCTTTAAACAACCTGCTTTGAGCCATTGAATAATAAGGAAATATGATCGCTTCCACCTTGGCATTGCCTGAATATCGTCTCTAATTGCATTTCTGAACCGCGTGATTTAGTCGCATGAAAGCACGTCCCCTCCCCCGCCCCCCCCCCGCCCGCCTTCCTTCCTCGCCTGTTAGTATTCTCGAGCTGCCCGATCTTTCCCCAACACGACAATGGAAGGCGAGATTACTGCTTTTACTAACGTGCATAAGCGTCCCTGGGGATTGGCATGCCGGTTAGCTTTCTGCGTGCTCGCCGAGGAAACAAGCGTGTTTTCCAAATGGCTGCTATTGAATGCTCTATTGATCCCTCGCTCGCGCCCTTGAAGATGAGCGCTGCATAGCAACGCGCGCCGTGGCGAGGACAGCGGGCTCGCGCTCTCAAAAGCATGAAAATGAGCCCAGCAGAGAAAATTAGCAGGCCCTTTTTCTCCCCCCACACACACCTTCCCCACTACCTGCGAGCAGAACTATGTTCTTGGCGACAAAAGCTGTGATTTTGTACCAGATGAGTTAAAAAAAATAAATACAAAAAATGAGGGTGGGAAGAAAAAAACAGGTGAAACAAATATGTAAATGAAGCAACAGATCAGGGGGCTAAGTTGGCACCGGCCTAAGCACGGCAATTTGATTCGGGCACAAAAGCTCATCCAGGAGAAAGAGACAAGTGTATAGAGTGAAAGTGGAACGGAGTAGTCAGGCATCCGGTCGAACTCAGCCAAATTACAGAGTAGAGTCACGTTATGGTGGCCACCAGCTAATATCCAGAGTAACCACCACGTGCTGCATGGACAGCAGCTAGATGGACTGGGAGGGCTTCAGTAAGGTCCTGGTAGGTGGTCACAGGTATCTGGAGGTATGTTGACTGGAGTGCATCCCACAGCTGCTGGGGGAGGATCCATAGAACCAACCCCACCATCCAGGTGGTCCCACAGATGCTTAATTGCTTTCATGTCTGGGCAAGTATTAGGTGTCCAGGGTACTGCTTGGAAGTCTCGGTCGGCTCTTGCATCCATGTGCTGCGTTGCATTGTCTTGCTGGAAGATCCCATCCATCCCAACAAAGACAATCAGCATGTATGGTGTATGGGGTCTGCAAGGATGGATTAATACCCAACTTGGTTTAGAGTGTCTTCCACACCATCTTATATCCAGAGTAACGGCCTCGTGCAGCACCGACAACAGCTAGGCAGATCGAGAGACTCCATTAGGTCCTGGTAGGTGGTCACAGGTATCTGGAGCCATGTTGACTGGAGTGCATCCCACAGCTGCTGGGAGAGGATTCATAGAGCCAACTCCACCATCCAGGTGGTCTCACAGATGCTTAATTGCGTTCATGTGTGGGTAAGTATTAGGTGTCCAGGGTAGTGCTTGTAAGTCTCGGTCAGCTCTTGCAACCAATTCCATCCATGTGCTGTGTTGCATTGTCTTGCTGGAAGATCCCATCCATCCCAACATAGACAATCAGCATGTATGGTGTATGTGATCTGCAGGGATGGATTCATACCCAACTTGGTTGAGAATGTCTTCCACGCCAGCTAATATCCAGAGTAAACGCCTTGTGCAGCACGGACAGCAGCTAGATGGACTGGGAGACTCAGTAAGGTCCTGGTAGGTGGTCACAGGTATCTGGAGCCATGTTGATTGAAGTGCATCCAGGTGGTCCCTCAGATGCTTAATTGCTTTCATGTCTGGGCAAGTATTAGGTGTCCAGGGTAGTGCTTGGAAGTCTCGGTCAGCTCTTGCAACCAATGTGGGGCATTTCTATCCGTGTGATGTTCTGCATTGTCTTGTTGGAAGATCCCATCCATCCCATCAAAGACAATCAGCATGTATGGTGTATGTGATCTGCAAGGATGGATTCATACCCAACTTGGTTGAGAATGTCTTCCACATGTATGGGTGGGTCCTGAGAATGCCACGAAAACATTTTCAAGAGCATAACGCTGCCACCTACGCATGGTCATAACAATGGGAACTAACTGTGTGTCTCCGAACTCTAGAGGTCGTCATATGTTGACTGGGAAAGAGTAGTGTCAGCCTGCAATGTACGGGGGAACTCTGAAGGCCTCCTGAGTCTTTCTTCTCCCTCGCCTTTCTTCTCCATGCAGAGGTCATGTACAGATCCATGTTCTTCTCATGTTCCTACGCATTGTCTGTCAGTCACGGGGACGCGCCCGCTCCGACACCCGAGAGGATGACAGATCCGTCACTGTCTGCTCGACTCAGGAATCAATTATGAGAGGAAATCCCATTCGCCCTTCACACAGAACATATGTGACAAGACTGGAGAGATACAAGCAGGTAGCGTTTTAGAAAGTAATATTTTTGTATATGCCTGACTGTGTGTACACTGAAGCCAGTGATCCATTGAACTGAACTTCAAAGCAACAGAGAACACACCTCAATGCACAATAACTGTTTATTTGATGAACTTATCTTAAATGTAAAAGCTTTTATTTGCTCAGCAAAAACACTTTAAATATTCAAACAGTATTAATAGAGTTTGCCAACCAGACAGGCTTGTATATCAGTAACACAAAGACCAATGTCATATACATCAACGCACCTGACCACACTAAAACAACTATCGATGGACACAAACTTGAAGAAGTGGAATACTTTGTCTAACTGGGTTGCATCATGAGCAAAGAACATGGCACTGGTAGAGACATCAAATCCAGACTGGCCAAGGCGTGTTAAGGCTTTTTCAAACTCAACAACATCTGGAAGTCTAACCAATTCAGCCTAAGGAACAAGATCATGTTGTGTAATAGCAATGCTAAAACTGTTCTGCTGTATGGTTCTGAATGCTGGTGCACAGTAAAGACAGACATCCAGAAGGGTTGATAGAAACCAGGGGTGAGTTCACAGGACGGAAGGCTGCTGTTCAAGCTGATCAGCAAGTCCAGCGTCCTCGGGGACACCAGGGAGAAGGGCAGAGCCCCTCTGTGGAGAGATGGTGTTACTGGACAATAAGGAAGCCCACTAGGTGGATGAGACATGTTGTCACAAACAATTCCAAGCACTGACCCCAGTTTTGTTGATGTGATGCGTTGCCTTAAATCATTGTGCAGTTCTCGCGAGAGGTCTCGTGCATACGTCTCCAGAGTCATTTGACTCTATTAAGTCAGTGTACCATTAAAATGATTTTGAAGCTGTTAGAATAAAAATTTTGAACTATTTGCACACAGCAGAACTTGACCTCCACATTTAACCCATGCATGCTGTGAAACACCCACATATACACACACTAGTGAACACACACACTAGGGGGCAGTGAGCACACTTTTCTGGTGTGGTGTGCAGCCATATCCACAGTACCCAGGGAGCAGTTGAGGGTTAGGTGCCTTGCTCAAGGTCACTTCAGCTGTGTCCTGTCAGGTCTCAGGATCAAACCGGCGACCTCCCAGCCCAAGACTGCTTCATAGTAAGAGAACTGCTTTAACTTATTTTTTTTACTCAGAAAATCAACAAAACTTTGATTTTACAGGAACATTTGCATATGACCGTAACTACTAGTTTCCATTTACAAATTATTGTAAGAATATGAGATTGTTCTAGAAATTCTCTGTTTGAAAAAAAATTTTGTGGAAAGAAAGATCATTTAGCTTATATCACAAAATAAGCATTTATTGAAAGTATGTGGAAAACAAGGACATTTTACTAGACGGATATCTTATATATTTTATTGTCTTCAGTTGCTGTAAACCTAATATACTGGAAAGTTCTGGTCTATAAATAGACCAGAACTGGGATGCACCAGTGTTGTGTTAGACTGCAGTTTGGTTTAAAGGTTTTGAGCAAGATTTCTGTATACAATCAACCTACACTGTATGCCTGCACTCTTCTTGGAAATATATATAATATAAAAATATATAACTCCAATACAATGTATTATGTGTTAAACAGTTATGATCCCTGACTAAAGCTACTGAAGGTACTCTGGAAGGTACCACCACTGTGACAGCTTTCAGAGTGCACCATTTGTAAACGATTCAGCTAAAACTCACTCCATAGGTGGGATTAATCCGATCAGACCTAGGGGCTAGTTGTAGTCATTAAAAAGTCATGTAAGTCAATACAAACACAATTCATTTGTTTGACCAGACAAGTTTTCCAACGTAAGTACATAAAACTATATAAATATGATTGCGGGTTTGGACCATGCTGTTAACTTGTGGTGGTAGTACGAGGGAAGACTGATGGAGGAAGGTGGGGGTGGGGCAGGGGGTGTTATTCTGGGCTAATGTTGAGTGGCCCGACCACACTTTTTCATAACTGTGGTAAGACGGATACAAAACAGGGAGAAGATGTTAGGGGATATTAGGATACGCACCGATCAGCCATAACATTTAAAAACACTTCCTTATATCTACACTCACTGTCCATTAATCCGCTTCACTGACCACATAGGAACACTTTGTAATTCTACACTCTTTTATCCTGTTCTTTAACGATCAGGACCCCCACAGGACCACCACAGAGCAGGTACTATTAGGCAGGTGGAGCATTCTCAGTACTGCAGTGACACTGACATGGTGGTAATGTGTTAGTGTGTGTTGTGCTGGTGTGAATGGATCAGACACAGTAGTGCTATTGGAGTGTTTAAACACCTCAGTGTCTCTGCTGGACTGAGAACAGTCCACCAACCAGCACCGTCCAGCTTCCTGTGACCACTGATGAAGAACTAGAGGAACACAAACGCAACAGATGAGTTTTTGTCTCTGACTTTACCTCTACAAAGTGGACTTGCATGGTAGGAGGTAGAGTGGACAGTGAGTGTTCACAGTGTGAACTCACTCTAGAAAAAACTCTAGAAGCACTGCTGTGTCTGATCCACTCACACTAGCACAACACACAAATAATACCTGCTCTGTGGAGGTCCTCTGGGGGTCCTGATAATTGAAAAACAGGCTAATAAAGTATACAGAGAAACAGAATGACTACAGTCTGTACGTGTGGAGCTACAAGGTGCTTCTATGTGGTCAGTGGAGCTGATAAAATGGACAGTGAGTGTAAATATGAGTAGAATGTACAGTAGATGTAAACATGTAAACATCATGGATGTAAAATAAAGTGTACATGTTTTAGATGTTTGAGTATTCAGTTGTGCTTATACCTTAAACTCAGTCCACTAAACAGCAAGTTTGGGACAAAGGTTAGAGTTAGGAATAGGATTTGATTTGAAGTTTTAAGGTCTTGGGTTGAGGTTAAAGAAAGGGTTAGAACTCGTCTCTGGGTTCAAGTCAAGATTAGTGTTAGGCTAAGGTTTAAGTTCCACAAACCTGGGATAAATTTGTGTTATCATTTTGGTGTTTTACTCAAGTACAACTACAATTCTAAAGTATTTACTTGAGTCTGTGACTTATATGATAAGGTTTTGTTTTGAGATTAAGTTTTAAGGGATAGAATAAGGTTTTGGGTTGTGAATAAACTGTAAGTGTTAAAACAAGGTTTTGTTCTGAGATTCAACTGTCAGTGTTAAAATAAGTTTTTTTTGCTGAGATTAGAGCTTGAATAAGGTTTTGGGTAGAGATTAAGATTTCAGGGTTAGAATAAGGTTTAGGGTTGTGATTAAACTGTAAGGACTGGAATAAGGTTTTGGGTTGAGATTAAGAGATTAAGTGTTATGATAAAAAAAATTGTTGAGGTTATGTTTTAAGAGTGTTAAGGTTTAAGGACTATGCTAAACAGCTTTGCTCCACAATGAACACCCCCTTTGTTTCTTTTCTGCTCTCAGTTTTCGTTGACTGTTGCCAAAGTCTGTTCCAATTGAGTTGCTGACCAGTGTACAGATTATGCTCATCAATTCAGCTGTGTGCTAATACAAGTGGTGAATAGTTCTACATTTCAAAGACATTAGCATACGTTGTAATAAAGCCACCTCTAACTCGAGGGCCAACTATCCATGCGTATCGGTACTAAATTAATTTTTGGTCCAATAAATGCTGAGATGGAGATTATAAACCAATAAATAAGTAAATACACAGCATGCAACCAAGGGTGGATTAAGGATAATCTGGGCCCCTGGGCAAAGAGTTGCTCAGAGATAACCCCCCCAACCCACGTCCCTCGTGATCAAGGGAACTCTAAAAGTATGCCCTGCTCTTCTATAGTGCCCCCTCGTAAGGGCTTTCACAACCAGGGCCCTCTAAAATTATACTCCCCTCTTTCCTAGGACCCCTAATAGCCAGAAGTTGAAGTCAGAGCAGTGCCACAATGCCTCGTCCATTTTCATGAAGAGGCCCTAGGGTCAAAGTCCCTAAAAGTCAGAGAATCCTTAAAATGGAGGGCCCTCGGAAATAAAAAATATATTGTACCATAAATGTTGATAGGCATTGCAATATGTTTTGGGACAGGCCCCCCCCGGGGCTCCCTGACCTCAAGGGCCCCTGGCGCTGGCCCCACTGGCCCGGTCAGTAATCCAGCCATGCATGCAACATATAAATAAAATTAATGAGCCAAATGAAATGAACAAATAATACATATATTTGGAGCCCCCTGGTGGCTTGGGGGTTCTAAGTAACTAGTTATACTGCTGATAGCAAGAAAAAGCTCTAGAGCTAATTAGTGTTTCTGGATGTCACACAGAGTTGTTCACATGTCCCAGTGGATACTAGAATGATGTGCATCAATGTGTTCATTTAGATTCTTCACTTTGTTCTCCTCGTTTGTTCTCTAAATTGATTAACGTTAATGAGTGAATTTGCTCAAATTAGTTTGTGCACTGAATTGGCTTGATTCAACGTTACTTAATTTTGTTAATTTGTTTTGCAATCAACAGGGGAGTAAACTGAAGAATATAAATTGCCATGCATATCCAGTTAGTATCTGCTGGGACAAACGAGCAATTCCAAGTGACATATGTAAACATTAACCCATTCCTGTCAGTCAACTAAAAATAACTGGACTAAAGTGATGAACATTTGCATTGTTACACTTTTCATGAACATGTAACTGGACTCATTTAAGTTTTTTTTTAAGTTTGAACTTCATTCCAATAGCCTCTAATAGATACACCAATTTTCAAATTATTCATCTGGTG
This sequence comes from Megaleporinus macrocephalus, assembly GCA_021613375.1. Taxonomy (NCBI): domain Eukaryota; kingdom Metazoa; phylum Chordata; class Actinopteri; order Characiformes; family Anostomidae; genus Megaleporinus; species Megaleporinus macrocephalus. Next base: position 29,184,535 of record CM038714.1, read on the forward strand.
AAATTGGTGACAATCTGGTTTATTCGTAACCACACTGGGATTGGGATTGGCACCACGGCTAAGCTTTGGACAAAGGTTAGAGTTATGAATAGGATTTGATTTGAAGGTCCTGGGTTTAGGTCAAACATAGAGTTGGAATTAGTCTCTGGGTTGACGGCAAGGTTAGTGTTAGGCTAAGGTTTAACCTCCACAAACCCAGGATAAATTTTTGTGATCATTTTGGTATTTTACTCAAGTACAACTACACTTCTAAAGTATTCACTTGAGTCATATATAAATATGTTTTGTGTTGAGATTAAGTTTTAAGAGTTAGAATAAGGTTTTGGGTTGTGATTAAACTATAAGGGCTGGAATAAGGTTTTGGGTAGAGATTAAGCTTTAAGTGTTATGATAAAACGTTTGCATTGAGGTTATGTTTTAAGGGTTAGAATAAGGTTTCGTGGTAAGGTGAAGGTTTAAGGACTATGATAAGATTTGGGGTTGAGATTAAATTAGAGTTAGGATAATGTTTTGGGTTTAGATGAAGGTTTAAGCTTTCTGGTAAAATTTAGGGTTGAGTTTTCGATTTCAGCCTTATGATAAAATTTAGTTTTGAGTTTAAACTTTAAGGTTTAGGAAAAGGTTTTGGGTTGAGGTTAATATATAAGGTTTAGGATTAGGTTTTGGCTTGAGGTTAACCTTTAAGCCTTAACATAAGGTTTTGGGTTTAGATTAAACTTTAAGGGCAGGAATAAGGTTTTGAGTTGAGATTAAGCTTTAAGGGTTAGAATAAGGTTTTGGGTTGAGATTAAGCTTTAAGGGCAGCAATAAGATTTTGGATTGAGATTAAGCTTTAAGGGTTATGATAAAATTTTACATTGAGGTTATGTTTTTAGGGTAAAGGTTTAAGGACTATGCTAAGATTTTGGGTTAAGATTAAATTAGGGTTAGGATAATGTTCTGGGTTTAGATTAAGGTTTAAAGTTTATGACATAATTATAGTTTATAGGTTTAGGAGAAGGTTCTGGATTGAGGTTAAATTTTAAGGTATAGGATTCAATTCTGGGTTGAGGTTCTTTAAGACTTAGCATAAAGTTTTTGGTTGAGATTAAAGTTTCAGGCTTCTGATGATGTTCTGGGTTGAGCTTGAAGTTAGAGTTAAGGATTAGGTTATAGGCTAAGTTACATTTTGGGTTGAGGTTATTAGGTTCTAGGTGGATGCTCAGATTTAAAGACTAGGATAAGCTTTTGACTTGAGCGCACAATTAGGGCTAGAGTGAGTTTTAGGTTGAGATTAAAATGTAGGGCTACATATTTAAGGTAAATTGAATAGATACTACAGAGCATTTATAAATAAACTGGTACAGATTTTCGTATTATCCAAACTGATTTGGATTTTCTGGACTTGAAAGTGATAAAAGCTTATTTTTCATCCATAGGGTTTGATTGATTTGCGGCTTTTCCAATTTGGGCCCCAGAAAGCTCAGCGAACATATAGACATGAATAAGTTAAACGATGCAGAAGAGCTTAAACGATGCATCACTGTATTCATTTGGATTCTCGGTCTGTACGTGGCATGCAAATGTGACACCCGTATGGATGGAACTGGAGTAGTGATATGGATTCAGAGCCTCTGGGGAGACCCTATTTTCCATAGTAAAACATACTCCAGTGTATCCGTGCCACAGCAGCTTGGGTTTCATAGCCATCTTCGGCCATTAAAATCCTCTGACACCATTTCAGGACTCGTGATCTCCCTTTTCTTCCGTCGCTCGGATGGCTTGGCGTTTCGTTCGCTGCAGCTGAAGCAATATCTTTAGCAAATGACTCTTTTCTTCATAATGGCAGTTGGAGCAGACAGCTCCATTTGGTTGATGGTTATTCCCAGTGTGAGTTCCGGCCTCCTCTTTTCGTTCCTCAGAGAAAAAAAAAGAAGCTCACACTCCTCCGTACGCTCGCTACGCCGCTTTGCATTGCCGCCGCGCCAGTTTCTCTTACAGCATGCGATCGATAGGGGCGAAAGCTCTAATTTCCTCTGCTCACGATATGTTTTCTCACCCACCGAACGGTGTTATCCTTAATATAACAGCCTTTTAGATTGAGAGCAACACTGAATGTATTGGGCTCAGTGGAAATCAATATATATTCGTAAAGTGGGGGGCGTGCGGTATTCTTATTTAAGGACTCCTGGAGGACTGTGCATTGTCCGTGAAATGTATTCATTAAGACCTGTTATAGTTCCCCCTCGTGTGCCAAGTCTCCCTCCTGGCCCCCACGGCCGGTGGCTAAGATTTAAAAATGACCTTTTGGGATTACAAACAGCGTGCTCGGAATTAGATTATTTCTCCACTCCTCTAATGAGAACAAAGTACTTGTCACTGTTTGATTAATGATTTTTTTTTTTTTGGGTGCCTCCACGCAGCCAAGCAAGGGATCATAAAGGAATAATTTTCTTCCTTCATAGCCATTTGTGTAAATGCCGTAAGGCGATGAAGTTCACTGTCTGGGCCTGCTCGTTTACAATTCCGTGGCATAATAGCCCTGAACGAGGGAGTCTTCTCATGGAGTAATAGAGTGACCTGGGATTTGACCCCTAAAATGAAGTATAGAGAAACAATGAATACCACACACTTCTGCTACAAGGATGAGAAAAGGGGTTTCAAGATGGGAGGTACCAATACACACACACACACACACACACACACACACACACACATATATATATATATATATATATATATATATATATATATATATATATATATACACACACTACATCAAATGTTTTAGATACACTACCAGTCAAACGTTTTAGTACACTACCAGCCAAGCGTTTTAGAACACTACCAGTCAAATGTTTTAGTACACTACCAGTCAAACGTTTTAGAACACTACCAGTCAAACGTTTTAGTACACTACCAGTCAAATGTTTTAAAACACTACCAGTCAAACATTTTAGTACACTACCAGTCAAACGTTTTAGTACACTACCAGCTAAACGTTTTAAAACACTACCAGTCAAACATTTTAGTACACTACCAGTCAAACGTTTTAGTACACTACCAGTCAAACGTTTTAGATACACTACCAGCTAAATGTTTTAGAACACTACTAGTCAAACATTTTAGTACACTACCAGTCAAACGTTTTAGTACACTACCAGCTAAACGTTTTAATACACTACCAGTCAAACGTTTTAGTACACTACCAGCTAAACGTTTTAGTACACTACCTGCCAAATGTTTTAGATCACTACCAGTCAAACGTGTGTGTAAATATATATATATATATATAGGTTTTAATTTCCTAAGGGGTTTACATCTAATAAAGGAGGTTGTACATATAATCCAGAAGGTTCTACATCCAATCACTAAGTTTCTATATCCATCCCAGAAGTTTTTAAACCCGATCGAAGAGGTTCTGCATCCAATACACGAGGTTCCTATTCAATACAGGAGGTTTTCTATCCAGTCAAATAGGTTCTACATCCAATGTTCTACGTCTGGATCTGTCACAAATGAAGCCCTGCAACAAGGAGAAGGTGACAAAGTGACAATGAGCACTTTCCTTTACTCATGAGAATGACTGGCATCGCTGCACCTGGTTAACTTGGACACAGAGACAAGCGTGACAAAGAGGTGAGTGAATCTGAATTCGTATTGGCAGGAAAACGGCAGTGTAACATATGTGCCTGTTCAAGTCATGTTCACTGAGCACAACAGCATACACCTGGGGGAAAAAGCCTACAGCGTGCCAGCATTCTCACAACAAAGACATGCTCCCGTAACTGCCAACCTTCCACACAGCTCCAACATTTCATTTCTATTTTAGTCCCAGATCATAATTAATCCTTCATGCAAAAACATCTATAATATAGTCTCCAGAATACCTGGTTCCGGCTCTCACAAACTATACAGTCCACTGATAATTACCTTTTTTTCTCTCTCTCTTTTTTTTTTAAAGGCCGCAATTCATCCAAAAGATCAATGATTTCGAAAAGAGTAATGATTATATGAAATAATTAAAATCAAAATATGCTGTTCGGCGAAGAAAATGTAATCTTGAAACTTTTAATTCCTCAAGGGAGGAGGCTGAAAAGGTTCAGAGCGTGTAAATGTTTAATTAAACACGGAGAGAAGATAGATGGTGGAACTCAGCCGAGCGCCTGTGTTTTCTTTTTTTTTTTTCTTATTACCTCCAAAAAATGTTGTGTTAAGTAAAAACAGTATGACTTATACTCGAGTGGAATAAAGCAGCTCTGAATGGGTTTAATTAAGGTGTTTGAAGAAGTACTTACGTTTACTCCTTTGCAACGTGTAAAACATTCATGGACTTACACAGAAATCTGCAACGACCATCTCCTGATATCTTTATAGAAAAGATAAAGAAGAGCTCTTCTCAACTAACAACCATCCACACTGGTAGACCACCAAAACTGCCAACTTCATAATATATAATCAGATAAACAGTACTTAAAGTTATGGGTGTCCCTAATTCTTCATAGATGGCAGGGCTAAGCCTGCACTAGTGGGGTCTGGAGACATGGAGAATTTTTGGTAACCATTCATATTAAAGCTTTTATATATGTCTTCATAATGCTAGACATAAATTTGTATAATTACAATTAATTGTAATACATGCAACACATTGGAAGCATGAATGTTGTACTGCATTAGCTATGGCTTTAAACAAGCTCTACTACAGACTCCATTGAAATTAACATTGACTCTGACTAGTTTCCACTAACCTTCTACCTTCAATAACTGTCATCATCACTCTGACTGGTCTTCATTTGTACTATAATTAATCTTGGTTACATCATATTATGATTAAATAAGCACACCTGAGCAGCTGAACAGAAGTAGATGGTGGTACAGTCATTATCAGTACTGTCTGATCAGAGGAGGATGGGTCCCTCCTTGTGAGTCTTGGTTCCTCCAAAGGTTTTAGTTCTGAGGGAGTTCTTCCTCGCCACTGTCGCCTCTGGCTTGCTCACCGGGTGGTTTTCTATGGTTTTTCTATGATTTCTATGACTTCATTCTATGTTTTTATTTTCTTCTTAGGCTTATTTATGCTCTGTTTGTGACGATATCAGTTGTCACTATACAAATAAATTTGATTTGATGTCCTATTAATATCAGTTAAACAATCTCTCTTCACTTGAAGCCTGTATAGAATGTTTAATATGCTTTACCAAGTTTAATGTATTAAAATGAAATTTCTTAAATAACAAATCTCACTTCACCTATGGTCTGTAATGACCAAACTAAACTCTATAATGTGTTATGATGCATTACAACATCAGTTTATACAATGTTCTAATTGGGCAGATAGCATATACAATTTCATACTTTTCATTCATAACAAGTATTATTTATGTTATCATAACTATTTAAGAAACATTATACAAGCTTATGGTAGGCATTATAACATGCTATTTATGCTATGTAATGTCTTATATATGCCTTTATTAATGAAGTTTTATGACCCATAATGTTCTTTATGACTTTTTCGGGGACCAACAACTAGAATTGTTGTTATAAAATATAAATGATGTAATACATTAGCTGCATTGGAAGAATGAATGTTGTAATACATTAGCTATGGCTTTAAACACCACAGAGGCACATACAAACATTGCTGCAAATAATACAATTGTGTGTGGGTGTATATATGTGTATGCATATGTATAGATATGTAAATATGTGTGTGTATGTATGTATGTATCTATATATATATTTTTTTCTTTTTTCTCTTTTCTTTCATTTGTTTGTTTATTTAACTGTTTATTTATTTGTTTATTTTATTATTATTATTATTATTATTATTTATTTTATTTTATTTTATTTTTGTGAAGTGATTGGAACAACTGAATTCGATGATTTGGATGGCTGAGTGAATACTTTTGGCAATATAGTGAATGTTTAATAAGAGAGAAGATGCAGTTTTATGATCTTAGTGACAGATATTAGATATTCTCAATTACGTTGAATTAAAATTAATTTAATTAATTTGAATTGGACACTGAAACAGCTCTCTCTCTCACTTTCTCTTCATCACTAACCTCTATCAGACCAGCTCCTTTAGTCTCCTTAGCTTCTCTTTCTTGCTCTCTCTCTCTCTCTCTTTCTCTCTCCTCCTGTGTTCAATAATACATTATTTTATTAAACTACATTTACAAGAACTCAAGAAAATAATGAGAAATCAATCTTTTTAACTATACTGTTTAACTACATTGTTCCAACAGTCACCTGACTGGCCTTCGACAGAGTCATTGGCTTTAATTTCCATTTACACATTGAGGGATATAAAACTGTGTTATGATCACTATATGACCTTTTCAGTGACATTAATTATTTTCAAATGCCGTTAATTTTACTGAGCATTTACCCAAAATTCTGTCCTCAGCTGCCGACTGATAAGAGCTGGGCCAATTCAGTTGACCAAGTCAGGTGCATGAACAGGTGTTATTATTATGATCCTGTTTAACTTGATAGATTGGACTGGTCAACCAACACAGACACCCTGTACAGAAAGGGGCAGAGCCGGATTTACTTTCTGAGGAAGCTGGGATCCTTTAACATCTGTAGGAAGCTCCTGCGGATGTTCTATCAGACTGTGGTGTCCAGCTGTCTTTTCTATGCTGTGGTGTGCTGGGGAGGTAGCATCAAAAAGAGAGACGAGATGCGTCTGGACAAGCTGGTCAGACGTGTGACTACGGTAGCAGAGAGGAGGACACTGCACAAACTGCTCTCCATCATGGATGATGATGGTCACCCACTGCACACCATCATCATGGAACAAAGGAGCAAGTTCAGTGGCAGGTTCCTGTCACAGAGCTGCTCCACAGACAGACTCAGGAGATCCTTTGTCCCGAGAGCCATCAGACTCTTCAATTCCTCCCAGTGGAGCCGGAAGAGGGAGGAGGACAGATGAGGAACAAGTCCCTTAATTCAAATTACAGTTTATTTTTATTTGTACTGTAATCACATTACTGTACATCTGCACTCCTCGGACACTCTCGACACTTTACTGGACATCTTATGTCAGTACTCATAGACACTATTGACACTTTGCTGTACATCCTGTACATGTGCATTCCTGGACAGTATTTAACACTATTTAACATTTACTTAAATACAATCTTTGCACATTTATTTATTTTTTTAATAAATATCCCAGTACTGTCATATATCTACTGATACCCGTTTTTCTCTTGCACATTACCTAATTTATTACTGCACTACCTACTACTACTACTACTACTTACTAATTTATTACTGCACTACCTTTTTACCTTCAGTCAGGTATATAGCTTGTATAATTTGTATTCATATGTTTTTGTATATATATTTTTTTACTATTGGAGTTCTTTATTCTTCTTTATATACCTTATTGTTTTTTGTACTGTGTTTTGTACTTTGTTTTGTACTGTGTAACTGCTACTGGCTGCTAAATTTCCTTCGGGATCAATAAAGTATCCATCCATCCATCCATCCATCCATCCATCCATCCATCCATCCATCCATCCATCCATCCATCCATCCATCCATCCATCCATCCATCCATCCATCCATCCATCCATCCATCCATCCATCCATCCATCCATCCATCCATCCATCCATCCATCCATCCAACTTTGACTTCATGGAGCAAGGCTTATACAGGTGTACCAGTACAAAGACTGGCTTACACATGTTCAATAGTGATTAATCACTATAGGATATACTATTTTAATTAAAGCAGCATTTTGTGAGGATTGGTAGTTTTTGCTCTTGGGGTCCCCCTACAGTTGCAGAGTGTAATTTATTTTTACACCACTGTCACAAATACAAAGCCTCCCTCATGGACAGCAGTACACAAACATTTGTTGACAAGCTAAAGGATACGGCTTCTCTCTCTCTCTCTCTCTCTCTCTCTCTCTCTCTCTCTCTCTCTCTCTCTCTTTCTATTTCATTCCCTCTTTCTCTTTCTATCTCCTTCTATGACCAATGATACATTATTTTATTAAACGCACATTTACAAGAACTCAAGAAAATAATGAGAAATCAGTCTTTTCAACTATACTGTTTAATACATTGTTCCAACAGTCGTCAGCATTAATTTCTACACATTGAGGGATATAAAACTGTGTTATGATCAAAACTGTGTTATGAAAAATAAAAACAAAACCCCCCTCGTGGACAGCAGTGCATGTGCATTTGTTGACAAGCTAAATATACATAATCAGCAATAACAACATTAGAACTGACAGGGTAGACAAATATGACTCTATATAGTTTTATCTACTGTGACAATAATGAATTTTTGCTTTGCTGAAGCACAACTCACGTTTTTAGCTTACATAGGCTGCATTGCTTGCTGAGCCTTTGACTGTAGAAAATATGTGTAATCTAATAAAATATTGTTGATGACTTGATATTGCATTATTGCATTATACACTGGGCATTGTCTTTATTACAAGCCAGCTGAGGAAGGTTTACAAGGTTGCAAACCTCATTATACAGAGCTAGCCTCTTCTTATAGCTAGCTGAAGACCCCGAGAGGTCTTGTACCCACTCCTCCAAAGTTACATATTACTATCACAGGCGTTAGCACAACTTTCGCTGTGTATATTATAGATTTCTAATGATGTTTATTTTACTGAGCATTTCCTCAAAATTCTCTCCTCAGCTTCAGCAGTTTCTAACTAGCGAGAGCAAGTAAAACCAGAGAGTTCAATATGACTGGCTTACACCTTGTGAGGCTGAATATGATTGGTTTACTAGCTAGATGATCTAATTTGATTGGGGTTTCTACTTTTCACATTGCATCCGAGGCAGCAGAACTGCAGCAGTGCCCCCCGTGGGTTGCATTCTTCTATCATGCTTAGGCTTTGACTTCAAGATATCCAAAGTTTGTAAATAAGTAAACCAAGTGCACATTCACTTTTTACTGCGTCTCCTGGTGCAACAGCAGAATACTGTGCAGCTGTCTCCTCAGAGCCATTAGGCTTTTAATTCCTTCCTTGGAGGACGTAACAAAGCTGCAGACGGAGATAAATCCAGTTATACTTCACTGACTTTTACTTATCTACTCATATGGATGGAGTATGAATCTATGTGTACATGCTTATGTATGTATACACATGTATATATGCACACCAGGTCACTTTATCTCAACCAATGTCACTTGCACTTTAGTTCTGTTGATTATTTATTGGCCCTTCTAACGAGTTCTAGCACATTTTTACCCTTTTGTATAACTATCTATTCTTTGTGTGTTCTCTGTTTACCAGATTGTGTTGTTGTTAAGCTACTGGGTGCCTTAATTTCCTTTGGGATCAATAAAGTACCTACCTACCAACTAAGCAACCAATCAACTAATCTACCAACCAACCAACCAACAAACCAACCAACTAATCTACCAACCAACCAATCAACCAACTAATCTACCAACCAACCATGTAAGTATTGGTATCTAGCTTGAAATGTGGTCATCAAATAATGGGTATGTAGGTCCTGACAATAAAACAAAACAGCCACAAGTTGAAAGTAATGATAAAAGGGGGATGGGGCGGTCATGGGGGTGTATTTCCTTTGGCATCAATAAAATACCGACCTATCTACCAACCAACCAACCAACCAACCAACCAACCAACCAACTAATCTACCACCCAACCAATCAACCAAGTAAGTATTGGTATCTAGCTTAACATGTGTTCATCAAATAATGGGTATGTAGGTCCTGACAATAAAAAATACAGCCACAAGTTGATAGATAAATGATAAAGGGGGGTGGGGCAGACAAGGGGGTGGGGCAGACAAGGGGGTGTATTTCCTGATGGATCAATGATTTATTTTATACTATTTATTCATTTTTGTTCTGTTTGATTAAAAGAACAAATAAAAAAAACACATGCTTAATGGGGTCGTCTGACCAAAATGAAAAATGGCGCTATTACTACATTAGGCAAACCCATTTACTAGCCTCTATATCAGAGCTTCATCAGGGGGCTTCTTCATTGCCATGGGGGGATTCCCAGCGGTCGTATGACATGTTTGTGTAATGCATGCTGGGTATTGTAATGAGACAACACTGACTGATGAAAACACAAATGATGATGAGTTCTGTCAAACCAATGAGGCGGAGGGATATCATGCTTGGCTACATAATATTACATAACATGGCAAATAATTTACTGAGGGCTTGTTTTCGGCAGGAATAACCTTTTAAATTTGAGCAAGCTAGAGTGAAGGAGAGCGAGCGAAAGAGAGAGAGAAAGAGAGAGAGAGAGAGAGAGAGAGGGATGGCGTTCCTGATGGCTAAGCTTCAGCTTTTCATTCTACACTCTGTCAGTTTTCTCTCTCTCACTGATGGAAACGTTATTAAACCCAACTCAGTGCCCTGATTGATCTGATCAACAAATAAAACATTATTCACGGCTTTCCATCAGCTCGCGGAATTGACTAAAAACCTCAAAATGTGGTGATTTACGCATTCTGCCTATGTCTCTCTCCCGCTTGTGTTTAAAGTTTAATTTTAGGTTGAGCGAGGTGAACATCACTCAGAGAACACAAGTGTTAATCAAAACCCCATTTATATGACAAGCCAAGCTGAGCGGCTTCTGGGTTCCGCAGTGAGAGGAATAAAAGCAGTGCGTCTGTTCAAATAGTTTTATGTTTGAAAAGTGCAGTTTGTGTGATTTTTAGTTGAACACGATCCAGAATGAACCACAATGATCAACAGAATGTAAAGATATAGCAGTTTTGATAGTATGTCAAAGACATAATCATGTTGAAGTGTTATTTAATGAAAAGAGGTTAACCAGCTAGCTAACACTTCACGCCTCAAGAGGTGATAGTGAGTCACTGCAGTGTAGTATTAAATCCTAGGTGGTGTATTATAACCTCTATATAACAATATTTAGATCTCATCTATTTAGCAATATGTATGTCATCTATCCATCCTTCATCTTCCACTTTATCCCAATAGTTGGGGTCATGGGGGGGCTGGAGCCAATCTTAGTGTCAGGCAGGGTACACCATGGACAGGTTGGCAGTCCATCGCATGGCCAACACACACTCACACCTCCGGGCAGTTTAGAGTGAGCTATCAACCTAACAGCATGTGTTTGGACTGTGGGAGGAAACCGGAGACTAACCAGCTAGCCCCGGCCCGTCCTGTCTCATAACACTACATTGCACCTCAAGAGGTGATAGTGAGTCACTACAGTGTAGTATCGAATCCCAGGTGGTGTAATATAAGCATTTCTTAAAATCAAATCCTCAACAGCACATTCCAATCAATTCAAGTCGAACACCCAACAACGTATTCTAACCTCCTCGAGTCGACTCCCCAGCCGTGTATTCTAACCTTCTCGAGTCGACTCCCCAACCATGTATTCTAAGCAATTCAAGTCGAGTCCTTGATGGTGTGTTTTAAGCAATTTGAGTCAAATCCTTTATAGCTCATTAAAAACAATTTAAATTGAAGTTGCATTCGAAACAATTTGAGCGGTATACTTACTGGAGTATTCTAAGAAATGTTAGTATTCTAACATTCTAACATATTTGAATTGAAATCTACAACAGTGTATTCTAACCTTTTCGAGTTGAATCATATTTGAAGCAACTGAAGTCCAATACCCGGCAGTTTATTCTAACCTCTGCAAGTCAAATCCCTGATGCTGTGTTCTAACCTCCTGTCAATCATGTGGAATGCCCATCTCCCAGTTAGATAATAATAACAGTAAAAATCAATGAATAAACAGTAAACGCAATTATGTTTGAAGCTCTTAGAAAGAAACCATTAGCACCCATGCCACCTACTTCCAGCAAGAAATCATGTTTAGCAATATTTGTCATTTATTTAGCAATATTTATATCTTATCTATTTAGCAATATTCATATATCCTCTATTTAGCAATATTTTAATCTCATCTATTTAGCAATACTTATAACTCATCTATTTAACAGTATTTATATATCCTCTTTTAGCAATATTTTATATCCTCTATTTAACCATATTTATATCTCATATATTTAACAATATTTTTATATCCTCTATTTAACCATATTTATATCTCATATATTTAACAATATTTATATATCCTCTATTTAACCATATTTGTATCTCATATATTTAACAATATATATATATATATATATATATATATATATATATATATATATATATATATATATATATATATATATATATATATATATATATCCTCTATTTAAGCATAGTTATATCTCTCCTATTTAACAATATTTATATATCCTCTATTTAATCATATTTATATCTCATCTATTTAGCAATAGTTATATCTTCTCTATTAAGCAATATTTATATCTCAAATATTTAGCTATATTTATATATCATCTATTTAGCAATATTTTTATCCCCTCTATATAACAATATTTCCATCTCATCTACAGTATTTAGCGATATGTATGCCATCTATCCATCCATCATCTTCCACTTAATCCCGCTAGTTGGGGTCATGGGGGGGCTCTTCTATTTAGCGATATTAATATACCATGTATATTTAGCAATATTTATATACCATATCTATTTAGCAATATTTGTATCTCTAGTATTTATCAACCTCATAATTCTAATGATTGATAATTGGGGCATATATATTTCAGCTTTGGCTTTGTAGACCCAGGACTTGATGCTAAAAATAAAATATAGAATAATGACACATCCGCAGAGGTCTATTGCCACTGAGTTAAATGCAGATGATCAGCGAGGCCTAAAAAAAGCAAGAAATGTTCTAAAGCTCATGACTTGTGATAATCACTGTGAGAGGAAATGACAGCTGAACTTGCCGTCTTTTTAAATGAGCGGCGGCGATGTGCTCGGAATGCGTTCCCTGCTGCTCTGGACTGCTCTTGCGAATGTGTAGTGCTACCAGGTAAAGGATTACAGCCCCAGGCGGCGTGCCTTTTTGGTGCAACCCCAAATAAATGTGTTGATATTATGGGAAAGATGGATGATAATGGCTTATCAGATACAAATGATGTGCAGCGTAAGTATCCAGGCTGCCTCTCGTCAAGGAGGAGAAAAGCACTGCTCGTCTTCAGCGGCGAAAACTCCTCCCCATCCCCCCAACACCCCATACCCCCCACCACCCTCCAGCCTCCTCCCAGAGCCGGCGGATTTGTCATGTTCCTGCTTTCAGCGCATGCTGAAGTGGATTAATACAGACATTAGCACAGATAGGCAGCGCCTGCTCTGCTTCACTCTGTTATTATAGCGATGAAGAAAGGCCCAGGCAGGCTCAAGGGAGGAAAAGAATAAAGAAAGAACAAAAACTGAACTTCTTTGAACTTCTGAACTTCTTTTATAGTTCTTTCATTCCATTTGAAAAAAGGATGGTTTGTTTGGATAAATGACTTTTACCTTCAGTGCTCACACATACACATACACACAGCTTAAATCATATACAGTACTGTGGCAGTGGAAATGTTTTATTTTTGTTATTTTTTTATTTATTATTTTATTGCTGCAGTGGGAAAATGGGGGTCAATGACAAATAAGGAAGAGAGTTAGTTGGTGTAAAATAGCTCCCCTTCTACATCAAAGCCTTAATAGCTAAATATAATAAAAATAATTCATTTTAATTTATTTTCTGTTCACAGTAAGGGCTTCTTGACAGCTGCACATCCTTTCCTTTCTCATCTATATAGGAATATTTGTATCTCAACTAATTATCAACCTCATAATTCAAATGACAAATTAATATTTTGGGCATATATATATATATATCTCAGCTTTGGAAATTTAATTCACAGCCATTTTTCGCATAGACCAAAATGGCTTAGTCCCAGGACTCAGTGCTAATTATGAAATATAGAATAATGACAAATCATCAGGGCTGTAGCACTCATTCCAAAAATTTTCCAAAGATTTTTAGGATATAGACAAAAGAAACTCTTAAATCCTAATTGGACCAATGTGCTAGAACATTTTTCTATATCCTAAAACTTTTTTGGTATTCTTTGAATTGGGTGGCATAAATTGATGTCTTGAAAGATGGTGGGTCAAGCCAAGCTGTGCTCAAAGCTCAAAGGGTTTGAGGAACAGATCAAGGTTTGACCATTGCTATTAGGTAGGGTGGGTCTGATGCATTGTTGGCTTTGTAGGCACATCAGAGTTTAAAACCTTAAGTATTGTTTATCTGATATTGACAGTTTTGGTGATTTACTAGCTCTAGCATATTGCTCTAGTTGTTAAGAGACTTTGACTTGGGAAGCAAAAAATGTCCCAGCTGATACAAATGGGTGCAAGTTCAAACTACCATTGAGCTCAAACACTGCCAGAAACAAAGGGCAAGTGCTGATACCTAGAAAGAAATATCCCAGCACCCATGCTGTATCACAAATGCAGCATAAATGCAATATCCGGCAATATCTGGCCAGCGCTCATGCAAGAAGATAAAGAGAAGATTGCATTATGTACAATTCTTAGATTAGTAGTCACATGTGGTTTGAGGATTGCAAAAGAGTCATCTGTTTGGACAGCCAGTGGAAGGGTCTTGATGGATGCCGTGGTCAAGCCACGCCATACTTGAAGCCCAAAGGGGATCAAGGTGGGACCATTGCCATAAGGTAGGGAGGATCTGGTCCATTCTTATCTTTGTAGACAAGCATCAGAGTTTGAAATCTGAGGCGGGCAGCTACAAGAAGTCTGTGGAGGACGTGAGTAAAATTAGAAAAACAACAGTGAAATAACAAAATAGATTCATCAAACATGCCAGTTGGAATAGCTAGTCAAAGCTGGTAGGAAGGGTCTGGTCTGTTCCTATCTTTACATCTAAGGCAGGCAGCCAGTGAACTTTAAAGACAACAGTGAAATGACCAATGATGTTCATTTCAACATGTCAGTTGGAATAGCTAGCTGTACCTGAAGCTGGAAGGCCTCAAGATACTGATTGACTTTTGACCATTGCCTTTATGTACTAAGGGTCTGATCTGTTGTTGCCTTTGTAGGCAAGAATCAGAGGTTTAAATCTTTGATACTGTTTATCTGATAGTGGCAGTTTTGGTGGTCTACCAGCTCTAGCAAATTGCTCTCATTGTTAAGAGTTTCATGACTTCTATAGCTCAATAACTCTTTCAATCCTTCGGATTGGGTAGCATTAGGTGTTCCATTGTGTTTAGTGGTGTTGTCCATGAACCCTCTCCCAGTCTAAGCAAAGAGTGTGAATAGCCAGAGTAAATTTCCCCAACATTTTTAAAGCTTCATAATACTTGGACTGGCTGGTCTGCAGTATAACCCTGGCCAGACTAAGCAAACAGCATGAAGAGCTCTGACTACATGGGTCAAAAACATAACCAACTGAAAAGCAGTGTGGTTGAGTACCATGGCGTACAATGATCTAATTTACAGTCTCGTTTGACGACTTTGCCTTTTCAATCCCTGCAACCGAGGCCATCTGTAAATCAGTATCCTTTCTGTGTATTTTAACCCTTTGTAACCTGTCTCTGTCATTGACATCCATAGCTGTGTTTACTCTTAAGAAAGTCATGATATTAAGGTTTGTGTTTATATAAGGGATTTAATTCAGAGCAGAGCAAATCCAGTGTGTTCCCCTCAGACAGAGTCTCGGAGCAAGGCGACGAAGCAAGTCACACCACACGTCAAAGCCCACACATGGTCCAGAGAGATAACACTGCTCAGGACAGAATTAGGTCAGGGTGTCAGACGGGCGATATTTTGGGGTCACTAGGTTTCGCCCCTCGATGGCAAGCAGCTGCGGCAGGAGGACAACCACAGCTGAGTCTTCCTCATCGCATTTGACACCTCTCCATCCGTCTGCCGCCCCTCCCCCTATGATATGTCCATCCAACACTTTTCATTTCTTAATTCTTTCTGGCAGATGTACCTTGTAGTTCATGTCTGAATTATTTCAGTCTTTTACAAATAGCTGTTTTACAAATAAACTATTTTCTTTTCTTTTCTAGAAATTGTTCTACTTTTATGTACCATGTCCTGTAGACAGAAACTGGCAGCTATTACCCTCTGGACAGAAATATATGGTAAACATCTGTATTTCCTTAAATGTATTGCAGGTTACTCATATTGACATTTACTACAAGCGACATAATGATTCAACCAGCCAGTCAAATTGCAGTTTTTACGTAGTTAATCAAATTAAGTAGTGGTAATTAAGATAGCAGGATTCACGTAGCCAGGCAAATGGCAGCATTGAAATAATGAATTGGAACGCAGATTTTAAATAGTAGCATTCAAATATCTAACTGCACTAGAGCACTGAAATAGCCAATCAGACATCAGGTTTCAATTACTAAATACAGTCAAAACAATCCAGTAAACAATGACTGTAAAATTAATTACAGCTCTGGAAGTAGCCAATCAGGTTCCAGGATGTAATCAGCTAATCACATCCCAGCATTGACTTAGATTTAACTAGTCCATCAGTCTGCAGCGTTCAAACGTTCAGTCAGACCTCAGAAATAGGAATGGCAATTTAGATAGCAGAATTGGAACATACAGTCAGATGGCAGGACTCATGTAGCCAGTGAAATAGTCAATCAGATATAAGGAGTTGAATTGCCAGACGTATTTCAGGATTCAGCTATCACACTGCAGTGTCGAAATAGCCAATCAGATAGCATGACTACTCATACTACTCAGTCTAATCTGATCCAAACACTGGAAGAGCCAATCCAAGAGTAGGATTCTAGTCTAAAAATGAGTCTGAAAACTAGTACATTTGATTACATTTACATTCACATTTACATTTATGGCATTCAGTCAGAGAATGTGTCTCTAGCTAGAACAATCTGGTTCAAGTGCAAACTACCCTCGAGCTCAAACACTGCCAGAGCAAGACCATTGTTAATGTTTAGAAAGAAAAAATAAAGGCTTAAAATTAATATAAGTGCAATATCCAGCAAGAGTGCCCATACGAAGATGAAGAGTTAAGTGCAGCAAATATACAATATATTTCAATCAATGCCCAAAGTGGTTCACAATGAGATGGTCTTCAGTCTGTGTTTGAAGGCCGTGAGAAAGTCTGCTGTTCGGACAGCCAGTGGAACTACATCTGGTTGCCAAAACAGAGAAGAGTCTTGATGCTTGTCCTTCATGTATCTTGAAGGATGGCATTGGAGCTGTACATGAAGCTTGAAAGGTTTGAAGTTCAGATTGACTTTTGTCCGCTGCCATAAGGTATAGAGGGTCTAGTCCGTTCTTGGCTTTGTAGGCTAACTCTAGTGATAAATCTCAGCTGGGCAGCTACAGGAAGCCAATGAAGGAAGCAATGGAGTGACGAATAACCAATTAGGTTCATCAGAACGAGCCAGTTGAAATAGCCAAAGAGATGGTAGCACTAAAATAACCAGTCATGTTTCAACTAACAAAATTCAACTGCTCAACTAGCCAATAAGATCACAGAATTTAAATAGCCGAAATAGAGTGTAGAACTGAACGACATCCCAGCGGCACAAATTTCAGCAAGCCAATCAGATTGCAGGACTTAACTTTCAAATGGAGCTTGATCCGCTTGTCTCCCTAGTTGTGTCTGATTTCATGCTTTGGTTTGGAGCGGCTGTTGGAGGTAAGGATTTGGGCTGTAACAGGTGGTTAAAGGTTATGATATCTGTAGACCAACTTCCATCACGCAATCTCTCAATGACAGCACACCACCTGAGACCCGAGACAAACTGCCGCCTGCTAAACCATTTCTATAACCTACCCTCCAGTCTTCATCTCACTAGAAATTGATCCTTTGATGTGTAGGATAAGGTATGATGTCTCTCTCTCTCTTGTTGGACTCTCAACTGAAAAAACAGGAAGTTATGAGGCCGGAGTCATAGAATTTGTGATGCCGTGAACTGGACAGAATGAGATCAGGAAGAGTCTCCTATTTGAAAAGGGTTCTGTTATTGAATGAGCAGCGTGCCTGAGGTCTTTAGAATGGGTTTAAGCATCTCAGAACGTGGAAGTCAGTGGTCAATACTGTGCATCTTATATGATGGTAGTGGAGAGCTTGTCCATTAATTGAAAGCTGTGTTCTTTTTTGATTAAGTCCCACCCAACATTTGTGCAAAGCTTTGAGGCTTTATTGAATTGTTGGTGCCATATCTGGCCTATTTTGTAATTCTTGGTAAGTACATGACCTCAACATCTGTGATCGCTCTAGAGGAAAGACAAGGGACAAAGACAGAAGGATGCCTTAAGAAAGATTTCCTGATGCAGCTAATATAATCTACATTCTGCATTCTATTACTTGACTCTTCTCCTGTTTAGCTCAATCAGGATAACAGTGTAACCCATGCTATGGTTCCTCAAAGCTGAACATCTCAATGTAGCATGAATGCTTGAATTCTGTGTTTAGGGACAGCAGCCTGTAACCAAGTCCATCCATCCATCCATCCATTCATTCATTCATCCATCCATCGCTGGGTTCGGCAGCTCCAGCGCTTATGGAATAAAAATTATAATTAAAAAAATAATAATAAAAAATTTGAATAAAAAACCTTCTCGGAAGTAGCCCTGAAGAAGTTGGTGCAGGTACTCAGATGCAATTATTCCAATGAAACTCCACTTGCTCTGAGAAGGTAGTCTAATCTAAATGAATTGTTGAATCCCATGTTTTCTAACCTAGGCAGCCCATAAAACATAGATTAGTTTGTCCTACACTTGGTGGGTTGACAGGCCCCTCAGATACCCAAATATATGAGCATGAGAACTGAAAAAGTCCAGTCCAGTGCACACACTTTAATGATTATGGACAGCATAATGATTGTGCTGTCATAGGTAATTAATATTTGTTTCAAAACGTTGGTTAGATTACCTAGAAAGTATAGCAAATGGTTGGATGGACCACCCCAACCAACAAACCTACCACAAACCACACGTGTAGCTGGTCTTCCAAAGTACAGAGTAGCAAAAAGTTATGTTATTGGCTGAAAAGTTATATGTAGGTCAGCAATGATTTCACCAATTGCTTGTTGAAATGTTGGATTCAGAAGCAGTAATTCAAAGGCAGTGCTGCCTTTTCTTTCTTTAGCCTGAGTTGCTTTTTTAGAATGAACTCTTTCAATTAAACATCTCATATTAAAGTAAATGAGCCTTATTTTTAGTTAATAAACTATTTTGTGTGAATTGCTATGAATTGCAAAATGCTGCTGGTGTGGGTTCCAAATATTTAAAAAATGCATGAAAAAAATGCTGCTGATGAGTTGGAATAGCTTGCAGAGTAAGAAATCAATGATCAATTATTGTTGAGATAATATACCGTTGCTGTATGTTCATTTTTGTGTTTGCATTTTATTTCTACATCATTCGAACACGATAGTTGCTCTTTATTACCTGCAAAATCTGCTCTTCTTATCCAATAGAAATGCTCTAAAATCACCTGGAAAAATTCTGGTTCCATTGATACTTGGAGATTTTTTTTGGACAGCAACTATATTCAGTATATTCTACAATATGAGCATTAAAATGAATATGTCTTGCATGCTGCTTCTGTCATATGACATATAACAACTTATAGGGTTCCAGAGTTTTGCAGAGTTTGTCTATGCATTGGCCTTATCATCTGGTCCTCAAGGTTCAATCACTGGCAAGAAAGCATAATTGGCTTGTTCTCACTTAGAGGGTAGGATGATCCTCCATCTCACCTCCATCAGTTTCCACAGTGGCAGCCGAAGCGGGGGTCTGTTAGCTGATGTAACAGAATTGGTAGTCAATGTTCTCCTCCAGAGGCGGCACGGTGGCGCAGTGGGTAGAGCTGTCGCCTCACAGCAAGATGGGCCTGCGTTCGATTATGTGTGGAGTTTGCATGTTCTGAATGATCTCCTCTAAACATGGAGAGCTCTCCAGTTGGTCTGTTTCACAATATATAAAGGCAGCTGCCGTGTTTATATATAATATAGAAAAATACATATGGTTTCGTATACACACTACACAGTCTCATCATCTTACCTGTTCATTCTGCATTTTATTCTGTCCAGTCATTTTAATGTATCTGCTCTAAAGCTTCGCCAGTAGAGGGAGCTATACAGGGAGCTATACTCTTAACTAGAGATGGAAAGATTGATCGGCTATGTATCGGTGATCGACCGATATTTCTCCAATTTTAGCCGATCCCGAGAGCCGATCTATGGTGTTAAGAAAATGATCCTAATTTCTGTATTTCCAGCTAGCATTTCGTTGAAACCCCCTCCAACCAACTACCTGCAATTCCTATCTGAACCACTAGGTGGAAACACATACCCTTTCATTTTCCACAGGCTGACTAAAGCAGCGGCCTCGCGAGAACAGTTTGTGGCGTTCACCGCATGTGCTGATAGAAAGCATGTCGTCCGTCTGGCAGTTTGTTACCGTATGTGATCCAGACTCATCCAGAGTGTTTTGTAAAATTAGTAAAATCAATGTGTCTGGTGGGAGAACCAAGACATTTAACACTACTAATCTGATGCGGCATGTAAGGAGTACACCACACGGCTGAATACAGTGACTATCAGTGAACAGCAGAGATAGCACGCGCAGCTAGCACAAAACAAATAACCCAGAACACCGTGCAGACCAGATCTGACCAGTACGAACAGTCCAGCAGCAGCAATTCAAGATTTAATGATTGCTGTTTTTTGTTTAAAATAACAGTCTGCGTTTAATGACTGCAGTTTTTACTGCATGTATTTAATTTGCTTTTTTTGTTTTAAATGAAGGGTCTAAATGTAATGATTGCAGTATTGGGGATATTTGTTTGCTTTACTTTGTTTATTAACAGCAGATTTAGTTAAAAATATTATGATGTTTCATATGAGCTCGTTAAAAATGGTAATAAACCAGTTTAGACCATGTTTCATGACTTGCTTGCGCTAATAACTACATGTAGCCCTGCCGTTACATATAGCCCCGCCCTCGATCGGTATTTGCTATCAGCCGATCATGCTAAAAGGTGATCGGAGATTGGAATTGGCCTAAAAACGCTGATCGGTCCATCTTTACTCTTAACTACTTGACCTCAAACTCCACCCACAAGCACATTGGTCATTGGTTCATAACTTCTAAACATATTATAGTCCTGGCTCCACACTGAGGCATGCTCCTTGATACGTACATGAGATACTGATGGTATATAATGTTAGCTCTCCAGTTGGCTGGCTCCATAAGACTTGGAGCATTGGTAGCATTGAGTGATTAAGACCTAGCTAGGAGCTGGAATGCCAATTCCACCTCTCAGTGCTGCAATTGGTTTAATTAGTAGTACAACTCTTGGTTCAACTTTCCAAGGACCAGCGTTACCTGCTCAAGAAAAGACATGTACTGTCATATTAAAACATGAAAAAAGCAAGACTTTTGGAGCGCTGCTCCAGACTGGATGCTAGTAAACAGGTAAGTACATGACATATTTGGATGGATGCACTGGAACTACCACTCTGCAAAGAAACAAAAAAAAAACCACTCAGATGAAGCACAATTTGTTTAGAAACCTTTATTTCTTGGCCTGAAGCAACAATGCACAATGTGCAATAAGGTGCCGCAGCGAAGGAAGGTTTCTAGCATTGTTTTAATGTAATTGAACATGTTATGACAACAGAAGGAAGAAGGAACCGAGACGGGCTGAGTGATAATGTGCGCACCGTTTTCCCGGCGGTTTTAATTAAAGCGGGCCAACAACAGATCCGCGGTGACGTATTCATTAACCAGTAACAATGTGAGCGGTTCATTCGTATGTATAACAGGCTATGGATGCATTATGAAAACCAAGTCAAAGCTTTACCGTTTACTCAACGCCTGTGTTTCCGTAATGAACTCAAGTCTTCTCAATTTTGTTCCATCTAAGTGACCAAAATGTTAATTTACCTGTGAGTGACATACAGAGCAGCTTTGCCTGAAGCTAATACAGAAGAACAACACGGTGCCCTGTTTATTACTGCACACACAAAAGACCTCATTATTATGGTCATGCCTCTGTTGTCACCCTGTACCACAATTCTCTAATTCCCTAATTAACTAGACACATTAACAAAGGCAGGGCTCGACTGGGGTGAGATGTGCAGTCTCTATCATCTTTTCACTTGTGTCAAACAAGCTCAAGCCCTTCCCTAAACTTTCTCAGGAAATGGCTATTTCATTGGCGGGCATTGAGGGAGAATGAGTCCTGCCGCCTGGACGTGTAATAGACGATGGGGAAAATGCATTCCATCATTAAGGTCTACTGGATTCCTGTAGCCTCCTATATGTTTAGTATTCATCAGTTCTCTGTTCATCAGTTCATCTTTGGCGTATCTATACCATCAAACTCATGTCTGGTAGGAGGGTGATGCGGTGAACTTACCAAAGTTATTGTTAATGCCTTCTATGACAGGGGTGTTTAGTAGTTCAGTAGGGTCCACTTAGAGGAGATTTACTCAGGCCAAGGTCCGGACCGTGATCATTTCTAACGTGTGTTCTGAGTCAGTGGTGTATCCTGTTTACTGAAGTAGTCTAGTATCAGCATCTTATACCATTAGCAACTGAAACACCAACATATCCCACATACCGTTCAGTATATTTCAGTAAATTTACTGTTTAAATGCTCAACTGAATTAATTATTTGTGTTATTTAGATATATATAACTTGTTTTTTTCACTTCAAGTAACAACAAGGGCTGCGTAAAGTAGAGAAAGTTAATAAAACATTTTAGAGCACACCATCTAAAAGAGCCTTTCTCTTACTCGCTGTATTCTCTGACTTGTTTAATTCTCTGATTGCTGCTCCCAAGAAAGGTTCCGCCGCTTAAAATAAACCAAATCAATATGAAATCGTTCTCAATAGTTTATTGGTTTGGTCTGCATTGGACAATGTCTGGGTTCGAACCAGGACCGCGGTCTTCCTATTAGTGACTTCTGATTTATCATATCAATAATGTAAATAAACACTGTTGTGAACATAGCAAACCGATACACACGTGTACGCTCTTGATTTACATGCATATTGATTTAGCATAGTTGGTGTGCAATGAGGCGGCACGGTGGTGTAGTGGTTAGCACTATCACCTTACAGCAAGACATTCCGGGTTTAATCCCCGGTCCGGGCAGTTCTGTGTGGACTTTGCATGTTCTCCTCGTGCTTGAGTGGGTTCCCTCCAGGTACTCCGGTTACCTCCCACGCGTCTAAAGACATGCAGTCAGGTTGATTGGTCAATCTAAATTGCTTGTAGGTGTGAATGTTGGCCATGCGATGGACTGGCGAACTGTCCAGCATTGAGATAGAATGGGACTGTTGCAGCTCACGCCCACTTTACATAAAGACTCAGTCAGAGACTGCCTCTACCTGTGCAGTTACTAAAGCTTTGCCATCCAGACCTCAAACAGAGATTCTCTTAGCTTTTCTTTGGTATTTAGTTTATTAAACTGTAAATATTGTTGGACCAGAGGAGGATGGGTCTCACCTTGTGAGTCTTGGTTCCTCCCAAGGTTTCTTTCCGTGTTATTCCTTGCCACTGTTGCCTTGCTTGCTCATTGAAGGATATATATGTTGTAACTGTCTGTTCTTAACTTCTGTAAAGCTGCGTTGTGACAACATTGTTGTAAAAAACGCTATACAAAAAAACTTGAATTGAATTGAATTGAATTGAATTTGCGTTTCAACAATACTGTTCACCTAAGCTGATTGTTTAAAAACCTATATCTTATCACTAAGTGTATTTTCACCAGTAAGAACACCAGATATCATTAGAACAGATAATAAATAATTATATAATCATACATACAATACAAAGTAAAATAAATATCTCATCCTGGGTCAACCAGAGGAGGATGGGTTCCTCCGTCTAGCCTGGGTTCCTCTCAAGGTTTCTTCCTTTTCCCTTTTCCTTGCCCCTGTCTCTGGCTTGCTCTAGGGGTGCTTGGATCTGGATATCCCTTTCTCATGCTTTGCTATGCAGGGACTCTTTTCTTACCATCCTTCTCTTTGTTTCCTTTTTTTCATAAACTACTTTTCTGTAAAGCTGCTTTGAATCAACACTGGTTGTAAAAAGCGTTATACAAATAAATGTTGATTGATTGATTGTGAAGAAGTAGATCATATCTTGAGCTCAAGTTTGAAGAACAAGGTGTAGTTCCAGATTTCTCCTGGACACCCCAGACATTATATGAATGTGTTCAGTTCCTTCAGCAGCAATTTTGATTTAGCTTAATAAAGTACTGAGCAGTCAAAGCACGTATTAGATGAGAACTGTAAATAATACTGGGTTGTGTCCACAAGGAGAAGCTTGGAAAGGGTTAAATAAACACACTGACGCATGTAAAAGGACTACTTACTGTATTAATCACACTTCACTTATCCTCTTCATCCCCATTGAGACATAAGGCTGCAACTGTTTTCTTCCACTTGAATCTGTCTTTGATCAACATCTCGATCTCCTCCCAAGTATGGTTCATCTCTTTGATCTCTTCTTGCATTGTTCGATGTCTGGTGGTTTTGGGTCTTCCCAGTCTCCTATTTCCCTGGGTTTCCATTTCAGTGCGACTTTTGGGATGCAGCTATCTATCATCCGGATCATGTGAACCAACTGAGTCTTCTTCTTTTAAGGTCTAGCAGAATGCTTTGACAATTGGTCTTGTTGTAAAGGTTAACATTGCAGATTTTCTCTGGCCAGTAAATTTTACATATCTTCCTGAGGCATTTGTTGTGGATTGTAGCTACCTTCTGGATGTCTTTCTTTACTGTGCACCAGCATTCAGAACTGTACAGCAGAACAGTTTTAACATTGCTATTGTACAACATGCTCTGAATTGGTTAGACTTCCAGATGTTGTTGAGTTTGAAAAAGCATTACATGCCTTGGCCAGTCTGGATTTGATGTCTCTACCAGTGCCATTTTCTTTGCTCATGACGCAACCCAGGTAGATCATATCTTGAGCTCCAGTTTGAAGAACAAGGTGTAGTTCCAGATTTCTCCTGGACGCCCCAGACATTATATGAATGTATTCTGTTCTTTTAGCAGCAATCTTGATTTAGCTTAATGAAGTACTGAGCAGTCAAAGCAGGTATTAGATGAGAACTGTAAATAATACTGGGTTGTTTCCACAAGGAGAAGCTTGGAAAGGGTTAAATAAACACACTGACATATGTAAAAGCACTACTGAATATTAAAAAAAGGGTTTTGCTGAGTAAATAAAAGCTTCATGTCTGGAAATATATAGTTTTTATTTGTACAGTGCTGTGAAGCCATTCTTTAAACATTTAGACTAATGAACTGAACTGATACTGAATTAAACAGAGTTTGCATAGTTATGCAATTTGGGCAGATGTACAGGTATTCAGTAGTATTTCAATAAAGAACACCTAAGAACTAAAAAATAATACTTAAGTATACTAAGGAAGTATGTTTACTCATGCTTTGTCTATGCTTGCTAATATATGTTGGGCCTCCATCACTCTAAATTTTGCACGAATCTAACCAGCCAGCGTTCCGTGATGCAAGGCGGCAGTGACTCGTGCCATTTTGGCAGTGGCGAGGCGGCTATTCTTGCCACTCTTGATTTTTTTTATTTATTTTTTGTTTAGTTTTTTCAGATTTAGTGGCTTCCCTCGTCTTTGGCAAGGCAGCCAGCTCTGAAGGCCTGACTGCATCCTAATGAGCCCTGGCGTGGTTATGGAAACAGGTGAGCTCTGTTAATGAGACTGATTACAACGGGCTGCCTACAGAGGGAACTGGCAGCGGAAGGAGCCAAAACTGCACCAGGAGAGGAGCGGCGAACCCATCCCGATGGCTGTTTTGCCCTTCGCAACGGTAGGCGCGTCCGATAAAGCGTATTTTCTTTTTCCCGACCACGGGGAGATGAAAACTCGAGGCATGTCAGGCTCCTCTATTAATCGCTGTCGGATTGTTAGCGGAGATGATTGCTAAGCACGGCGATTTAAGCCCCGTAATTGTCAGACGTCTTATGAGCCCATCGCGCGGGTGACACCTGCATATATTACCCGGCCAAGATTTACTTGGGATTGTTCCCACGCCTCAGTACACCCCATGTTATGGTCTGTGTGTTTTAGACAAATCTCTTGTCTGTGAAATTCTATCACAGCAGCCCAGGGTTAGGAGGCAATCCTCCGCCGCCCGAGTATCTCCCATTACGCTCGGATGCACATAACCAGTTGCACTAAATGGCTTTTCGGGGGCTTGATAGAGATTAGTCTCCTGCGCCTTAACGACCCCTCAAATTAATACTCGGAATTAGTCTAATTAGAAGTGTGTGCTTTGCTTTAATTAAGAGCCTAAACGCACCATTGACTTTAGCGAGTTTTTGAAAGTTCATCTGGGGCTCGCAGGGCACTTTCCTCGGCCGCCTTCCAGAACGCTTCCTCGTCCTGGACTTCCAAACCACATTATTCACAGTCGGCTTGACTGCGCTCGCAGCAAAACCGCTCCCCGTCCATGCCAGATCTTTTTTTTTTTTTTTTCCCAACCCATCCACCCCCACCCTCCGCCACCACTTCCTACCTCCAGCTTGCCATTTGAAACACCCTGTCCGGCGAGATTTGAAATTGCACGAGTGTTGCCCTTCAGAGTAAAGTGTTTGGGCACCCTTTGGTTTTAAGCCAATCTAATCCCTGTAATCACGGATTGCGCTCAACCCCCTTGGTCCCCCCCCCCCTCCGGTGAAAGAGCAAGAGAGAGAGAGTGTGAGCGAGAGAGAGCCAGGGAAACGGTGCTGCACGGAATCCCTGCCAGCGCGGAGCCATGACCCGAATAGCAGGCAATATAGTGCCTTATTTCTCGGTGCTTTAAGAGATATGTGTTAGGAGAGTGAAAGCGACAGATAGTGTTTTGTGGCCGGCCGCGAGATACGTATGTCCCCTATATGAAATGACAGGTGCATTTTCCGAAAAGAAAGACCATAATGTTTTTCTGTTTAGCGCTTGACAGTTTGCCTTCGTCATAACATGAGCTTAAGGGCTTCGGAACAAGCGTGATTATTTCGGGCCCCTGGCGTCTCTCTCTCTCTCGTCGCAAATTGAATTCCTTTATAGGGAGGAAACTGGTGAGGCTGGGCGGGAGTCGGGCGTGGGGGAGGGGGAAATGAATCAGCATGCAAAGTGAAGATGGGACATACACTCCCATTGACCTCCATTTTTTTTTTCGGAAAGGGGGGAAATAATAATAATAAGCTTTTTTTGGCTTTTCCATCCTCATCCGAATAAACCTCTCTGGCATTCCCGGAAAAGAGAATTCATGAATTTGTATAGGCAATGTGTAATATTTATAACACGGTATCGCAGCTATCATCTGTCTGTTAGGCCCTGGATCGAAATGGCAAAAAGCCAGGAGATTATTACACCCCTTAGACTAACATTCTAACCCCACCACCACCAAACCACCTGCTCCCCAGTGAGAAAATGGGAATATAGTATGGAGTTATTAAATTTTTCAGGAAATATTTCACTGTATAGTCTATCATACAGATTTGTCAAGGCACAAACAATGCAAATAAGCTGATTAATATTTATGCTTTTTCATAACCTAATGTATTAATACAGCAAGCCAGGTGTATGTACATTCAAAATCAATCAATCAATTAACATTTATTTTCACTCGTAAATACATTGAGGGAGACCCTCATTTACAATGTCACCGAGCATTACAATTATTAAACAAAATGTGATTGAAAATAAATTCAAATGAATTTTAATGAGTACTTAAAATGTAAAAGAAACAATAAAAACAGAGACAAAATTAGGTAAAATAATTCGTAAAAGAAAAAAATAAAAACTGAATAAAAATTAAATTCAGGAGTAAAACAAAGATAAAAATAAGTCAATAAAGTAAAAAGAAATATAGTAGTAAAACGTAAAATAGTAAAAAAAATGATAATAAAAATAATTAAAGTAATAATAAAATAATAATATTTAAAAAATCAATAAAATAATGGTAAAAGTAAATAAAAGTAAATGAATAAACTGAATATCAAAATCATACACCTGTTAACTAAAATAAAAAAAATCATTGACAGGTCGTGCGGAGTTGGTTAGAAATTAAGAGTTTAAAAAAAAAGACACCAGCGAGGTGAGCTTTAGTGTTTCCTGCAGTAAGTTCCAGCTAGCTGGTGCACTGGAGCTAAAAGCAGATTTTCCCAGTTCAGTAAAAGCTCCGTGAGCATTGTTGTGATATACGATGGCATACGTATATCGTGCACAAGCAGAGGTTTGTTGTTGGAATTGAATGAAACTGTATATGTGTGAATATATTGATGATATAAGTTTATTTGGGGGACTGTATAATTAAAAGGAGGGTCTGGTTCCCTGGATACAAGATGAGATATGGTCTTGGAGGCATACAGGTTCCTTACAGCATCTTGCAGAACATTTACCTGCAGATGTTGCAGCTGGACTTGTATATCCTGCACAGTCTTAGACTGCTGAAGCTGCTGTCCCAACCGGTCCCATAAATGCTGGATTGGTGATAAACCTGGTGACTGCACAGCACTATTTAATCCCTGTGACCTGTGTTTTCAGGGAGGCTTTTCTCCATGGCAGCTTGGGGCAAACTTTTAGATATATTTGGGTCTTAAGATTGGCGTAGGTTGGTGTTTGAATTATTGTCTTCAGACTTGGTGTAGCAGTGTTAACCTGTTTGTACTCTTTCTAGCATTTTAATACTGTTTACTAACTTGACCTGTATCTAGCACATACAAAGCCAACTTATCTAACTATCTATCATATTAGTCATTCTCATTTACCTGGAGACCAGGCTGTAGGGATGGGTGCCTTTTCTTTTTGTATATCTGTTTACTTGTGTTTTGGGATAGTTAGGGAGTTTGGGAAGGTTGATTTGTATTTTTTTTTTCTTTCCTTTTTGTTATAGGTAAGTTATATTCTGAACTCCTCAGTTAGCTTGGTGTTTGGCCCACTCTGATGCTTGTCCTGTGTCCATTTGTATGTATTGTGATGTGTATGGACTAAAGAAAATATAATGTTTGCTTTTATGTTACGGCTGTGATCAAACCCCTAGACGGGTCATAACAATGCTGCTGAGCAATGTCAGTTGGAAGTTCTGCTATGAGAGGCAACACAAGTGGCCGTGGACATATCACTGAGCTGTTAATGACCCTCACGTAACTACTAGGGACATCAGCTGATGTATGCAACGACTCGCCAGACCATCACACCAGCCGTTGGGTGGCAGTGTGTTTCACCACGAGGCCTCCATCCTAGAACCCAACTATCACAAGGTCTCAAACAGAGCCTGGATTCATCGCTAGAGATGATACGGTTCCACTCCGTAAAAGTTCAGAAAACTGTTGAAGCACATATCTATCTGGGGGTGGTTTTTATGTTAATGTGTATCTTTGAAATACAATCGTTTGCAATGGAATTTGTAACAAATACATTCCCTAACTAGTAGATGTACCCCATGAGAGGTATACCCAGATGTCTGGACTCGAGTCACATGACTTGGACTCAAGTCCAACTCGAGTCACTAAACTAAGATTTTGACTTGACTTGACAACATCACTAAAGACTTGCGACTTGACTTAGACCTTACCTTTACTGACTTGGACTTGGAATCGGACTTGAGCTTCAAGACTTGAAAAGACTCGCCACCCTATTTTAATATAATAAATAAGGAAAACTGAATCACATAACTGATCATTTTCTATTAAATGGTGCTGTAACGCTAAGGAGCTGAGCTGCGCCACTAAGTTTATCCGTAACCTAGCAACAAGTGAAATTCTGCAGCCAATCACAGGAACTTTGGGGGGCGCCAGTGTTGAATTTGTGCAGAGACGAGGAGCAACACGCTCCCGAAAATTATTCCCGTTCATCTACAAAGATTCTGCTGCAGTAAATAAAAAAGAACTGAAACATGCAGGACATGCGGAGTCAAGATCACAGATGGAGCTGCAACCACTTCAAACTTTGTTCAACTTTTGAGGCACAAGGAACAGGAAGTCTCTGCTCTGTGTATTTCACATATAGCAGTTAGCTAGCTAGCTCTGTTCATCCCTCCTAGATATTCCACCGTCCACTGAGAACTTTACTGAAACATTAAAGCATTTAGGAAGCTCAGCATCTCAGACAGGAAGTGTTCAAGTAGTGCAGAACAGTACAAACACTGATCAGTCCATGCAGAGCTACTGCAGAGTCACACATGCTGTTAGAACTGAAAGACCCCGTCCAGATATTAATGCTTATGGGTTTAGAATGTGATTATTCAAATTCCTGTAGGTGTAATGAGTATTAATACTTTCATACAGTGCAGTGTTTCTCAGCCTTGGTCCTGGAGGCCCACTGCCTCACATTTTAGTGTTTTTCTGCTTCAACACCTATTTTAACTGGTAATGGACTGGTAATGAGGTGATTGGACTGGTAATGAGGTGATTGGACTGGTAATGAGGTGATTAGTGATTAGAACTGCTTGAAATGATCTAATTTTAAATGCAAGTTATTTTTGTTATAATACAAACTTTAAAAATGTTAATGTTATATTAATGCTAGTTTAATATTCTACTAATCAATTGTGTTAAATACTGAAATGCTGTTAGAACTGAAAGACGCGGTCCATATATTAATGCTTATGGGTTTAGAATGTGATAATTAAAGTTTCTGTAGGTGTAATGTGTACTAATACTTCCATACAGTGCAGTGTTTCTCAGCCTTGGCCTTCGAGGCCCACTGTGTGATTTGTAAAAGACACTACCACCAACGCCAAAGCACAGGGCAGTGTTTTCTACTCGTCTTCAAAGCCACAAATGCTTTGGATGATTGGTCGGTGTGGTTTCCCAACACACCTGTTTTCCTCCATTTGCCAGTCATTTCATTTTCATTACTTTCATATTTGGTAGTGTGAGTTCCTTTGACTGAATAATAAGCAGCGTGACTCCACACGGGAGCCTGAGAAGCCAACGCTGAGTGGAATTGTTCGGCTGAGTTAGTGTTTTACATACATTATGCAGGAAGTTAAAATTTAATAAAACAAACTAAGGAAACCCACATCCAGAGCAGCAGAGAAAGCTTTTGTGGCCTCAGTGTTGCACTGAGCAGCATGCAGCAGCATTTGGTCAAAATTCTTTCATTTCGCTGTTATTACTGTACTTGTACTGGAACCCAAGCATTCTGAAATACTGTCATTGGCAAAAAAAGCTCTGACTGCATACTTGAATGCTTCGAAACAGCAGAACTGGGAAAATTCATGCTGGTCACATACTGCATACTACTTATTACTTTGGGGCAGTACACAAGCTGCCCAAGTTTGTGGTTTGATTAAGACCATCTGTAATTTTGCTCTTATGTCCTCCACTTGCAAGTTTTGTTGGTTTTCTAAGTAAAAACATCCTCTACACCAGTGGTTTTTAACCTGTACTGCAAGGCGGCCGTAAGCCAAAAATTATTTTTTTTTTTTTTGCCAAGTATTTTTTCTCCAAAGAATAGATAGTTCAACATATTTAGTTTGTTTATTTGCAAAACAAAACGTGTTTAGTTTAAGTTTGTTGATTGGTTTGGCGTAGTATAGTCACATAACACACAGCGCTAGCTAGTGGAATAACTAACTATATAGTGTAAGCTCTGCGATACGCTGAATTGTAAGGTCACAGTCACCTGTTTACTAGGTAGCCTAGGACACACTTCACACACACCCCTATGTCGCCATGGCATACACACACACCCACGTCTCCAAGGCTACCTATCATACACACCTGAATCCCATTAGTGCTAGTGGCAGCGTCTCATTAGCACACCCATATAAGCCAGCCACACGCTAGTCTCAGGGTGCGGCGTTGATCTCAGTAACTCTGTTCTCAGTATCACTGGTTTCAGCTACCTGAGACTGAGAGGATCAGATCCTACCTGTCCATGGTCTTCAGGCTTATGTGCTCTCAAGGTCTTTTCCCAGGTTCTTCAAGTATTGGCATTTCCACAGCGGGGTCTCGTCGGCCTCCCTTGAACCCAAGAGAACCTGCAGACTCAGGCACCAGCCATATCACCCACCTCTGAGCGGCAGAGCCCCACTACGGCGGAGCCCAAAGCGTGAGGTCGGTGCTACCACGGAATCCACAAACTCCTACGGGTTCGTCTCCCCTTTAAGACTCTTCTACGTTGAGTGACTACACATACTGTTGTGTTGTCTTGTGTACACATCATGGATAAATGGTTAAAAACAGGGTCTTTGACAACAAAGCTGGACCCTCTACAAGTGAAGCAGCCGCTGTATCTCTTACTGAGAGAACCGAGAAAACCAAGCATAAATCGAAAAGAAGAAAATACAGCAGTGAGTAGCTAGCACTAGGCTTTACAAGCACAGGAACAGAAAACTAGCGGCTACCACTCTGCACTGTGTGCTCGAAGGTTGAAGCCAACCAAGTTACATTGACATTTGGAGACTAAGCACAGCGAGTATGCATCTAAACCTTCTTGAGAACAAACTTAAAGAAGACCAAAGCAAGAAAAAGACCCCTGAATTGGCTTGCTCTGGAATCGATAATGCTAAAGCTGTTGAGGCTTCCTACCGTGTTGCGCAGCTTATAGCAAAGGCTGGAAAGGCTTGACCAAAAAACAGGAATAGGCTTAATGTTGAGCCAGACTTCCGTTTTTAACTTTGTGCACTTCAACCTGACATCCATAACTTGGTAGCTGGCAAACAACATCAGCCATCTCATTAGGTGAGTGACTAAAAGTGCTGTAAATGGTTTGTTTCTTTTGTCGTGTATGCAGTATGGTCACGTGGTCGTGTGGATGGTTGAACTGAATTTGGTTTTAAACGGAAATAAAAAATATTCTGGGGGGCCGTGGAAAGTTTTGGGGTGGGTTAAGTGGGCCTTGGGTTGCAAAAAGTTGGGAACCCTGCTCTACACACATTAATGCACAGTAGATTTGAAACTGATTTCAGAGCTGAATAAAATAACCTTTTTTTCCAAATATGTTAAATTCAGCAAAGAGATTGTGATGAAATTCAGTTGTGATGATTGAGCAGTCGAAGGAGGTGGATGCATGCATGAGAGTGCAGGCACGAGTGGCTTGTGATTCAAAAAAAGCACTGTGACTAGAATTGAGAAAACAAAGCAGTAATAAACAATAAGCAAAGGAAACTAAAGCAGGTATACATACAAAAACAGGCTCATTCAACATTCATAATCACAGACTGGGAGCAAACAAGGGGTATAAATACACAAAGGCAGGCAAGGAATACCTGGGAAGGAGAGGAGACACAAACAGAAGCATGTGGGAATAAGAGGAGGGCAAACTAAGTAAATGTCTAAAGATTATTGAGACCAGTTACTGATATTGCATGTTTAGCTCTGTACTGGATGGTGCTCCCCCACTCCAGGGAGCACAGTTCTTTTTAGAGTTGTCATGTGACAGTGGACTTGATGACCTTTACTGGCATGACTGTTTTGAGTACAGTGTTGTTGATAGTCCCTAGTATGTGTTAATGGTGTTCTACATCTAGGTCTGGGCGATAAAACGATAACGATAATTATCGCCAAATTGCGTTTCTTCGATAGAACTATAAGATGTAGTCTATAGAAAGTTGATAGAATTAAGTTTCGTCAATGTTTTGAGAGACAACACAAATAGCCAATGAGAATGAGAATAGCGCCGCCCTAAACCAATCAGGTGGCAGCTTAACCCACAACCTAGTAATCTGGTTACTGCAGGCGTTACAGTCGAGAAGAAAGAATAAAATAAGAGAAAATAACAGAAAATGTTAATGACTACTGAAAGAAACCTGTTACACGTGTTAATGATTTAAAAAATAATCTGCTAAAATAGGAACAACAAGCAAACAGGTGCTGTCTCGCTGCTGGGTTGACAAAGCGCTGTGGAATGCTTGAGCTTCAAGTGCTCGTGTCAGTTGTACTGTTGTGATCATCTCCACTGACGGAGCGTTTCTGTTTAAAGCACTCCCACAACTTTAGATTTACGCGAGCGATTGTTTGTAGCTGCAGCTTGTGCTCCAGATAAATTCATGCTTTCAGTGGGCATGGCCACCCATTGACGCACGTTATGCTAATCAACGTAATTTCATAATAGATAAAGATGAATATGTATGTTGTAGGAGTTCAAGTGATAACGCTGTGGCAAAGTTGACTTTAGAACCAAAAATCTCAAGGAGGGAAATTTTATTTTCTACCGAAAACAGAAACGCTAAACCAACTCCCCATTTCAGCCGACAGAGAGTCGACTCACCGTTATGAACATAAACAGTGTGTGTGTGTGTATGTATGTATATGTATGTGTGTGTGTGTTTAATTGAATTAAAATACAGTTGTGTAATGTTCTCTAAAAAACAACTTAACAAATTTTTTACATTTTGATATCTTCACTTCTCACTTAAAGTAAAAAGGCAATAGTGATTTGATTTATATCGTGATATATTTATATATGTATATATATATATAATGTCAGTATTCTAGGACTAGAATTGAAAAAACAAACCTGGCACAAACAAACAAGAAGCAAAGAAAAGCAAAGCAGGTATACATACAAAAACAGACTGGGAGCAAACAGAGGGGTATAAATACACAAAGGCAAACAAGGAACATCTGGGAGGGGAGAAACCACAGACTAATAACAGATGAGGAGTGTGACAAGAGGGTGAAAAAGGAAGGAGCTCAGAAGCCAAACAAACAGAAGCACATGGGAATAACAGGCGATCAAACAAAGTAAAGGTCTCGAGATTATTGAGACCAGGTACTGATATTGGATGTTTAGCTCTGGATTAGTATATTTCGACTGAATAAGACAAATATTGATTGATATATATATATATATATATATATATATATATATATATATATATATATATATATATATATATATGGGTTTATTTGAATAGACGCTCTATTTATTATACTATTTCTCCAAGTAGTGTAACCAGGTATCAAGCCCTCAGGACCAGAGACGTACACACCAGCTGGTCAGTTTTTAGAAAAAGTGGGAAAATTATTTCTTTTGTCCAGGGTATTGAAAGCAGGGTGTTAATGGTGTAATCGTCCATTTTTCTGAAGCAAATCTAGTTATGCCTGGCTCCAGGATGGCAAGCATAACAGTGATTTTTCTTGATGGACTTGCTTATTTTGAATTTTAGCAGCTGACAGGATGGCAATGCTTGGCTCACTGAGCCAGGTCCAAAAGCATTAGAAGCTTAACCTAAGGGTTCATTTGAGATTTGAGATTTTATTGTGTAATTACATACTTATTACAGTTAGTTACACAATGAATTACATTAACAACTATCTTAATCTTAAAAATAAAGTTTCCTAATGGTTCTTGCCATGGCTGCACAGTTCTAGGAAAACAGTCTTAATTTTAAATGGATTATATTTATAATACTATTCATAATGTTTATAATTTTGGTTAAAATGGTAAAAAAAATCATCCAACAAAGTTGCTACAAAGAGCCCTATTTGGCACCTTTACCTTTAAAAATAGCTTTATTTAGGGAAGGGGAAGGTATCAAGAATTTACAAATTAATACTTATTTAGATATTAATCCCCCCCTCACATGATATTGTAAAACAGACATGGGAAGCAGATTCGCAAGTTGTATTTGCTAATGAGACATAGCAGAGTTGCCTTAAATGCATCCATACAATTAGACTTGGGCTCATTTAATCTAAAACTGTAAATCACTTGCACTACTCTAAAGCGAGATTGGCCAAAATAGACCCTGGAACCAACCCTGAGTGCCTGAGATGTCATAACAGCCCAGCAACATTAGGTCACATGTTTTGAATGTGCAAGTTAGCAAATTTTTAGGCAAGGATTTCTGAACCTGTGTGTTATATCTGTGGGGCGACGGGTCCTGTAATTGTTGTTTTTGGCGTGTCCCCATCAGAAGACCAATTTACTACCATTCAAGCAAACGCTATAGCTTTTCTATCATTATTAGCGCGTGAGTTGATTGTACGGGAGTGGAAACCAGCTCAACCTTCTTGGTTTAAACAATGGGTCAAGGAAGTACTTTCCATGGTTCCACTAGAAAAGATGACATATAATCAGAGTGGTTCTCGGGATAAATATATTAAAACATGGGCTTCTTTCATTAAATCTCTCTTCTCACTCAATCAGTGTATTCACATTTGTGGATTTATTGGATTTATTGACACCTAATGTTATGCAGTACCCCTGTCCTCGCAATGAACAGACTAGTTATGTTAGCTTTTACTGCTCGGATCTTCATTTTCTCACTTATTTATTTATTTTGACCTTATTACAATGGAAATGTTTGAATATATTTGTTTACTTATTGTCGCGGTCATGCCCTGTTTTCCTTCTGTTGGTCTATGTCCTTGTTCACGTCCTGTCATTCCCATGTGCTTTTGTTGACATGTGCTCCTCTTGTCTCCTCCCCCCACCTGCTCTGAGTTAGTGTCTCCTCTCTGTCCCAGGTGTTCTCTGTTCCCTTTTGTCTACTTATACCCTCTGTTTGCTCCTGTCCTTGTTCGGGATTGTCTATATGTCTATATGTCTTTATGAGGATGTAGTGTGTTATGGTGGATGTTGTTTCTGGCTCTTTGTTTTCTGTAAAACGATTGATAATAAAAAACATGCACTTGTATCCACCTCTCCTGCCTCTGCCTGTTACAGTGTCACACTTATCTTTATTATTTACTCTATTTTACTAGTATTTTAATCATTGTTGTTATTTTTATTATATGTATCGTTTCTTCTCTCTCCTGCTGTGGCTTTGGCGTTGTCACTTCCTGTCGCGTTCTGTTTGTTTATGTTGTTGCTTGCGTAGTCCCGTTATTGCCATGTGTGTCTGTTTTGGTCACATGTTTGTCCTTGTCTCCGCCCCTCACCTGTTTCAAGTCTGCGTCTTCCCCAAAGTGTTATCAGGTGGTCCTTGTATATCAGTGGGGAACCGTCATGGCCCTCTATGTCCTCTCAGGCCCTCTACGTCCTCTCAGAGGGCCTAAAATATTTTTAACACACACACACATATATATATATATATATATATATATATATATATATATATATATATATATATATATATATATATATATAATTTTATTTTATCTACTTACAGTTTGACAATCAACATCTAAACAATTTCAAAAATATCATCAAATATATCATTCAAACGTGTCTATTCAATCTGTGTTGGAGCGTGAGGGGTTAAGTGGAAGCCTGTGAGCCTGTGTCTCCCCCTATAAGGACTGTGATGGGCCGAGGCTTAAGGGTCACGGTTCACTACTGTTATATTCCCTCTGTTTTCTCCCAGTCCTGATCACAGTCCTGGTGTTAAGTCTGAGATTATTATTCCATCGTCTTGTTTCCAGTCTGTCGTGTCGTGTAGTGTTAGATTTTCCATCATCATCTTTCTTGAAAATCTGCGTATGTGTTCTTTGTTTACTTTGGTGTGTCGTGCTCCTCGTTTTGTTCCTCTGCGTAATGAATATCAATCAATCAACCTTTATTTAATCGCGGAGTACATTGAGGGTGGCCCTCATTTACAATGTAGCCGAGCATTATGCATTGTAATTGACAAAATACCTTGAACTGAAAAAGACCCAGCATTTTAATAAGATGTAGATACAAAATATTATAAAATAAAATAAGATATAAAACAAATAAAAATAGGAATCAATAAAATCATAGGTAAGGTATAGAAATAATGAAGACTACAGATAAATAAATAAGACTAAATACATAAAGGGTAAAATGTAAGTTAACAATAATTAAGAACGAAAGAAAAAAATAAGAAAATGATGAAAGAAAGATAAAAAGAAAACAGCTAAAAAGGAAATTAAAACAAACAAAACAACTTTTTAAATAAAACAAAAAAACAAACAAAAAATATAAAAACTAAAAACTAAAATCAGCTAAAACAGTGAGCTTCAGTGTGTTCTGTAGAGAATTCCAGCTCGCTGGTGCAGTGTAGCTAAAAGCAGATTTTCCCAGTTCACTAAAAACTCTCGGTGCCTGAAAGGTGTTCCAATCACTGGAACGAGTCTGTTAGGTTGTGGTATTTTTAATAATATAATATAATATAATATAAAATTGTGTCATCAGCAATTAAAAGACATATGCAAGTGTATCCGCCTCCCACATCTACATTCCCATTAAAGGGATGGGTTTCAAATCACTTGTTTATTTGTTCAATCGACAAAATCTATAAATGAAGTGTATAAAAAGGTTATATATAGCTTTATTTATTTAGGTGTTACTGTTTTATCCAATAGACTCATAAAACAATTGCTTTCAACCAAAGAAGTAATAACATTTCCAGCAATTTCTAGAATTTTCAACTTAAAAGTTCAATTGAAAAAAAAAAATTGAGCAAAATAAAGCCGTTATGTCCATCACGGGAAAAGGTTCATCACTGACACCATATTTAGCTAAAGTATGAATCTATGCATTGGATAACAGTAGCATATCTAGGTGCAGAGGGATGAGTCAGTGAGGCTTTAACCTATGCTGCTTTTTGCATTTGCATACAAATTGTATGGCCTTCGCTGACCCCTTGAAGAGCCAATACCTTCAACATCTGCATGATATGCAAAATATATGCAACTCCTAGGCTGAGGAAGCAGAGACTCAAAACTGTACAAAGTTTGCGGAACACAGCTTTTACGTAAAGCAAAATTGGTCCCTCAACGCTTTACAAGTGGCCTAATAATTAGGAGTGCTGCTTAACACTACTTGACCGAACATCCTTATGAGTAGGCAGTGATGGTATCATTTTAAACCCCAGCTGAAGAGTATAACCACAGCAGAGGAGGCGTATGTGCTTTCTGAAGTTAGAAAACATCACATATAGTTTCGATGAGTCCCAGCGTAGGGGTGGACACCGACATAAACACAGCAGTCAGGGGTATAGCTTGCCTTGTTTACAAAGGTTTTCACAAAAGAGAGATTGGATATGCTCTCTGGGGGCGTTTTGAAGAGGAGGAGAGGTTTTACTGTGGTTTCAAGTCTGCCCGCGGCTTTCCCCCTAGAATCTTAAACGAACCGTGTGGTTCTCACAAAGATGCTACAGTTCTGGGTTCCTGGGCTCATTTCGAGTTATTGTTTTACATTAATCGACGAGGTATGAAGCCACGTCTTCATGTCAGGCATAAGTATCAGCATGCAGAAACTTTGTTGTGGAATCTCATTTGATATCTTTCTGGTTCTATATCAGCAATAACTTCTAAACCCTGCACCACAAAATAAAACCTTTGATGCACATGCTAAGCAAACCCTTTCCAATGCACAACAAACTTGACCCGTATTCATTTCCTATATTATTTTATGTATTGCTGAGTTTGGGATATCTATTGAAATCAGTTTATTTCATTGTTTAATGTTCCAAGTGTTCATTAAAAATCCTGTTTTTGACCTTAAACCATTATTTCAATTCTTAAACTCATTATATCATGAACAAAAATAGTGTTTGTAAGTATGTTCCTGACTGCAAATATTATATATGTCAATAGTTTCTATTAAAGTCCAAAGTAAATGCATAGGGGTTCATTTTGATCCATGTTGTGTTACAATGTTGCAGTGATACAAACTTTATATTAAAAAATAAAGAAAAATAGACCTAAAAATCTGGATTTGTGATGACCAAAAACAAGTAAATTGAAGAATTCATGGAATCTTGAATGATAATTAATTATAATTAATTTATTGCAAAGATATAAAAAATAAGTGGGGTAAATTTTGAGTCAGGTTGTGCATTCAAAGGTTAAGGTGGCAAACGAGCTCTGGAAATGGTAAAAGATCTTTGCAATTGATGGTTTTGTGATGGACACTCACGGCCAAAATTAAGAAAATATAAATAAAATAGTGTTACATCTACCATAAACATGCCCCTCGCATCATACAGTAGTGCCATAAGTAATTTTGTGGTAATCTTTATGGTAGATTCTTGAGAACTGCTTGTTTGAATGGTTCTTTCTTTCCTGCTAGATGGATGAAAGCTACGGTAAGGAAGCTGAAAGGTGTGTCTGTATGATTAACCTATACATAAGTGCATTGTAAAATCACAGTCTAAACCAAGAACCATTCAGGAGGACCCCTTGTGTATTTAACCTGTTCATTATGTGAAAAGCCTTTAAACTGTAAGGCCCTTCTATGCCAGCTCCCAAAAGAAGCTTTCTGACACGTTTATTCTTAAGAGCGTGCAAGTACCCAAGAGATTCACTACAGTCTTACTACAGTTAAAATATAATAGAAAACCCCTTATTAAACTCTCATACCTCCACAGTTCTCCAGAATTCCAGTTCTTACATTCACCACTGTACTGTTCATAGTTCCTACACTGTTAAAAATAAAAGTTATATATACCTAAATTTAAAAAGTAACTAATTACTACTAATAATAGTATATAGTAGTAGTAGTAATAATAATAATAATAATAATAATAATAATAAT
Organism: Megaleporinus macrocephalus; assembly: GCA_021613375.1. Classification (NCBI taxonomy): domain Eukaryota; kingdom Metazoa; phylum Chordata; class Actinopteri; order Characiformes; family Anostomidae; genus Megaleporinus; species Megaleporinus macrocephalus. The sequence goes on from CM038714.1 coordinate 29,224,838, forward strand.
AATAATAATCATAAAACATCTCAAACGTCTTTGTGTATTGAAAATTTTTATTAGGATGTACATTTATTCTTTCTGTCACACTGTACCACCAGGCATTTTATTCCATTGGCAATCACTGGGGTTCAAACTCACAACCTTCTGGTGGGGGTGAATGCTTAGTCCATTGGCATGACTCACAAGCAAACCTGTAAATAGTTCAGATTTCTGTGTCCCAAAGGTTTTAATACAGGGTCCAAAAATAGTGTTGCATCACATGGTGAAATGGTCTGTGCAATGTTTGACAGGGGCACTGCATATACACTACCAGCTAAAAGTTTTGATGTTTAACTGATAGTGTACTAAAACGTTTGGCTGGTAGTGTACTAAAACGTTTGGCTGGTAGTGATCTAAAATGTTTGGCTGGTAAAGATCTAAAACTTTTGATTGGGAGTGTACTAAAACGTTTGACTGGAAGTGTACTATAACATTTGACTGGTAGTGTTCTAAAACGTTTCACTGGTAGTGTACTATAACGTTTGACTGGTAGTGTTCTAAAACGTTTGACTGGTAGTGATCTAAAACATTTGGCTGGTAGTGTACTAAAACGTTTGGCTGGTAGTGTACTAAAACGTTTGACTGGTAGTGTATCTAAAACATTTGGCTGGTAGTGATCTAAAACGTTTGGCTGGTAGTGTACTAAAACGTTTGACTGGTAGTGTACTGAAACTTTGGACTGGTTGTGTACTAAAACATTTGTCTGGTAGTGTACTAAAGCATTTGTCTGGTAGTGTACTAAAACGTTTGGCTGGTAGTATATCTGAATCGTTTGGCTGGTAGTGTACTAAAACATTTGGCTGGTAGTATATCTAAAACAATTGGCTGGTAGTGTACTAAAACATTTGGCTGGTAGTGTACTAAAACGTTTGGCTGGTAGTGTACTAAAACAATTGGCTGGTAGTATATCTAAAACGTTTGCCTGGTAGTGTACTAAAACATTTGGCTGGTAGTGTACTAAAACGTTTGGCTGGTAGTGTACTAAAACGTTTGGCTGGTAGTATATCTAAAACGTTTGGCTGGTAGTGTATCTAAAACGTTTGGCTGGTAGTGTACTAAAACGTTTGGCTGGTAGTGTACTAAAACGTTTGGCTGGTAGTATATCTGAATCGTTTGGCTGGTAGTGTACTAAAACATTTGGCTGGTAGTATATCTAAAACAATTGGCTGGTAGTGTACTAAAACATTTGGCTGGTAGTGTACTAAAACGTTTGGCTGGTAGTGTACTAAAACGTTTGGCTGGTAGTATATCTAAAACGTTTGGCTGGTAGTGTACTAAAACGTTTGGCTGGTAGTATATCTAAAACGTTTGGCTGGTAGTGTACTAAAACGTTTGGCTGGTAGTGTACTAAAACGTTTGGCTGGTAGTATATCTAAAACGTTTGGCTGGTAGTGTATCTAAAACGTTTGGCTGGTAGTGTACTAAAACGTTTGGCTGGTAGTGTACTAAAACGTTTGGCTGGTAGTGTACTAAAACAATTGGCTGGTAGTCTACTAAAACAATTGGCTGGTAGTGTACTAAAACGTTTGACTGGTAGTGTACTAAAACGTTTGGCTGGTGGTGTACTAAAACGTTTGACTGGAAGTGTACTAAAACGTTTGGCTGGTAGTGATCTAAAACATTTGGCTGGTAGTGTACTAAAACGTTTGGCTGGTAGTGTACTAAAACGTTTGGCTGGTAGTGTACTAAAACGTTTGACTGGTAGTGTACTAAAACGTTTGGCTGGTGGTGATCTAAAACGTTTGGCTGGTAGTGTACTATAACGTTTGGCTGGTAGTGATCTAAAACGTTTGGCTGGTAGTGTACTAAAACGTTTGGCTGGTAGTGTACTAAAACACTTGGCTGGTAGTGTATCTAAAACACTTGGCTGGTAGTGTACTAAAACACTTGGCTGGTAGTGTACTAAAACGTTTGGCTGGTAGTGTACTAAAACGTTTGACTGGTAGTGTACTAAAACGTTTGGCTGGTAGTGTATCTAAAACGTTTGGCTGGTAGTGTACTAAAACAATTGGCTGGTAGTGATCTAAAACGTTTGGCTGGTAGTGATCTAAAACGTTTGGCTGGTAGTGATCTAAAATGTTTGGCTGGTAGTGTACTAAAACGTTTGGCTGGTAGTGATCTAAAACATTTGGCTGGTAGTGTACTAAAACGTTTGGCTGGTAGTGTACTAAAACAATTGGCTGGTAGTGATCTAAAACGTTTGTCTAGTACTTGTACTAAAACTCAAAACTTAAAACTAAAACTGTTCAATGCTGTAAAAGTTAATGTAAATTGAGCTGACGTCTCTGAGCAGTTGGCTGAAATGACTAATGTCTCACACTGTAAGTCACTTCCACCTTGTTAGTCCCTCTTGTAGATGTAAAGTCAGAGACAATAGCTTATTCAGTGCTGCATGGCTTGTGTTGGTCATTCTTTACTCCTTCATCAGTGGTCACAGGATGCTGTTTCCTGGACAGTTTTGGTAGGTGGACTATTCTCAATCCAGCAGTGACACTGAGATGTTTAGAAACTCCAGCAGCACAGTAGCGTCTGATCCACTCATACCAGCACAACACACACTAACACACCACCATCTCTGTGTATCAGTGTCACTGCATAAATCGTGCTCTGTTGGTGGTCCTGTGGGGCTCCTAAGCATTGAAAAACAGGGCAATAAGATACACAGACAAACAGATTAACTACAGTCTGTAACTGTAGAACTACAAAGTTCTCCTATATGGTTAGTGGAGCAGATGAAATGGACCCAGACTGTAGAGGCAGGTGTATATCCAGCCAGAGGCTTTATAATTCAGTGAAGGGGTCCTAGAGAAATTACAGTTCTAATTCATATTTTATCAGAGTTGATAGATAGAATGGGAGGATAGAGAGTGTCCTTGGTGTACATGGTAGACAGCAGAGCACTTTCCACTTCTCTTTCACCTTCAACTTTAAAGTTAAACTTTTATGCCATTTAGTAGAGAGAACATCTCGACTGAGCACAAAGGCAGGCGTATAGTGGTCTACTGCACTGCTGACTTTATGAGGGGAAAAACTCCACAATGCCATAAAAAACGCCGTAGATTTGCAACAGGACATGCGATTCTTTTTAGACAGCTCTGCTGCATCATTTCTTTTTGAAAGCTGTGGGATACACGTCCTTTCTATTGACAGTGCATGTAGTGTGAAGTGTTAACACTGTTTTCTGAAAGCCTGTTGGCCTTTTTCTTTGAATTCATGATCAAACTCTGGTTCTTCATACAGAGCCAGAACAAGTTGGTGTTCCTAATCAACCCTCCTGGGTTGTAGGTGTTTACTTTTTTCTCTGTTCTTTGTGGAGGACATGCCAAGCTTGTCGGTAGGCAGGCAATAAGGAGTGTGTTACGAGATGATGTCACATTGTAACAGAGAAAAGTGTCAGAATTTCCAATGAGGCATTTCAGGCAGCTGAGAAAAGTGGGTTCTGTTGGAAAAGAGTTTCCACCTCTAGAGTGATCAACAAGCTACAACCCACTAAAGGAAAGAGAAAGAAAGGGAAGGGCATAAAGGCCGCATTTCAATTCTAATTAAGAAATTACTTGAATTTTGTCACCCCTCCTGTGACTGAACTACACCAATGAACTCCTGACCTTCACAGGAGGGGTGACAAAATTCAAGTAATTTCTTAATTAGAATTGAAATGCGGCCTTTATGCCCTTCCCTTTCTTCCTCTTTCCTTTAGTAGGTTGTAACTTGTTGTCCATGTGACTGTTCTGCAAAGCCATGAAGTCACAAGTACACTCTAGAGGTGGAAACTTTTTTCTAACAGAACCCACTTTTCTCAGCTGCCTGAAACACCTCATTGGAAATTCTAGCCTGTTTCTCTATTACAATGTGACATCATCTCGTAACACACTCCTTATTACCGGCCTACCGACAAGCTTGGCACGTCCTCCACAAAGAACAGAGAGCTGTAAATGTAAACACCTACAAGCTCCAGCTTGCGAAGGTTGATTAGGACCACCAACTTATTCTACTTGGCTTTCAGGATCGGACTCTGGCTCAAACTGGTCCAGCAGAACCAACACTGTTGTAAGAACAGATACAGTGTATGGGGGGCAGAACTTGTAGCCGCTCTGGCAGTTGAACAGTCAGAACAGTGTGGATCAATCAGAGCACACTAGGCTCATCAGTAGGTGGGGTTTAATGACCCAGATCATTTCAGAATAAGAGTGAATACAGATGTATAGTATGTTATAACTCGTTTACTTGCCGTCAAAATAAAGAGGAACACAAGTTCAGAGTATATGCCTTATTCTTGAAGATACCATGCTCTGAGGAGGTCTGACTTCGACTGGCCACTCCACAGTCTTATTGGCCTGCCTCCATGTTTCAACTGGCCCATCTGACCCATCTGGCCAAGTCATCATCTCCTGGGTTTGGGGCAGATTTCCTTGGTAGGTTCCTGCCAGTAAATGACTGGATTTGCTGAACTATAAACTTCTCGTAACCTTGTAGCATTTGTTGTGCTGACCATCTGTGTCTCAGACTCACTTTAACAGATGGGCATAGTATGTAAGAAATGTTTACAATGAGTTTCAGGAAAAAGGAGGCATGTAAATCAATTCTAGCAGGCCCCAAAAATATTGAATGCTGAAAGCAAGCATGCTATGTCCTCTTGATGAAGGAAGCATCTCAAATAAATGTACAATAATCTTTAGGGCCTTGGGTTAACCCTAACCCAGGGCAGTCGTTGCCTGAAGGTTAGGGATCCGGTCTTGTGACCAGAAGGTCGTCGGTTCGATCTCCAGGACCAGTAGGACACGGCTGAAGTGCCTATGAGCAAGGCCTGCTTCCTGGCACCATGGATAGGGCTGCTCACCACTCTGGGCATGTGTGCTCACTGGCCCCTAGTGTGTAAGTCCGAATTTAACTTAAAACCTAATTGGTCGCCCAGCCTACAGACCCCCAACCCCACCAAATAGAACCCTAGCTGGTAGCTTTATTTTCAAATGTGCGACCGATGAATCACATCTGATTTCATGGAAATGAATAAATATACGCTCTTAATGGCCATACCTTCCGATTTGTTTTTCATCTTTAGGCGCAGGCGTGGAGTGCAAGCGATTGCATAAAGCCATGAAAATGTTTGGGGCAATCACTCGGCAGTCCTTCTGCCGTTGTCTTTTCTGTAATGCAGCCATTAAAGGTAATTGGTCCTTTAGAGTTTGGGCTGCACAGTTGCACAGTCACACAATCTATCACACCGACTGAGAGAGGCGAAAAAAAAAAAAAGAAAAAAAAAACTAAACACAAAAGAACCCACCGCGCAGAGACGAAGCGCTAAAACACTTCAGACAGATTGCCACTTTATAACTCTGTGCACACATTCCATTTCACAGGGTCTACAAGTTTAATCTTTTTAAGCTTTCAGAGAGAACCAAATAAAAACGGGTGAAATTGATGGCACACTTGAAAGTCGCTTTTTCGTTGCCGAGAAGTCTGTGTTTGTCCATAACGTGGCGTTCTCTGGGTTACTGTGTCTTCATTCTACGCCGGCCTGGCTGTATTATACTCTTTTTTTAGTACTGAAATCCATATCCAGCTATTTATTTAGTATTTGGGTGCAGAATGCATGAAGCCTGACTTCCGTTGCACTAACTCACTGACTGGAAACTTTCTCATGGTCGTAAATATGCAAACACGCTGCGTGCACGCCGTTGGCTTTCTATTTTTATTTCAATTGCAATATGCCTCCAAAAGCAACTGTCATCTTCAAGGCCAGAAATTAGATATACGCCTTGATATTACACGCACCTGCTCTTTTTTTTTTTTTTTTTTTTTTGATCTTATTTTGACAGGCCTCATGCCAGAGGCAGCCACCCACACAGCACTGTCAGAACTTTCCTCTCCTGCTGTAGGTTCCTGTTATGTGTTCTTTTGGAGCAAATTCAATCTAGTAGGGGGTCCAGCCCATTTATTCCCCCGTGTGTGTGTGTGTGTGTGTGTGTGTGGTTTCTTTTTTTTTTTCTTTTTTTTCCTTTGACGTGTTTGAGAGCAGCTGTCATGGAGGGTCTCTTGGCGTTAACTCATCTGTCATGTTCAGACAGAAGCTTGCTCATCACTTGTCATTTATATCATGGCACTTTTCTGTGGGGACTTTGTCTTTGTCGTACGTGGCAAAATTGATTTTGACCAGAAGGCTCCTTTAGATTTCAGGTGTCCCTCCGGTGAGCCGTTCCCATTTCGAATTCCCGTCTAGCCCCTGTACTTGAACACGCCTGGCTATAAGCAGCTGTCTGTCAGATTGTATGATTAGAGGAGGGAACAGTCACCCATGTGAGAGGGCAGCAGGTCTAAACCCCGGGTCAGATCAGTACAACAGATTTCACCGGTTCAGATCAAGCAGGTTGAAGCATGAGCAAAGCGAGTATATGTAACACTTCCTATGAAGTCTGTATTCATGACTAGTTACAGGTGCATTTATAAGAAAATACATAGCATAAATAATACATTATAATGCTGGCCATAGTTGTGTATAGATGCTCTTAGGTAGAAATAATTAAATGCACTACATTTTATAAGAATATGTGGCTGTATGTCTTTACAACACTGTTAACATAAATATGGTAATAGCAATATGACAGAGACTATGTTTACTATATAATGCCTCTGACATGAACTACCAGTACACTACCAGTCAAATGCTTTAGAACACTACCAGTCAAATGCTTCAGTACAATACCAGCCAAACGTTTTAGTACACTACCAGCCAAAGGTTTTAGTACACTACCAGTCAAATGCTTTAGAACACTACCAGTCAAACGTTTTAGTACACTACCAGCCAAAGGTTTTAGTACACTACCAGTCAAATGCTTTAGAACACTACCAGACAAACGTTTTAGAACACTATCAGTCAAACGTTTTAGTACACTACCAGTCAAACGTTTTAGAACACTACCAGTCAAACGTTGTAGTACACTACCAGTCAAACGTTTTAGATACACTACCAGCCAAACGTTTTAGTACACTACCAGTCAAACGCTTTAGTACACTACCAGTCAAACGTTTTAGTACACTACCAGTCAAACGTTTTAGATCACTACCAGTCAAATGTTTTAGAACACTACCAGTCAAACGCTTTAGAACACTACCAGTCAAATGCTTCAGTACAATACCAGTCAAACGTTTTAGTACACTACCAGCCAAATGTTTTAGAACACAACCAGCCAAACATTTTAGTACACTACCAGTCAAACGTTTTAGTACACTACCTGACAAACGTTTTAGTACACTACCAGTCAAACGCTTTAGTACACTAACAGACAGTTTTAGTACACAACCAGTCAAATGCTTTAGTACACTACCAGTCAAACGCTTTAGTACACTACCAGCCAAACGTTTTAGTACACTACCAGACAAACGTTTTAGTACACTACCAGTCAAACGTTTTAGTACACTACCAGTCAAAAGTTTTATAATACTACCAGTCAAACGTTAAGAACACTACCAGACAAACGTTTTAGAACACTAACAGTGAAACGATTTAAAACACTACCAGTCAATCGTTTTATTTACACTTCCAGTCAAACGTTTTAGATCACTACCAGTCAAATGTTTTAGATCACTACCAGTCAAACGTTTTAGTACACTACCAGAGAAACGTTTTAGATCACTACCAGTCAAATGTTTTAGATTACTACCAGTCAAATGTTTTAGTACACTACCAGTCAAGCGTTTTAGTACACTACCAGTCAAACGCTTTAGTACACTACCAGACAAACGTTTTAGAACACTATCAGTCAAACGTTTTAGTACACTACCAGTCAAACGTTTTAGAACACTACCAGTCAAACGTTTTAGATTACTACCCGTCAAACATTTTAGTACACTACCAGCCAAACGTTTTAGTACACTACTAGCCAAACGTTTTAGTACACTACCAGTCAAACGTTTTAGATACACTACCAGTCAAACGTTTTAGTACACTACCAGTCAAACGTTCTAGTACACTACCAGACAAACGTTTTAGAACACTATCAGTCAAACGTTTTAGTACACTACCAGTCAAACGTTTTAGAACACTACCAGTCAAACGTTTTAGTACACTACCAGTCAAACGTTTTAGTACAGTACCAGACAAACGTTTTAGTACAATACCAGTCAAGTGTTTTAGATCACTCCCAGCCAAACGTTTTAGTACACTAGCAGTCAAACGTTTTAGTACACTACCAGTCAAGCGTTTTAGATACACTACCAGTCAAACATTTTAGAACACTACCAGTTAAACATTTTAGTACACTACCAGTCAAACGTTTTAGTTTTATAGCATACATAATACCTTATACTACTTGGCCTAAGTGTATATAGTTGCTCTTCGGTAGTTAGAATTAAATGCACTACTATTTATATAGCAATAATGTATAACTCCATTAAGTAAGACTTCTTAACACATCATATATTCACTCTTAGATTACTGTTAACATAAATATAATAATAACAATATTACAGTACAGCAGAGCTATGGTATTACAACAGTGGCTACCAACATAGCTAATTTAAATCAGTGCTTCAGCATGTTTTGTCACATTTAAAAATAAATAAATTAATTAAAAAAAAAAAAAAAAAAAAATATATATATATATATATATATATATATATATATATATATATATATATATATATATATATAAAACATGAATTTGAACAGATATAATAATGCATTATGGAAACTTTATAAAGTGATATTCTCATATTTTATAATATAATATTATGAGGCTATATTTAAACCATATAATGCTTTATGAATCCATTTATACAGGATTCATAGGAGGTGTTGCCCAAACATCGTTGCCGTCGAGCATCTAATTTTTGGGTAATTCTTTTCAACATGGCCGATGTCTTTTACATTGTATGAAGAATCAATGGACCAATAGAAATATATTTACTGTCTATCCAGGGTATTTCCAGCCTTTGGCCCAGTGAGTGTTTATATAGGCTTTGGAATATGATGATACACATCTTTAAACATACACATCATATATAATCTTTTCAATATATAACCAGGGATTCAAGACATTGCAGGGGGGAGGGTGGGCTTGCTTTGGGGAAGATGAACAAAACAGAAGAACTGTCTTTAATTTGAAGCCCATCCTGTAAATGTAATAACAGCTTTTCAACGTTCTTGTCAGTCTTCATTACTACAATGATAGCCATGTTCAGAGCTGACGATACAGTGAGTTACTCATGCACACAATTACGTGACCGTTGCCTGCCAATGTAGATTATACAAACCTGCAACAGAAAATACATGGTGATAAATGCACAGTACAGCTGGAGAGAATCAACAGGAGTGCCACATTTACAGCAAACCATCTATTTAGGAACTCTGCTAAATTATCTTTCCATGACATACATTGCATCCATATTTTTGCTGCTTGTATATAAGCTTGAGTAGAAAGTAGTGTCTTCAGAAGCTTTTGGATGAGCCCCAAGTTGTTACAACCTGTTCTAGGGTCAGGCCATTACAGAAATTGAGAGTGGGTTCTCTCCCCTGACCTCTGTCAGACCAAACATTGGACACTGCTCAAACCAGAAGACTGTTTATATTCAACAAATGAGTAAAAGATGGGACAGTGGCTTCAGGGACGGGCGAATGCCAAATTAACAAACAAAACAACTAAAGTTGGAAATCTAACTAAACCTGAAAACAAAGTAAACAAAAGTAAAAAAAATACCCCAACTCCCTACAATAAACAGGGGAAAAGGGTAGATAAACAAAAAGGCACCCGTCCCCTACGTCCCACAGATATCTTATAGAATCTAAACTAATTGTACAAATGAAGTGAAGGGTAGAGAAGCATGCCAGGCTGGTCTGGGCAGGAGTGGTTCCAGGTAAGGTCAAAGGAGAGAACCCTGAACGTCTGCAAGATGGCCGCTTAACGATCTTTTATACTGCAAGGCTCCCCCTAGTTGTCAGTCGTGGACCTGCACATAATGTCACAAAAACCACAACATGGCCGCCAACAACCAGGGGTCATAACAGGCTGGGAAATGTGGATAGGTTGAAGATTGATAGGGTGTTGCCTCACTAGATGACCTCCCTTGACAGGCTGGGCGTGCACATTAATAATACATTAACTAAATACTGTACATATCCTACAGTGTGCAAATGCATTAGTGATATATTAGTTTGAAAATATTGGGGAAGAATATTTAAATTATAAGAAATTCCTGACCCAAAAAGAGCTAACACTCGCAAAATCACAAAAATCAATATTTAGAAGTACATTTGCAAATATGTCTTTGCTTTATAGGGTATCATTTTGTTCAAGATGTTTTGTTAAATAGTGCAATTTGACAAGTCTGTATTTATGTTCATACTCATTAAAATAAAGATACCTGAGGGGGTAATTTGATGTACAGGGTTGAAAATCCTTGAAAACTATGTAATGGAGCGATTCTATAACAGCATGCCCAAACTTGTTGACTTGGACGGCCAATGTGGCGTGTTTATGGTGGGCTGCGGGTCAAAAAGACAAAGCAATGAACAGATGAGGTAAGATAAGTAGGTTTCAAATATTCATACAATTCATCGCTTCCCAAAGGAAAACACGCACCCCCAATATAACTTTACAGGAGAAGCCAAAAACCTTCTTCACTTTTAATGTAAGTCAATGGAACCAGAAATGTTTCCAAGGTACTTCTAAGCATTTTTATTGCTTCATTCATCATAACATGTTCACACTATATAAAAAAAACCAAAATCTGAATGCACATTTGAAAGTTCAGTGGTTACCAAACCATATAGTGATAAAAAGTGATAAATAGTCAGATGAGTTATCATTTATCATATTCTTGATGTATGTGTGATATTGGTACAGGCTTCAATGCTTAGACCCCTATACTGAGCGGGTCCGGTGGCTGTGGTATGCTGTAGGGGGCTTTATGTGAGCATGGTTGGGTCCACGTTTGTCCCTAACAGGGAAATCTTAAAATCTTAGCAATTTTGAAATTTGGTACATTTGGAAATATGTCCCTGCTTCCATATAATAAAATTCATAATACTGAATTACATTAAGTAATAAATCGATTCTAATGAATCTTATTTTGTGTACTATAATTAATATGTAATATAACTACAATGGAAATGCACTGGTTTAAGTGGACAACAAAATAGTCAAATATAAGTGCATGGAACCAATTTAATACATTTTAATTAACTAAAGAAAAGGATGTGATTAATCACAATTTATTATTTTAAGAATTTCACAGCCATGTACAGTTATATGCAAAGGTTTGGATGGTGGTTAAATTACATGTTTTGTTATTTAATGCATGATTGCTAATTATTTGCTGAATGAAACTACTTATAATTATATACATATAAGTTATGGCAATTTTTAAAATGTTATTATTTGCCAACAAATAGCACATAAATACAAATCCTGCACTAAAATATAATTAATGAACTTCATCCTTTAAGAAAATAAGATCATTTACTTCTACTAAAATCAACAAAAAGTGTTCTAATTGTATGTGCAATGCCAGTAAAAATTACTTGTAATAATTTTTTTTTTGCATCTGGAAAACAAACTTAACCAAAAATTACACAGAAACTTCAGTGACTAAATGTATTTTTTCATTATTTAGAGCATCCACTCTTTCATTTCTTGAAGACTATATTCCTATGTAGACTATGTATAAACTTTGAAAGTGAGCATAATAGGTTTAGATTTTAAAATGTAAAATAGTTTAGAAATTATTCTATTCTAATCCCAACCACTAGATATTTTAGATGTGCTTGAACAAAAACAGATTTTATTTGGAGTACACACTGGTTGGTGTTAAGACTGTAAGTATGGAATCAAAGTGGGAATAAAGTATAGAAATAGCAATAATATATTTTATATATTTTTAATTCACACATTTTAGTATACTTAGTATTTTCTGTCATTTTATACTTAGTATATTGCTGCAGTCAGAACAAAACCTTGTATTTGTGTGTTTCTTTCATTTAAAAATGCTTTTGGGCCAAAAGAATTGTCCCTAAAGTAATTGGAATAAAAGTCTGGTTCCAATGACTAAGATTTAAAGTCAATGTTTCTTTGATTCTCCTGTAATTTTATCATTTTGGAGATATTATATTTTTGTTCCAACAGCAGAGATGCTTCTTGCATTTTCTAACACTGAAAAATGAATAACTTCAAGCCATCAACTGCTGATGCTTCAGATACTAAACTAACCTAGAATGTTGTTCTCCCTTTAATACTCACTTATTAGTAGAATGTTTTTCAGCTGTGCATCACAATTGAGCAAGAGTGTCCTAACAACCAATTAGCCCAATAACATCCTTAACTTGGATTGGCGGCCGTACCAGGAGATTTAGACAGAGGACTGAGAATTGCTGATAATAGGACTATATGCAAAATAAGCCTCTATACAAAAATAGGCTTTAATACAAACATTTTTATTCTTTAAAAATCATCTGATACACTTACATTAATTGTGAAATGGACACTATTGTTTGTGAATTGCACGCAAATTGCATGAATTGCATGAAAATTGCATGAAATGAAATTCTAAAGTGATCCAAAACTTTTGAGTGGTAGTAAATATATATATATATATATATATATATATATATATATATATATATATATATATATATATATATATATATATATATATATATGCATGAAAATCGCATGAAATGAATTTGCATGCAATTTTTTATGCAAATCAAAAACAATATTGTCCATTTCACAATTAATGTAAGTGTATTAGATGATTTTTAAAGAATAAAAATGTTTGTATTAAAGCCTATTTTTGTATAGAGGCTTATTTTGCATATAGTCCTATTATCAGCAATTCTCAGTCCTCTGCCTAAATCTCCTGGTGGTATATATATATATATATATATATATATATATATATATATATATATATATATATATATATATTTATATATATATATATATATATATATATATATATATATATATATATATATATATATATATATATACATACATACATACAGTAATCACTGCAACTCAAAGAGTAAAACCAACACATTTTCATTCCCACACCTTTTTTTTTTTTTGGGCCGATAGATTAATTTTAGGAAATGATGCAATGGCTGATGGATGCTTTGGATGGATACTTGTAGCCTCGTTGGCCAGAAAACAGAACTCTTCAGGCTGGGCCCGGGCCCCTCTTCAGTCAGGAGATCGGCTGATTGGAAAATGGCCCACTCTTCTGCTATCAGCCCTTGCGGCCTCTTACAGGCTGTTCAGCAGATGAGTCCCCCCCCATCACCTCTCATGTGTGACTCCAATCATAAGTGCCTTCCCCTCTGCTCTGGTCTTTTGGACAGGGAGGGGACAGGGTGTCAGTCCAATCGGTCTGAAGTACCTGTGCAATACTTTTCTGGGGGTCAGCTTTGTTTGTCCCTGCCTCTAAACAGTGGCCAGTAACTGCAAAAGGTCCAGATGGAGGCCAACTGGCAGAAGTTTTCATTTCATTTATAGGGTATAATTTTGTTCAAGATGTTTGGTTAAATAGTGCAATTTGACATTCGACAAGTGTTCTCATCTGTACTTATGTTCGTACTCTTAAACATAACGGTACCAGAAGAGGTCACAGTGGAACCACTTTTTGGATCCATAAAAATCTTTCAGTCGATGGACCAAAGAAGCATTTCTGTAAATTAGATGTACAGGGTGAAAAACCTTGTAATGGAAAGGTTTTATACCGGCATGCACAAACTCTTTGACCTGGGTGGCCAATGCAGAGTGTTTATGATGGGCTGAAGGTCAAACAAACAAAACAATGAACCAGCGAAGAAGGTAGGTAGGTTTCAAATATTCATATATTATTTCAATGCAAAAGCTGCCATTTGCATTGTGTATATGATGTCATAATGAAAGGACCAATTGAAGTGCTCCAAAAACATTTTTGTTGGTAGTGCTCTAAAACATTTGTCTGGTAGTGTACTAAATGTTTGGCTGGTAGTGTATTAAAACATTTGGCTGGTAGTGGATCTAAAACCTTTGGCTGGTAGTGTACTAAAACGTTTGGCTGGTAGTGTATCTAAAACGTTTGACTGGTAGTGATAAAAAACGTTTGACTGGTAGTGTACTAAAACGTTTGGCTGGTAGTGATCTAAAACTCTTGGCTGGTAGTGTACTAAAAGTTTGGCTGGTAGTGTATTAAAACGTTTGGCTGGTAGTGATCTAAAACGCTTGGCTGGTAGTGATAAAAAACGTTTGTCTGGTATTGTACTAAAACGTTTGGCTGGTAGTGTATCTAAAACGTTTGACTGGTATTGTACTAAAACGTTTGGCTGGTAGTGATCTAAAACGCTTGGCTGGTAGTGTACTAAAAGTTTGGCTGGTAGTGTACTAAAATGTTTGATTGGTAGTGATCTAAAACGCTTGGCTGGTAGTGTACTAAAAGTTTGGCTGGTAGTGTATTAAAACGTTTGGCTGGTAGTGGATCTAAAACGTTTGGCTGGTAGTGTACTAAAACATTTGGCTGGTAGTGTACTAAAACGTTTGGCTGGTAGTGATCTAAAACTCTTGGCTGGTAGTGTACTAAAAGTTTGGCTGGTAGTGTATTAAAACGTTTGGCTGGTAGTGATCTAAAACGCTTGGCTGGTAGTGATAAAAAACGTTTGTCTGGTATTGTACTAAAACGTTTGGCTGGTAGTGTATCTAAAACGTTTGACTGGTATTGTACTAAAACGTTTGGCTGGTAGTGATCTAAAACGCTTGGCTGGTAGTGTACTAAAAGTTTGGCTGGTAGTGTACTAAAATGTTTGATTGGTAGTGATCTAAAACGCTTGGCTGGTAGTGTACTAAAAGTTTGGCTGGTAGTGTATTAAAACGTTTGGCTGGTAGTGTATCTAAAACGTTTGACTGGTAGTGTACTAAAACGTTTGTCTGGTAGTGTACTAAAATGTTTGACTGGTAATGTACTAAAACGTTTGACTGGTAGTGTACTAAAACGTTGGACTGGTAATGTACTAAAATGTTTGTCTGGTAGTGTACTAAAACCTTTGGCTGGTAGTGTACTAAAACGTTTGACTGGTAGTGTACTAAAACGTTGGACTGGTAGTGTACTTAAAAGTTTGGCTGGTAGTGTACTAAAACGTTTGACTGGTAGTGTACTAAAACGTTTGACTGGTAGTGTACTAAAACGTTTGACTGGTAGTGTTCTAAAACTGTTAACCAGTACTATTCTTGAACTGGTAGTGTTATAAAATGTAAAACATATAGGAACACCAAACTTTGTGAATACCTGCTGAGTTCTTCTTTACTTCCCACACACAAACCTATACACTAAGGCAAATGAATAGGCTTGCCTGGGTTGGTGGTAGTGCAGCATTTTGGCCGATATTTCGTAGACTTTTATAAATTCCTTTTCTCCACAGATTCCTCGCCTTAAAAGCCTCAAGGACCATGCACGGCTGCCATAATGAAATTCAAGACAGCTAATATGCATAATATGTGGAACCTACTTTTGTAAAGTAGTCCTAGGCCACTGCATCAAAAGCATTCTCTAATGAATTGGCTGAGCTGGCTGTAGAACACCACAGATTTTTCACATTTCTACATAATTAAATAGCATAGATGTAAACAAAGTTGTTCAGAGTGTCTCCACTCCAGAGAAACAGAGTCAGACTTGTCCACAGTGGTGGTATTGGGATACAGATGGCTTAAAGCTTTAAAGCCTCTAAGAATTCCCTCTTAGAAAGTTATTACGGTTGCAAATGCGCAGCTTAATGCCTGAAACATTGGAATAAAATGTGATTTTAAAACGCAAAGGGTGAAGAGGTATATGCAGGGTATTTCCACTATGCAAACAGAACAGTTATTACGGGATTCGCCTCTATTTTACACATAAAAATAGGTGTACTAGTGGTTTTGGATAGTAAATAAAATGGTTATATTTGCATTAAAGTCACTGTAGGTTTATCTACAGTGACCCATTTCACATCAAACCTCTTTAAATAACTCTAACAGACAGACACTGTGACTATTTATAAAGAACCTGGCTCTTATGTGCCAGTCCAATAAAGTGTGGTTTGAAATACTGATGGTAAATAACTATACTTCATTGACCTCATCACCAAACTTCATAATCCTGTTTGGTTGTATACGCATTCTATAATAAGTGGTGCCATCATTTAGAAATGAATTGCATATTGAGAATTATTAGATTTTATAACAGGCCCAACGATAGATAATCATGACAGTAGGGTTCTGTGTCAGAACCTAGTGAGCTAACTAAGTAGGCTGTCTAGTTAGGCAGCTGTTTAAGTAGCAGAGTTCTGTCTGACATCTCTCCTCATAAGACAGATCATTGAGACACTCTGGTAAGGTGCCTATGTAGACAGCATCTTAAAATATGTAAGAATTGGGACAGCCTACATGTTGGGAGCGCAACGTGAAATACACTCAGTAGGTTTTGAGACACACCCTAGTTCACTGTGATGTTAGGTCATTTGGATTAAACTGGGTTGTCCATTTCAGTGACTAATCTTGAGTTCATTTCAGTGCCAGATCATTTGTATTGAAGCATATTGTGCATTTCAGTGACTGATCTGAAAACAATGCTGCCATGAAAAGCAATTCTTCCACAGCTATAGTATTGAGAACTGCTTTTCTTAAAAAAAACCTTGAGTATAAAGCTTTAAAACATTCATATGTGAAGCCGATTTGAAGGCAGTGTTGTTGTGATGTCACCAAAACTAATGCTTTTTCATCTACCCATTTAGATTATAGTACTGTTCTAACGCCACCCATCGGAAAATATCTCTTTCTCAGTCTAAACTTTTCTATACCTTAGAAGAACTGAGGAGCATGCACAAACTCTTTGACCTGGGTGGCCAATGTGGAGTGTTTATGGTGGGCTGAAGTTCAAACAAACAAAACAATGAACCAGCCAAGAAGGTAGGCAAAAAGCTGCCATTTGACCAATTGACCAATTGAAGTGCTCCAAAAACATTTGGAAAAAATTGTGGTTTTATTGACTTACATTGAAAGGAAATACAGTTTTGTTCTCTCTTGTAAAGTTACAATTTTAGAGATACATTGAACAGAAATTATATATATATATATGTACACTACCGGTCAAAAGTTTTAGAAAACTACCAGGCAAATATTTTAGTACAGTACCAATCAAACATTTAAAAAAAGTTCTAAAACGTTTGACTGGTAGTGTTCTAAAACGTTTGATGGAGATAGAGTATCAGCATGATAGTTGACTTTCAAGCTTCACATGGTCTCTCGTTTATTGGAAAATCCTCTATATATTATATACAGATGCTCCCCAAAAAGTAAACACTTTTTCACAGCAACTTTTATCTGGTTTGGAGGTGTTTCAATGGAACTATGCATTTGTTTCTTCAGTGTCTTTGGTGGAGTGTAATGTGTTTGTATGATGGAAACATGGTCTTTACGAAACCATACGAGTTAACATCTATTAAGGATGTTTTTGATATTAAGAAAGCTGTGGCTGTACTGCCCGGGTGTTCTCAACTCCCCCATCCCCATTCATCTCTTATTGCTTACTAGCAGCTTAAGTCAGAACATATACACATATTCACATATACAGTACTGTGCAAAAGTTTGAGGCACTTGGGGACATTACTATATTTAAGAAGCTATTTGTTCCAGATGAGAAGCTTTCATTTGCTCAGCAAAGCACTTGACTTTTAAAATTAAATAGTATCAATACAGTAAGTAGTGCCTTTACATACATCAGTGTGTTTATTTTAACCCTTTCCAAGCTTCTCCTTGTGGAACCAACCCAGTATTAGTTACAGTTCTCATCTAATACCTGCTTTGACTGCTCAGTACTTCATTAAGCTAAATTAAGATTGCTGCTGAAGGAACTGAATACATTCATACAATGTCTGGGGCGTCCAGGAGAAATCTGGAACTACACTTTGTTCTTCAAACTGGAGCTCAAGATATGATCTACTTCTTTCAGAATCAATCAATCAACATTTATTTGTATAACACTTTTTACAACCAGTGTTGTCTCAAAGCAGCTTTACAGAAAAGCAGTTTATGAAAAAAGAGGAAACAAAGAGAAGGATGGTAAGAAAAGAGTCCCTGCATAGCAAAATGTGAAAAAGGGTATCCGGATCCAAGCCCCCCTAGAGCAAGCCAGAGGCGACAGTGGCAGGGACAAGCTTCCTTGGGAAAACGAAGAAACCTTAAGAGGAACCCAGGCTAGTCGGAGGAACCCATCCTCCTCTGGTTGACCTATGAGATATTTATGTTACTTTGTATTGTATATATGATTATTTACATCTGTTCTAATCATATCTGGTGTTCTTACTGGTGAATATACACTTACTGATAAGAAAAAGGCTTTTGAGCAATCAGCTTAGGTGCCTCAGACTTCTGAAGAGTAGTGTTGAAATGCAAATTCATAATTTGCTAAACTAAATACATTTATGTAATGTCTGGGGTGTCCAGGAGAAATCTGGAACTACACTTTGTTCTTCAAACTGAAGCTCAAGATATGATCTACTTCTCTCACAATAAGATATTCATGTTACTTTATATTGTATGTATGATTATTTACATCTGTTCTAATCATATCTGGTGATGTTACTGGTGAACATACACTTATTGCTAAGATGGGAGTTCAGGTGCCTCAGACTTTTGCACAGTAATGTATATGGCCTTCAACTCTGACCTGACTCATATCAACTCATGATCTCCTCACATTTTAAGAGTAGTCTAGAGTTTTTCCTAGCGAGCTGTACAGTACCAACAGTTAGTCAATTGTGCATCAAGGCTAATATAGTTCATGAGTCATTGAGGCTCTGAGGCGCTGATAATAATTGCAAATCTTGACAAAGCATTCTTGGACCCCTATGATTGCCCCTCCCAGCTATATTTTCATTCCATTTTTCTTTTTTTTTTCTTTTTTTTTTTTTGCTTTGGAAAAATGCATTGGCACAAACTCTTCTTTCACGCAAAACGAAGCGCGCCGCTATACTTCCTTCGGAAACACGCTCAGATAATCACTCATCCAGCTCCTCTATCCATGCTCGTATCAGAAGACGGAAACGGGGAGCGTGTTATTGGCGAGAAAAGCTCTAGTCATTCATTAAAATGCCTCTTTCCACCTCAAGGGCTTTTTATTTTGCGCTGGCGAATATTTTCTAATTCTGACAGCTGTCAGTGGCGCGGCGTATTTACTCAGCCTTGTCCGCCCGGAAAAAAAATATAGCCGCTATCGCTGGGAGTGAATTCGAATGGAAATGAGCCAGTTTAATTGGTCCCCGTGTTATTAGCATAACAAACCTAATAATAATGAACAGGCCCAGATATTCGAGCGCACCTTGAATTTAATAATACAAATAAGCGGCTTGCAAATTGCCATTATTGCAGTACATTTGCTTGGCCGGAGCTGCTCATTATTGCAGAAAGCCAGAGATTTCAGGTCACTGGCTCGTGAATGCGGGCTTAGCCCCTGTCATTGTCGTTTGCCAATTACGGCTAAGTAAACAGCAGGTGTGCACAAAGCGCAAAGTGATGCAAGGTGGGAAGCGGCAATATCTGTCACGGACATCAATAAGGGAAGAGGTGTAGGCATCTGGAAAAACCACTGCGTTGATGATTGACCATACAAATGCTGCGGGGGTTGTGAGGAACAGGGTCAAGCGCGGACATAGTCTTTCTTTCCGAAATAATAAACACCCCTTGTGGTTAAAAAAAGGCATACATCTGCATCAAAGTGATGATAATAGCAGTAATGGAATACATTAACATATAAGCGAAACATCACACATCGGTGGGGCGAAGCTGATTTGTATGACTTCATGCTCTGATTTGTAGAACCTACAGTGCTTTGCCTCACTTTCAGAGGAAGCTAAGTCGCTTGAGCTGATCCAGGCAGCGTGAGCGGAGCCGGTGGTTTGCTAATGAGCTTTGGCGCGGAAGGAGAATGCTGATGCCAGTGCAATATTAAGCATGGCATCTTGCTCACGGTCAAACAGAACTTTACACGCCTATTTGTAGCCACAGGCAGATGGCCACCGAATCCAGACTTCAACCACAGATATGAAGAAATGAAAAGAAAAGGGCGCTGGGCGGAGAACGGCTGCGATCGCCAATGGGATTTCAGCACTACAGAAGCCAATAAAAGAGGCCATGTGTAATGAAACATGGGTATGCATTCACTGTGATGTTAGGTCGTTTGGATTAAACTGGGTTGCCCATTTCAGTGACTAATCTGTACGCGTAATGAAACATATGAGGCTTGCATTCATTTCAGTGCCGGATCATTTGTATTGAGGCATATTGTGCATTTCGGTGACTGATCTGAAAACAATGCTGCCATAAAAAGCAATTCTTCCGTAGCTGTAGTATTAAGCTTCTCTGACAAGCCCATATTATGGAAAGACTTGAGTATAAAGCTTTAAAACATCCATATGTGATGTCGATTTGAAGATGGTGTTGTTGTGATGTCACTAAAACTGATGCATTTTCAACGCCACCCACAGGAAAAAATCTCTTGCTCAGTCTAAACCTTTCTAGAACTGAGAAGAACTGATGAGCATTTGTAATGTTATATTAATGGAGGATAACCTATTTCTATATTCTTTCTCTTAACCCCCCATAGGAGACAAAGGGACATTCACCTTAGCATTTAGTTACGCTCTAATGAGAAAAGCTTACGGCCTCCTGATAGACTGCTGAAAGATTGCTGAGACGTTTCTCCTTTATGGTCTATTCACCGTATTTGGTCACACCCACTTTCAAGCGTGTGTATCTTCTGCCTTTGTGTTAGAACATCCGGTCAGCTAACCAAAATGAATACAGTTACATGGGAGGAGACCAGAGAGACAGTAAGAAGTTCTAATGGGACAACAGCATAGAAAAGACAGCTGGACACCACAGTCTGATAGAACATCCGTAGGAAGCTCCTGCGGATGTTCTATCAGACTGTGGTGTCCAGCTGAGAGACGAGATGCGTCTGGACAAGCTGGTCAGACGTGCGGGGTCCGTGGTTGGTGCGGAGCTAGACTCTGTGACTACGGTAGCAGAGAGGAGGACACTGCACAAACTGCTCTCCATCATGGATGATGATAGTCACCCACTGCACACCATCATCATGGAACAAAGGAGCAAGTTCAGTGGCAGGTTCCTGTCACAGAGCTGCTCTACAGACAGACTCAGGAGATCCTTTGTCCCGAGAGCCATCAGACTCTTCAATTCCTCCCAGTGGAGCCGGAAGAGGGAGGAAGACAGATGAGGAACAAGTCCCTTAATTCACATTACAGTATATTTTTATTTTTATTTGTACTGTAATCACATTACTGTACATCTGCACTCATAGACACTATTGACACTTTGCTGTACATCCTGTAAGTATTTAACACTATTTAACATTTACTTAAATACAATCTTTGCACATTTATTTATTTTTTAATAAATATCCCAGTACTGTCATGTATCTACTGATACCCGTTTTTCACTTGCACATTACCTAATTTATTACTGCGCTACCTACCTTCTTGTATATATTCTTTTTTACTATTGGAGTTCTTTATTCTTCTTTATATACCTTATTGTTTTTTGTACTGTGTTTTTTTTTTTACTTTGTTTTTGTACTGTGTAACTGCTGCTGGCTACTAAATTTCCTTCGTGATCAATAAAGTATCTATCTATCTATCTACCTAAGTGGTAAAGCTTTTTCTTTTGGGCATTATTTTGCCTTAGAGCATCTACATGTGTCCTTCTGCCTGTAATGTAATTACCAATAGCTGTTATATCACAAAGCTGTCATATCATTATCTGGCGTAGGGCAGTGCATTCATAATGACTTTATGTAATACCTGTGATTTGGCTTGGTAGATTTTGTAAAGAATGATGTATTTCACACCAAACCACTCCGAATTATTATATTTCATTAGCAGAAATGTAGTGTTGGAATTCTTCTTTACAGGAGTGAATGAAACAAATAATAAATAAATAAGTAACTAAGTGCTTTATAGCTGAGAGTTCAAGAAAGGTTAAAACACTGCGCTATATAAACCTGCACAAATATCATATATAACGTATCCTACCTTATATCATATTGGTGCAGGTTTTATGGCCCAATACGATATTATATTCATATTGTGTTGTATTATAAGTAATATTCTAAGTTTATTATAAGTAATAAAGTATTAGAGTAAGAAATAACATCATTTAAATGAGATGCGTTCCTGATTCAACATTGTACTGTTTATTTGTTTATTATTTTATCATCTTTTTACACTATTTTATGTTTTTTTCCCCCCACAATATATTAAATCCAGCTAACATAGAGGTGCTGTGTTCTCTCTGGAGGATGTGTTCACTTACTTTCACATAGAAAATGAACAAAACAAGTGATTTTAGAAGAAGCGCCCACAACTTTTCTACCCAAATATACACACGGGCCGGGCGGAAAATGACAAAACATTAAGTTTGTAATGATCTTAACAACAAACCATTAAGCAAACAGATTCAGACTCAGCGTGGGAGGCTTTTCTTTGTAGTTTCTTTAACTGCTGAAGTTGTTGGGTTAAACTTGCAGACAATCTTTTCCAGAAAGAAGAGTCGATGTTGTTCCACACAGCACAGATGGCTTCGCTCTACTGAAGCACATTAGTTACAGCATCGGTTGTGTTTATGAGTCGGTTGTTAGTAACGTGAGACCAAACATTCTCCATAGGGTTGGAATGTGAACTTTGAGTAAAGTTGCAAAAATCTCTTTTGTACTGTTTCTGTACGCGAGCCTACGTTCAGAAAACGTTAGATCAAGTGGTTTCTCGGCGCGAGCTAGCACAATCTCTCACAAACACAGCCGATCGATAGGTTCAAATTCCATTCTTCTCCCAGTAAAGGCTATGAGAACGACTCTGTGAGCTCTGTAAACTGTAATCAACCGTCATCTGTCATAATTGCCATGATTGCGCGGGGCTGGATTACTGTGTTAGCATCACCACAATGGAGAAACGAACTCCTGCGGCGAGCGTTCTCTCCATTTGGGCCTTTCATCCATCAGCCCTCGCCTGGGCCACAGAGGACATTAGAGATGTTATCCAAAATTACACTCTTATTAAAAAAAAGGCCACGTGTTGCCTCGCCCTATTGTCATTGTGAAATTGGAACGAGTAAGCACAGCGGGAGCTTGATAGGACTGCAGCTCCGACGACATCATCTATCCAAGTCAGGCTTTTCATTTTTTTTTTTTTATGCAGAGGTCGGTTGTGTTCTGCCCCTGAATAAACATGTTGTCCCTCCCCCAACATCACTAATTTCAGCAGTATATAATGGATGACCAAGACTGGATAATGAGTTTTGTATTATTTTTAATTAAAATCTACGCCGGCTCCATCATTACAGGTGTCATATTGGCTCTAGCACGCGTTAATGGATGCTCTGTGAACATACTGACTTGTCTAGTAGTGTTGAAGACATCAAAGAGATGTTTCCTAAACATAAATGTAAAAATTAACTTGCTTCATTGAAACAATGTAGTGAACTAACGCAGCATGCTTGTGCAGCTTAAGCAGTGTGAGGAACAAGGGATAAATAAACGACAAGTATAGGAGTAGGGTTCAGTGTGTTTGATGACCAGCCCTGAGTGAGTACATGGTGGTTTGGTAGCTGAAGGTTTAATGAAACCATGTTGTTTTCGTGTGCTCAAAAATGAATGGGACTCTATGGAAGGGAAAAAGGAGGGATGGAAAAAAAAGATAAACAGACGAGTGCAGGTCAAACCAACACTGCATTCGTGGTCAGGGGTCTGCCCTGAGTGAGTGTATGCGAAAGGGTGTCTGTCGGTCAAGCAGAACCCCCACCCTAAGTGGGTACATAGTGGTTTGGTGGCTGTAGGTTTAATGAAACCATGTTGTTTGGGTGCACTCAAAAATGAATGGGACTCTATGCGAGGGAAAAAAGAGGGATGGAAAAAAATTATAAACAGATGAGTGCAGGTCAAACCAACACTGCTTTCGTGGTCAGGGGTCTGCCCTGAGTCAGTGTATGTGAAACAGTGTCTGTCGGTCAAGCCAGGTTCAGTAGATTGGCGTGCACTTTTATATCCTATTCATTCTCTATGGGAAAAAATCAGAGCATCTGATCAAAAAGCTGTATACAAGCTCGAATCATATAATCAGACCAGACAATCCGGAGTTGGAACAGTGATCTGGCAGAAAGCAAAAAACGAATAACAATGTTGACGCCAACGTATGTAATTTCCAGTCATCCTGAACTGCTATCCTGGCTGTTCAGTAGTGCTGGACGGTGGTCTTCACTGGTCTTACTGTGCTCAATGAAGACTACTCATTTAAAATCACAAACGCTGTGTCAGAAACTGGTCAGAAACTGAAGATATGATTGGTCAGTTTTACAATCATTTGAAAATGGTATGGCGCTGAATTATAACTGCCTGGCCCCCTCTGTACATGAACAGCGGGACCACCAATCACCAATCACAGTCCTTATAGGGGGAGTGTGTGTGTGTGTGTGTGTGTGTGTGTGTGTGTGTGTGTGTGTGTGTGTGTGTTATGAATATTTTAGGCCCTCTGAGAGGGCGTAGAGGGCCCTGACGGTTCCCCACTGCTGAAAGCAGTAGCCCAGAACAGCTAGTGTATTCGAATACACAGTATTCATTACGCAATAATTCCCTGGATGACGTACTGAAGTATGCAACTGCAGCAGACTGTGCTATCCCATGATCCAGCTGATGCTGCAAAAGTTGTTTGAAGCTGAGGAAGCACAATGGTGGAAAGTAGGCTGTGTGTATATATTACTGCTTCATCTTCTCTGAGCTGCATGGCAACGAAAGCTGTAAAGTACTGCAAGAAGTCTCAAAGTAATGTCTGCGAGTAGGGCTTTCAATTAATAGTGGGGCTTGTACAGTTGTGGTGTGATGTCTTGCCTCAAAGAACAGTGATTAGATGATAGACATAGTGTGTCCATGGTTGTGTGGGTGCTACACACCCACGTACTGAAAGATCTTACTGGTTTACAGATGGGTGTAATCTAGCATGTACTATCTAGGTAGGTGATATGATGCCACATTGGTGTCAGAAGTGGGATCGGCACCTTGTGGACTGCAGGGAAATGGTGAACTCATTAGTGTGTCCATGGTTGTGTGGATGCTACACACCCATGTACTGAAAAACCTTACTGCTCCACAGATGGAGCAGCATGCACTGGGTCCAATCTAGCATGTACTATTTAGGTAGGTGATATGATGCCACATTGGTGTCAGAAGTGGGATCGGCACCTTGTGGACTGCAGGGAAATGGTGAACTCAGTTGGGAACCTGGGGAGAGAACCTGGCTGAGGACTGCAAACACTGGACGGTGGTCTTCAGTGCTGCCATGTTAAGGACTTTTGTCACCTTCTTACTCAACCAGGGGCCACAATATGTTCAGCTTTTTCTCTCAATGCTTAGTTTAGATTTGTTCATTCATGTTGGTGTTACATGGAGTTTTTCTCTCAAGACTGTGATTGGATTTTTTGGCACCACACAACTAGCAACTCTGGCATCATGCTCAGTCGAAGGCGGTGCTAATAGAACTATGACCACAGCAAGCTAATCAGAATGTTACCAGTAGGAAACAACTTTCCTAAAGATTCTAATCAAGTATATGTCCCCGATAAAGGAAAAGCTCCACCGCAGCGGTCCTAACCGAATCCAAACGAGGGGCTAACACTCACCCTATTGTCTATTCGTTTCCAGCACGCACATACACCTGCTGTTAGACTTGAATAATGTCTTCAGCTAGCCGCCCCCACCTAGCCTCCCACTCCATTACTTATAATATGATATGGATCTGAGCGAGAGAGAGAGAGAAAGAGAGAGAGAGAGCGTAGGATAATGCTTGTGTGCTGGAGGGCCTTTTCAGGAGAGGTGATACATTTCAATAAATCCATATACCGCGAAGTGAGTCAAGCACTTTTCTTTCTGTGTGCGTCTTAGACTTTTTTCCCTCCAACACCTGCAAAGTTTTCACTTCTTTGTTTAATATTATCTTTTTCTCCTTCTGCTCCTTCCCTGGGTACTTTGAGACGTTTCACTTTGACACCAAAAAACCTCCCACAGACCAACTTTTGGCCATTTGGCGGCTGAAGCATTGAAGTAAAAATGATATAATAGCATGATACGCATGAGGCTCCGGAGATAAGGCTCTACATCTTTGGGGTTTGGAAATTTGCTGTGATCTTCATCATTTTCGCAGCTCATCTCTGCATCCAAATGTACTCACCTTCACTTTTAGCCTCTCTCGGCTGGTCCCATCGGTGGGTCTATTATAAACACATGCTTACCAGGGCAAATCCAATTTTTTATTTATTTACTTATTTTTATTAGTATTTATTTATATATTTTTTTGAGGGGCTCTTGCAGCCAAAAAGCTCACATGCCTTGGGCTCTTCCATTTGATTAGCTTCTCTGCGGAGCTGGAAAGGCCACTGAGGCTTTCGTGTTGAGAGGGGAGGCTTTTACCTTATCACCATGTTGCATTTAAATGCCCGGCCATGACTCATTCATGCAGCAGTGCCAGCCAAAGATCAGCACTATTAAAAAAACAAAACAAAACAGAAGACGAAAGAAAGGGGGCCACTGTCTTGAAATCTCCATAAACCACCCCCCTGCCCTGAAATCGATCTTTTTCCCGCACAGACCTCCACAGAGATTAGTACATAATTCTCTCGTTTTAGGTGACTCTAAAGAACCTCGCCGTGCCGTGTTTTCATCTGCCAATGAAGCGGTTGCATGGGATCTGCTCTTGCTGCTTCCGAGCACGTAATCTCCGCCTTCGCCAGATTCGCTCACCGTTGTCCCTGCTGAGCGAGCTGGATGGAGAAGCGAAAGATTTTTCAAACTTGAGAAGTTTTTTAACCTTTCGAAGGCACAGCTATTGCCAGCAGTAACAAATGCCTGGTCTAATCCAGTGATAATTATTTCTTCCCCGTAGTCCTTCAAAGTAAACATAGAAGTTCTGCTTCTAAGCTTTCGTTTAATGCCACGCTTCTGTTTGACCATAGGAGCGGAGACGTTTTATGATGGTTTGATTTTGACGTAAAGGTTTCTGATCAGTCTTTACAGAAAGACTAAAAACAGCCTTTCTTCTTTTGTTTTCCTTTGTTGACCTGTGGACTTGACAGGTCTGAAGTAGAATTAGCATGGACTGAAGTACAATTAGTATCGACTGGAGTGACGTGTCCTCACCAATATCCTATGGTTATTTAATTGTCCCCACCAATAATTTGATCCAGTCCAAAAAAAAGACCACGATTGGTCAACGTCTCATTAACCTAGAGGTACAGAAATGGTTAATTCACGTTCTCTACTGGAGTCCTACCTCACAGTAACCAGAGGTGTGAAGTACTGAACTTCAAATACCTTACTTAAGTAGAAATTTTGGTTATTTATACTTTACAGCCAAAATTAAATAATTCTCAATAGTTTATCGGTTTGTGTCCGCATTGGACAACGTCTAGGTCCGGATCCTATTAGTGATCCCTGCATTACACTATTTAATGAGAGCTAGATACTATTAGTGCACAACAAATAGTATCTGGCTCTCACCAAATTAATATTCTGCACTCACCAAACTGTACCTTGTGCTCACCTGATGTTATCCAACGCTCATCCGCATACCTGATCTATCTGGTGACTTTGAAAGAAAGTACATTATTGGTGCATGGATGGATGGCAGGAGCTTCAGCCACAAGGAATGCCCAACCGGCATTTGGGATACCTTCAGCAAATAGAGTTGAAAATTGTGGGTAACGTGCACAGTCAATATCTGTGAAGAGCAACTGTTCCTCAGGTGACTAAGAATGTCGATTGTGATCAATTGAGTCAGCAAAATCGGACCGTCCACAACTGCATGGGGATGGATGTTACAGTGGGGCTGCAGGGCATAGACCTCTCATTACAAATCGTCACTGTCCAAAGACAACTTTACAGGAAAGGACAAAAACCTTCTCCACTTTCAATGTAAGTCAATGGAACCAAAGTTTTTTCCAAGCTATTTTGAAGCATTTCTATTGGTCGACTCATCATGATATTTTCACACAGAGTTGATAGCAGCTGTAATGTTCAAATAATGTAAAAAAATAAAAATAGCATATTTGACATTTCACTGGGTCCAAAACCATCAGTACTGGCCTGCAGTATCGCAATGCATGGTCAGCTGAGTTATCATTTATCATATTCTTGAAAAGTGGGCAAGTGCATGTGTGACATTGGTACAGGCTTCAATGCTACACTGAGGGGGTCTGGTGGCTGCATTATGCTGTAGAGGGTTTAATGCAAGCATGGTTGGCTCTACTTTGTCCCTAACAGTGTCATTAGAGGCTATTGGAGGCCCACCTATGAATTTTTTTTTTGATCTTTCATTTGTCCTCTCTCTGTATGTTAAATATTAGTGTTGCACCGATACCGATACCGTATCAGTATCGGCACTGATACTGGCACTTACACACAGTATCGGTATCGGCGCCGATACTGGCACTTACACACAGTATTGGTATCAGCAATAGAGAGCCCAATACCATGAAGCTTATTGACGCGCATGCACACTACTAAATGGTGCTTGACTGAAGCCAACAGCATGTCCGCAGTGTGGGAGTACTTCTCGGTTGAGACGGGCAGCAGCAAAAATGCCTGCTGCAAAATTTTTAATAGTAGCATTTCGAGGGGTGGCACGACCAGCAAAGACTTCAATACATCAAATTAAATTAAGGGAAATTTAAAGCGAAACCATATCAAAAAACACAGAGACTTCATCCAAGCAAGCACCAAGAAGCAAGCTAGCACAACATATAAAAAGTGGAACACTATAAATATCAAGATTTATAGCCATATATTGAGCATTTAAGTCAGAGTTGGTAACCATATCGGTACTCAGTATCGGCAGATACCTGAAAAGCTGGTATCGGTATAGGTATCGGTAGAGAAAAAGTGGTATCGGTGCATCCCTATTAAATACATAAATGCACTGAATAGTATAGAAAAAAGGAAACTCTGGAGTTCCATGTTTGTTGTTTCTCTTAGAACAACAACTTGTGATGTTGATTCTGTGGGACGTAGCCGACTCAGGGCTATAAAGTGTAGGCACTCATCCAAACGCAGCAGTGGCTGCTGTGCTTGCCCAGCGAGTTGGCATGTTTAGACTCTGAAGTATGCGAGTCTGAGAAATAGACTTTAAAATAGATCTTTAATTAACAGTAATTTTTCAACAGACATATATATCGAGCTGTTTAAATGCTAGCTTAAGGCTACCAGAAGGAGATGAATAATCAGTCATCAGTTAATGCTGAGCACGAGCATTAAATACAGTATAGTTCTCAAATCAATGGATAGTGACAGCAGCATTGGATGTTTTGGCTCCAAAGTCTAGTATACGTGATTTAATATGATTGAAAATGCAGCAATGATAATGAAGTTGTAGACTGTTGGCTTTAACTGAAGGCTATAAATATCAATGCAGACTCAAACTCTCTTCTAAATAGATGAAGATAGCTACTCTAACACAGCATAAGAGTTAGCCACAAGATGCAGGCCTCATGGCCTAAAAAGAAAAGAATTGAGCAGATGAAAAGAGGAAGATTAGCCCGTACCAGAGTGATGGGGTTAGAAAAGTGTGGAGAAACAAAAAAAAAACAGAACCCAGAACCACCTTATCTACTGGAACCATGTTGGCAGGGGCATATATGGCTGCCAGTAAAATTTGCTCTGTTGTGTTTATTGATGATGGCATTGCCAAAGGCTGCACTTGGGAGAAATTCTAAACAGAACAGAAGCATCTTCAAATGCCTCACGGCTTCGTGTTCCACACTAGCTCGACTTGACAATGATGGAAAACGCACTGCATTAGTAAATGTTGAGAGCCAAAAGGTGGAATGTTTTCTGTGTTCAAAAAGAAAAATATATCACCATCTAAAGACTAAAACATAGCATTGGTAAAAAAAACATGTCCAGTTCCTTAAAGATAGAAAAAAGTCTGAATAAAAAGATTACCAGTACATCTCCCTATGACTGAGATAATCCTGTACCTTCTTTTCAAAGGTGTAGAAAGTATTCACATTCATTACTCAGGTAGAAGTGTAGATACTAGGGTTTAACCATACTTCTGTAGAAGTTGAAGTATCAACTTAAGATTATTACTCCAGTAAAAGTGTAAAAGTAAAAGTAATTTAAAGGAAAAAAAATCCAATAAGGACAAAAGCTTAGGCCGCACCACAGAGGTCTTATTAAAATGTTAATGTTGATAAATTTGGGATGCGCTAGGCTTCCTGTTTCAGCCGCATATACGCCCATTGAAAACGAATGTAGTTTAGTACAATGTAAATATATTAAAGAAGCATATCTGTGTACTACTGAGCATTAACATGTGCTTCATGGAGCAGAAGATATGATGACTGGTTACATATATAAGTATTGTAACTTTAAAGGCATGTTATCAATAATCTTTACTGGAATGTAAATGTACATGAATGAAAACAAGCTGAAATGAAATAGGAGTAACGAGACTATGTTTAAAATGTAAGGAGTAGAAAGTACAGATAATGGAGTGTAAATGTAAGGAGTAGAAAGTACTGATAATGGAGTGTAAATGTAAGGAGTAGAAAGTACAGATAATGAAGTGTAAATGTAAGAAGTAGAAAGTACTGATAATGGAGTGTAAATGTAAGGAGTAGAAAGTACTGATAATGGAGTGTAAATGTAAGGAGTAGAAAGTACTGATAGTGGAGTGCAAATGTAAGGAGTAGAAAGAACAGATAATGGAGTGTAAATGTAAGGAGTAGAAAGTACTGATAATGGATTGTAAATGTAAGGAGTAGAAAGTACTGATAATGGAGTGTAAATGTAAGAAGTAGAAAGTACTGATAATGGAGTGTAAATGTAAGGAGTAGAAAGTACTGATAATGGAGTGTAAATGTAAGGAGTAGAAAGTACTGATAGTGGAGTGCAAATGTAAGGAGTAGAAAGTACAGATAATGAAATGTAAATGTAAGAAGTAGAAAGTACTGATAATGGAGTGTAAATGTAAGGAGTAGAAAGAACAGATAATGGAGTGTAAATGTAAGGAGTAGAAAGTACTGATAATGGAGTGTAAATGTAAGGAGTAGAAAGTACAGATAATGGAGTGTACATGTAAGGAGTAGAAAGTACTGATAATGGAATGTAAATGTAAGGAGTAGAAAGTACTGATAATGGAGTGTAAATGTAAGGAGTAGAAAGTACTGATAATGGAGTGTAAATGTAAGGAGTAGAAAGTACTGATAATGGAATGTAAATGTAAGGAGTAGAAAGTACTGATAATGGAGTGTAAATGTAAGGAGTAGAAAGTACTGATAATGGAGTGTAAATGTAAGGAGTAGAAAGTACTGATAATGGAATGTAAATGTAAGGAGTAGAAAGTACTGATAATGGAGTGTAAATGTAAGGAGTAGAAAGTACTGATAATGGAATGTAAATGTAAGGAGTAGAAAGTACTGATAATGGAGTGTAAATGTAAGGAGTAGAAAGTACTGATAATGCAGTGTAAATGTAAGGAGTAGAAAGTACCGATAATGGAATGTAAATGTAAGGAGTAGAAAGTACCGATAATGGAGTGTAAATGTAAGGAGTAGAAAGTACCGATAATGGAGTGTAAATGTAAGAAGTAGAAAGTACCGATAATGGAGTGTAAATGTAAGGAGTAGAAAGTACTGATAATTGAGTGTAAATGTAAGGAGTAGAAAGTACTGATAATGGAATGTAAATGTAAGGAGTAGAAAGTACTGATAGTGGAGTGTAAATGTAAGGAGTAGAAAGTACTGATAATGGAGTGTAAATGTAAGGAGTAGAAAGTACTGATAATGGAATGTAAATGTAAGGACTAGAAAGTACAGATAATGGAGAGTAAATGTAAGAAGTAGAAAGTACTGATAATGGAGTGTAAATGTAAGGAGTAGAAAGTACTGATAATGGAGTGTAAATGTAAGGAGTAGAAAGTACTGATAATGGAGTGTAAATGTAAGGAGTAGAAAGTACAGAAAATGGAGTGTAAATGTAAGAAGTAGAAAGTACTGATAATGGAGTGTAAATGTTAGGAGTAGAAGTAAAAAGTCAGCTGAAAAATAATTACTCCAGTAAAGTATAAATAACCACAATTTCTACTTAAGTAAGGTAACAAAGTATTTGTACTTCTCTACTTAACACCTCTGCTTTTTTTACAGACTGTTCTGTTAAATTACCGTATATTCCGTTTACATACAGAACAGCTAATTTACGTTCTGTCAATACAGACAGCGTATTCAGAGGAGAATCAGTAGTGGGGGGTTGTTGGTGAGAGGTGTTGTAGTGGGGCATGAAGATTGGTTGGAGGGGCAATAAATGGCATCCTGATGATTACTGATTTTTAGGGGGCGTACGACCATATATTGTTATTCATTTTTTGCTTTCTGCCAGGTCTTCTTTGCGTTACGTGTCCCACAGTTTTCTTAATAGCAACACTGTTCCAACTCCAGTCTACAGCTTGTGTACAACTTTTGATTTGGATGCACAGATTTGGGAAAACAACAGATATTTTGCCGGAATTTTTTCCCATAGAAAATGAATAGGATGGAAAAGTGCACACCAATCTACTGAACTTCTGCTCGACCGACAGACTCCGTTTTGCATGCACTGATTCAGGGCAGACCCCTGACCACGACTGTAGTGTTGGTTTGACCCCTACTTGTTTGTTTGTCTTTTTTTTCCATCCCTCTATTTTCTTATAGAATCCCATTCATTTTTTGACACACCCAAACCTCATGGTTTCATTTAACCTACAGCCTCCAAACAACATGTAGTCTGTTAAGGCAGATCCCCAAGCACTAATCCACAGACACACTGACCTGCCCGTGTCTATTTCTCGTTTATTCATCCCTCATTCCTCCCATAGGATCCCATTCATTTTTGACTGAACCCAAACATCATGGTTTCGTTCAACCTACAGCCTCCAAACTGCTTGTACTCACTCAGGGCAGATCCTCAAACTCTAATCCACAGACATACTGACCCTCACTCCTCTATTTTCTACTTTTCTAGTTTGTACTTGAGATTCTCACACTTAAGTGAAGCTGTACAAGGTTGCTTACTGAGAGCCCAACTAGTGACCACTAGTGATGTGTTGTCCATGGATGAGTGGGCTCTTTTGGTGAACGCTGGTAACTGACTCAGAGACTGAGGAGATGATTTTTTTTAAGGTAATACAAGTGGGTAGAAAACGCTGTTGAAGAAAGACATGGGACCCCCTCTTGGATCTCTCTGGATCATTCCAGCTCTGCCCTCATTATCCACAAACCTGCTGCTTGTGCCGTTGGTTTGTCTCTGCTTTTATTCTTGGCCGTTTTTTTTTATTCTTGGCGTTGTTGCCAAGTACGCCTCATTAGTTCTGATTTTTAAACGGCCTGTTTGTTGATAAGTGAAGGATTTTCCCACATCTTGCCCATCTGCTGCTCATTGCCTCTGAATATTTAACTAAAGAAACTATGTATCAATATCTAATAAACATTAGGCAATATTTGCTGATTAGATGATTGGACGGGTTTGAAAATTAAATGAAAGCTAATATCTTTGCCGTTTATTAGTGAACTGAGCTCGATTTGACTGTTAGAAGGGCTTGTAGTCCACACCTGTTTAATTTTACTGTACTGGCCAACTGGAGCTCAAGACACCAACGTGATGGAAAAATACTGTTACATGTATCTAAGCCTATGTTTTAACCTTGGGGTTACATGTTTTAACATATGACCCCAACATTTAACAGTTTTTTTTCCATCTATGTACAAAACTGACTATAAAATAAAATAAAAAAACACATAGACCTCAAAGAATTCAGGGTAACTGGTTCAATAAAAAAAAAAATTACATGACATTACATGACATGACATGTTTTAAAAGGCAATTATTGTCATTTAATAAGAAATACTCAATAGTTATCATCGTAGCAATGACGGGTCACACAACTTCCAATTTTCCCAAGTTAACTCTAGATGCTTGCCAAGATGTTTGCACATGATGGAGGTCCTAACTTAATGAAAATAAAAATAATCCACTATAAACAGAAAACAATGTTCTAAATATATTATTTGAAGCAGTTCAAGATAGATCATTTCTCAAGACCCGAGAAATGCTCCACAGTAGAGCGAGACCTACCCTTTCCAACAAGCCCTAGCTGGCATTGCTAGCCTTTAGGAAACCATAGTTATGGATCCAGAAATCATCAAGCTCCTCACATGTTGTCTTCTCTAAGGCATCCATGTTGTGAGTTGACTAGCCTGAGCAACACCTAGTGGCCACCTAGACCCTGTTGGTTAGCTAACCAGGCTTTCATTGTCTGCATGTCTAATTTCTGGGCATAACATCAATGATTTTGTAGCACACGCTGCCGCTGATAAATGATTAGTATATATATGATGTAAAAGAGAAGTTTACGAAAAACAGTTATGCTAACTCCAAAATAAATAAAACCAGAAATTGTTTTCATAAATTTTCAAAAATTCCTAAAAATGTCCACCATCCAGGTTTGGATAGCTTACCTTAGAGTAGCCTACCTGTCTGATTAGTAGAGCTGTTTGAAATGATGAGGTTTTCAGTCGAGAACTATAATAATGATCAAAGAGCGGTAGACTGAATAGTACAGGTGGCTGACGTCAAATTCCTGAGGATTTAAAGTACCTGATTTGTGAACACACCACCCAAATCTGTCAGTCAGCAGAGAGAGGGGCTAAAAACAAGAAGCTAAAATTAATCATTATAATTACTATAATTAGTCATTCATTATTCATTATTCATCTTCTAAATGGCTTATCCTTCTGGGTCGCATGGGGTGCTTGAGCCTGTCCCAGCCTATCCCAGGGGGAGGGCAGGAAACACCCTGGACAGGCCTCTAGTTCATCACAGGACAGACACACAGGTTGTGATGGTGCAAGGTAGCCCATCACCGCTATTAATAGTACAAACCTGAATGTTTCATTTAAAAGGGTATGTTGCAGGTTTTATGTACCTACCTTGCGTTCAAAATCGCCTACTAGTCAGTAGGTACTAGATTAGAGTCAGTACGTGCTGCTCGAGCGGCAGACTAGTAGGTAGTTTCAGTAGGCGAGTTTTAGTAGCCACACAAGCTCAGACGTACTACGTCCACCATATTACCAGCGTCCTGTGACGCAAGACGTCAGACCACCACCGTAAAAGTCCCACTATTCATTTAAAAGCTCTGTTTACTGACAGATTTAGATCTTTTTGTGACCCTGATCTGTGTTTTTGTCTGATTATGTATCAGATGGTGTGGAGCTGTAGATCAGAGAAGATGAAACGGGAGGAATGTAATCATTGTTTACCTCAGCAGTAGCACTAGCTTCTGTAGCGGCAGTTCACTAGCTGTAGCTACATACACACAGCCGACGTTCAGCTTTTCACTGTTTTTTTCCTCCACTTTGAATTCATCCGCGGCTCCAGGTGAATCATGGGATAGCACAGTGGGCTGTGTTCACCTACATAAACATGGCTGCCTATTCAGTAGGTCATCTGGGGACCGCTCGCCTACTACTCAATACCTACTTCAGACATACTAGCCACGCTCGCCTACTGATTTCACTACTGAGTATTCAGACATACTAGCCACGCTCGCCTACTGATTTCATTACTGAGTATTCAGACATACTAGCCACGCTCACCTACTGATTTCACTACTGAGTATTGAGACATACTAGCCGCGCTCGCCTACTGATTTACTACTGAGTATTCAGACATACTAGCCACGCTCGCCTACTGATTTCACTACTAAGTATTCGGACATACTAGCCGCGCTCGCCTACTGATTTCATCACAGAGTATTCAGACATACTAGCCGCGCTCGCCTACTGATTTCATTACTGAGTATTAGGACATACTAGCCGCGCTTGCCTACTGATTTCATTACTGAGTATTCAGACATACTAGCCGCGCTCGCCTACTGATTTCACTACTGAGTATTCAGACATACTAGCCGCACTTGCCTACTGATTTCACTACTGAGTATTCAGACATACTAGCCGCGCTCGCCTACTGATTTCATTACTGAGTATTAGGACATACTAGCCGCGCTCCCCTACTGATTTCATTACTGAGTATTCGGACATACTAGCCGCGCTCGCCTACTGATTTCATTACTGAGTATTCGGACATACTAGCCGCGCACGCCTACTGATTTCATTACTGAGTATTCGGACATACTAGCCGGACATACTAGCATACTAGCTCAGGAGGGGAAAAGGACTAAGCCCGCAAGAAACGCCGAACCTAGCCCCTCCCGGCGGAGGAAAACTTTTGAGGGGGCTGAAGATTGGTTCTTTTGCCGTCACTCAGCCAGGGCCTGCTGGTGCCATGGTCTTGACTGGTGATGCTGCAGCACCACCTGGGGTCTTGGAGGGCACCGGTATGGTAGCCACGGTCATTTCGGCGCCACCTGGTGTTCTAGAGACGTCAGGTGGAAAAGCCCCTGACCCAAGAGCCATGGCTACCTCCACTGATGTCGCTGGAGCCGGGCTCCAAAGCAGCAAGAGTCGCCGCCTCTGCGGGTGCCGACACTACGGGAGCCACCGCCTCCATGGGAATCCACGCTGCGGCTGCTGCCGCCTCCAAGGGTGTCGATGTGGTTTGCTCCGCCTCTTCCGAGGGTGCCAATGCTGCAGCTGCCGCCACCTCCGTGGATGTCATCGCGCCTCCGAGGGTGCCGACCTGTGGGCTCTGCTGCCAACGCTGCGACCACCTCCAAGGATATCATCACTGTGTGCTCCGCCGCCGCAGAGGACATCAACTTTAGTCTTGTGGAGAAAACAAGCCTTTCAGCAGACACTTCTTTCCACAGACTTCCTAGATGCTTCACTCTGTACAGTTGGGTTTAAAAAATTACTCAAATATACCTTGACATTAACATGAAAGTCACTTTTTATTGCCAATCCAATCGGCAAGCAGGAGGCCAAAGCAACAAAAATATTTCTCATGGACTGCACAGTATATTACCGAGCTCAATCATAACCTCTGGCCTTCCTCCAATCTTCACCCAAAGTACGCCCGTTTGTTTCTTTAATTACTTTCAGAATCTGTAATGCTGCCCTTAATGTTGGCGGGTCTCTGATGATGGATCCAGTGCAGTTTAGCATTCCGCTCAGTCCTGAAACTAGGCCCTTCCTCCCATACGGGTTAATAGCCAAGTGGCCCTGACCTTCCTCCGAGAGAGAGAAAAGAGCAAAGAAGCGTGGGAAATGTAGTTTCAGGTCCCACTAAATGGATTGTACCAGACAGTTCAATAGCTTCAAGACTGCCTGTGCTTGTAGTCATTAGCGAAGACATTGCGGCTTCCCTATCCGCACTGCAGGTCTAAATGAAGTTTTAAAGGTCTTGTTCGTGCCATTCCAACAACCCACTGATTCTGAAGAATGATTTCATTACTTCAAAATGTGTAGGCTTCTGCAGCCAAAAGAGCTCATGATTTTGAGACCTCATGCAGGTCTATAGAGCCACTGGAGAGGCAACGAGCTCATAATGGTCTTTAAATTAATGAATTGTCCATTTAACAGTCCGTACAGTTTCCAGGGAAGGTTATATCCCAGTAACCAGGTGAATTAAAATATGGGAGCAGAAGGAAGATCTAAGCTAGAATTAGAGTCCCAGCTGTGTCGAACCCCAAAGGCCCTTGTGCTTTTCGAAGCAATGCCATGGAAGATTCATCCTAAGGGGCTTACAACATTCCACAGTAAACTGAAATTAGCAACACAATGTGATGAGGTAGCTCTTTTGATGGTATTTCAAAGACGTATATGCGTCCTGTTGCAGAGATATCTACTGAAGGTACCATGCATCTCCAGCCTGTCCTGTCTCCTAATGCAACTTTGTACCTTAAAAGTCACTGTAGTGTTGAGTTTGCTCATTAGTCCAACATGAGAGGATGAAGAAGCAGCACCACTGTCCCTGCGGCGTATTCTAACCCTTTGTCAATCATGTTGACGCAGTGTGAGGGGCTATACATTTGCTTGCTTCTTGTGATATAGGGTGGGCACCACAACTATTTGTTTGGAGTATGAGTTTGACAGGTTGCGTCATCTTACAAATAGCTGAAAATAGAAAAAACTTGACAGAAATGTTTTTATATATGTGGTTCATTGTACCACATTCGTTTAAGGTCAGCATTTGAAATGTCATTTTGTGTCCAATCACCTTGAATTTAGTTTATTTTATTCAAATTATTGACTGAACGTTCCAGTTTTCAATCAGTAAAAACTATAATTGCATATTTTACTTTACTGACCTTAAAAAAGAAGACTCTGAGGGTTCCTCTCGGTAAAGAACCACTGATTGAAATGTTTATATGGAACCGAAAGAGCATCTAAAGAGACCTTCCTGCTAAAGTAGACAGCTCTACACGCCCGCCACGTCTAAAATATTTAACTAAAAACAAAAACTGTCTGATGAATTCTACTCACCGTTCACCAGAAGGTCAAAAACTGCGACCTCCCTTTCAGCACCCGTTGTGTTGGCCCTATACTGTCCCACCATCCCAAAGCTGTCCCATAGCTCTTTTGATGGTATTTCAAAGACATATATGCGTCCTGTTGCAGAGATATCTACTGAAGGTAGCATGCATCTCCAGCCTGTCCTGTCTCCTAATGCCACTTTGTACCTCAAGAGATGGTATTGAGTCACTGTAGTGTTGAGTATGCTCATTAGTCCAACATGAGAGGATGAAGAAGCAGCACCACTGCCCCCCGCGGCGCATTCTAACCTCTTGTCAATCATGTTGACAGTCCTGTTCTTGGTTAGATCGTTTAAAGACAGGTAGTAAATGAAATTAGTAGCAGTGCTATGCAAGGTTGGCTGAAGCTCTTGGCAAGGTCGCTTGTCTAATTCTCTCATTAGCAGTGCCGCCACCCACTCTCAGCAAGAAACTGCATTCAGCAGCAAAAAAAAGAATATATGTAATATAATAGCTGTAAAACAAGACTTTGCGTTGGGGTTGCTTTTAACCACTGAGGACCCTGTTGGAGAGTGAAGGGATCAATTCTATGCTGAACCCGCAACATTTCCTTTGGACTGGTAAAGAGTGCAGTGTGAGGGGCTGTGCATTTGCTTGCTTCTTGTGATAGGGGTGGGCACCACAGCTTTGTGGTGATGTGTCGCCCCCTATTTGCTTGGAGTATGAATTTGACAGGTTGCGTCATCTTACAAATTGCTGAAAATGCTAAAAACTTGACAGAAATGTTTTTATATATGTGGTTCATTGTACCACATTCGTTTAAGGTCAGCATATGAAATGTCCTTTTGTGTCCAATCACCTTGAATTTAGTTTATTTTACTCAAATTATTGACTGAAAGTTCCAGTTTTCAATCAGTAAAAACTATAATTGCATATTTTACTTTACTGACCTTAAAAAAGAAGACTCTGATGGTTCCTCTCGGTAAAGAACCACTGATTGAAATGTTTATATGCAACTGAAAGAGCATCTACAGAGACCTTCCTGCTAAAGTAGACAGCTCTACACGCCCGCCACGTCTAAAAAATATTTAACTAAAAACAAAAACTGTCTGATGAATTCTACTCATCGTTCACCAGAAGGTCAAAAACTGCGACCTCCCTTTCAGCACCCGTTGTGTTGGCCCTATACTGTCCCGCTGCAGGTCCCCTCTTAACTCCCCTATTAATTTCCAGTGGAGAGGTGGTGAGTTCTGCGGCCTGATAAGCACATGTTCCTGATGTTTCCGGCACAGACCAGGGGCTGGAGGTGGGTAGCGCGATTTCACAGTGTGTTCTGCGTCTCCGTGAGTGGTGGGT
This sequence comes from Megaleporinus macrocephalus, assembly GCA_021613375.1. NCBI lineage: Eukaryota > Metazoa > Chordata > Actinopteri > Characiformes > Anostomidae > Megaleporinus > Megaleporinus macrocephalus. The sequence continues at coordinate 29,264,691 of CM038714.1, forward strand.
TCATTAGCGCTAATGGCACATTAGATAAAAGTCAGGAGGAAATTGAGGCCCCGGGGTCTCCGGCGCGAGGGCAATTAAGAGAGCCGATCATGGTGTAAAAGCCGTTTTAACGTGCGCTGAATGCTCACTCACCTTTCACGCCGCGCGCCGTCACCCAGGGCACTGTGCGCCTGACACACCGACGGGTGGCGGGGATCTCCATTTGTTAAATCATTTCAGAGGGAGCACAGGGGAAGGAGAGAGAGAGAGAGAGAGAGAGAGAGAGAGAGAGAGAGAGAGAGAGAGAGAGAGAGAGAAAGAAAGAGAGAGAGATAGGAGAATGAAATAACACTCAGGTTTCGTCCTGATTTGTATGTCCTCACCCAGATTTCTCTGTCCTGATACAGGCCAGTATACCGAACACTGATTTGCCAGCTTGTTAGGTAGACATGCCTTACACATATTAACCTGGATGTTGCGGTACGGTGTATCAACTCCCTCCACCCGACCACTTTAAGACCAGCTGACCAAATTGGCTTTTTGGTGGTGGACCATTCTACAATGTTGGTGGGTCTATGTAAAGCACTGGACACTTAATGTTCATGCAATGCAGCTGTGCAAGGGATCTTCATCTGGCTTACTAATGAACCAATCATAACACAAATAACAACAACCAGAGCACACATCAGAGAGAATCAAGAACTCCAGTGAAGAAGTTCTCGATGCAAAATTTAATGCAGACTATACCAAAAAATCTGATCCCACATGGAGTTTATCAGCTTTGTGTTATGTACAAATGTTCCTTCATTCGGAAAGCAGTACAGCTCAACAGTCAGCCAAAACTTCACTCAAACTGCTAAAACTGCATCCAGCTCTTCTTTGAAGAAGACTTTAATGCTCTTTAAGACACAGTACACTGTAAACCCGGATAAGTTGACTGTACTTAAAGAGTTTAAGGCAATTGATTGCCCTAAAATATTTAAGTAATGCTACTAGAGAAAATCAAATGGTTTGAGTAAAATCAAACTTAAATGTCAAATAGACTGGAAGTAATCATTTGAGTTGAATACATTGAAATCTAAATTGTTGGTACTTAAAATAGTTTGTAAAATTAACCCTACTGACCATTTAATTCAACTCAACATTTGAATGATTTATGAGTTTTCTGTAATCAAAATTAGGTTGTGAAAAATTTTAAATAGTTTCCAGAAAAAGCTGATGTTTCCTGTGTCAAAAGAACACAAACAGCAGTCAAATTTAGTTTGATTTTATTTAAAATTATATCGCTGGGATCATCTAGGATGATCCTGACCCTTGAAGGGTTCAGTAGTGTCGATGACTGGTTTTGATTGGTCTAATTAGAATACTGTTTGACTTACAATAATTCTTAAATGCAGTTTACACATTGAAAAACATCAAAACAGCAGTTTTACATGACTTGAATATAATATTGGAAAACAACGTACCAAGTTCCAGAATGTGAAAAAGAGAGGGAACATGGCGGCTTGGTTAATTGTAGTCCTCTGTAGAAAAGAAAATAATGGGGAAAATGTCCACTGTAGAGAAATCCCAGGGCACTACAGTGTTTCTGTCAGAGAAAAAGAAGATAAACGCAGAAAACACCAAATCTCACAGTGAAAAATATACAAAGACTTCGAAACCTTTACAAGCTCCACTAAACAAACTCAAACTAGTCTTGAACTGACCAATGAGAGTCTGGCAAGGTGCTACAGGGACATGGTCCAAGATAAAACCTGATGTTTAAAGTTAGTTCAGCTTAAAAACATTAGCGTACTCAGTTATTCTTTCAAAACATTCTATTCTTAAAACATTTTAAGTAATGCAATTAAACTTTGGTTTTTAAGCAATCATTACCCAAACTCTTTACACAGAAACAAATCACAGGTTAACAGTGTAGGACTTAAAAATGACAGACAAATTTACAAAACCTCATTGCCTGGCTTTGAAATGCTGGCTTTAGCAGATCCCGTGCTAAAGTAGCAACACTTAGCTGATTGACTAATTCACTACATCTCAAGGATGTAGAAAACTTCAGTGACATTCAGTGTTTGTTAGCGGCATTATCTGCAGTGCTAAACTTAAGAAGCGATATTTCTTTATCAAGCATGTCTTGGCTGAGGAACTACATCTGTGGGAAGTGGGAAACTGTGTTTTGAGGGCGTGTTTAAGAAAAAGGAATTGGGTGACAATTAACATCCAGTATTTGTTCACAACATTAGTTTTGTAGCTTCTGCGTTAAACTAAAAAAGCAACACTTGTACACCAAACGTGTCTCAGCTGATTGACTACATTTGTGGGAATTGAAAAACTGCATTCAGTGGATGCGTTTGTTAGCTACTGGACTAAATCTGGACTCTAAATATGTCTCCACTTCATTTGGAACAAGTAAACTATTGCATTATTTTTTCATTATTATTTTCCCAAAACTATTCCAATTCATTACATTTTGTTTCATAAACAACCTAAATGGAGCTTTTTCTCTATGCTGTGGTATTAATATGTAGTATTTGGGTAGTATTCTGCTTCTAGCTTATATTCATCATACACTGTACTGCCAAAAGTATTCGCTTGTCTGTCTTCACACACATATGAACTTGAGTGACATCCCATTCTTAATCCATAGGCTTTAATATGATGTGAGCCCACCCTTTCCAGCTATAACAGTTTCATCTCTTCTGGCAAGGCTCTCCACACTGTTTAGAAGTGTGTTTATGGGAATGTTTGACCGTTCTACCAGAAGCGTGTTTGTGAGGTCAGACGTTAATGTTGGATGAGAATGATGATGACTCACAGTCTCCACTCTAATTCATCCCAAAGGTGTTTTATCAGGTTGAGGTCAGGACTCTGTGGAGGCCTGTGAAGTTCTTCCACACCAAACTCGCACACCCATGCCTTTATGGAGCTTGCTTTGTGCACTGGTGGGCAGTCATGTTGGAACAGGAAGGGGCCGTGCCCAAACTGTTCCCACAAAGTTTCTTGGTCTGCCAAAGCAGTAAGAGTTCCAAGCCCACCTAATGAAAAACTACCCCACACAATAATAATCCCCCCTCCACCAAACTTTACACTTGGCACAATGCAGTCAGACAAGTACCATTCTCCCAGCAGCCGCCAACCCCAAGACTTGTCCATTGGACTGACAGACGGAGAAGCATGATTGGTCACACCAGAGAACACTTCTCCACTGCTCTAGAGTCCAGTGGCCAGCTTGCTTTACACCACTTCATCCGACACTTGGTGAAGTAAGGCTTGGAGCCAAACTCCTGAAGAACAACCCCACACCATAAAAACAAAATGTAATTACAATACACAAATAAATAAATAAATTATATTGAAAATCTCCCAAAATATTGATTGGAGCTTTAGTTGTTTTGCAGCATTGACTTCACATTTGGCATCATGCTATAAAACGAATTACACTCTCGTGACAAATTTGTGATTCATGGTGCAGAAAAGTAAGAATGAGTCTAACACGCAAGCAAACACAGAAAGAAAAGAGATTTAAACAAAACAAATGACGAACATCATAACCATCCACAACTTTTCATAGTGTGCGTCGAAGTCAGTAAGTAAGAATCCTCTCCTCTAACCTCAGGCTAGATATGCTAGATTGCTACACTGGAGCAACTCTAGACCCAACATGCTGAGGGGTTATTGATCATGTGCCATCTCAGTCCCATGTTAGCCGAAGTTGATTTGATGTTTCCTGCGCAGACGTTTGTCAAGCCTCCCCCAGCTTTTGTTTGCCAAACTTCCAGAGAACATTTGGCACTCAATGAGCACACTTAGTCTTACGTGAGTTATGGTCGGAATTAGATGGGCCACATCTTCTCTAACGATGCCGTTTCTCTAACAGCAGGCGATGCTTTAAAAAAAAAAAAAAAAAAAGCTTACGCTCGGCAAAAAAAGCAGGGTTTTTTTTGAAAGAGAAGAAGGGAATATTGTTCTCGCGCTTGTCAGGGGTTATTTATGCATTGTTGAGACACTCATTAAAACGTTAGGCTGCAATTAAGAAAGCAAGCATAAATCTATCTGCAAGCGGATGTTAATTAGTTGCCTTGGTGATCACTCCTGGAGTTATCTTATCCTGCAATATTGTGATTATGTACCAATTTGCATATTTCCTCTCCTGAAACGCTATACTGTTTTTCAATGCCATGAGTAGACTGATAGGAGATTCTTTTCCATTAGAGCCTGAAACACAACCAACTCTCTTACTTTCAGACAACCGGATGTGAAAAATGGCGAGCTTGTTGGGAACGAACTTGGCATACAGTCCTATTGGTTGTTTTCTCTGTCTGCCTTTGACTGGGTTGATAAAAAGCTTGAGGGGTCATGCTCTATTTTTAACTGGACTCTAAAAAATAAACTATTAGGCCAACAAAACCCATTAAAGCAATGTTTTGCTTTAGTCTTCTTGAGTTTTTCTCAATTGCTGATAGTTTTGTTGGTCCATCACAGTTTTTTCAGCCATAACTGACAACATAAACACATATTTTTAAGTTGACTGCATATAATAAAAGCAATTATTTTAATTACGATGATCCAAGTTCTTTGTGTATACAGACCTTCAACACAACCGCACAGATAATTGTAGCAAAACAGCAAAATAGCTTTGTGGGTCATACATATGTTTTAACAGATATAACAATGATCTATGACAAACCTAGGGTGGCTAGTTGGTCTAATTAGCTCCTATTTATGTTCAAAGAAAAACAAGTATCTTCAAAAAATCTTAAAAAATTACAGTCTTCACATTCTTCACTTTCAATGTAAATCAAACAGAAATTTTAGTTTAGAAGTTTTAAATGAAGGCCATCTGAATGACTAAGTGAGTGAGAAACTCTGAATAAGGACTTTTTTAAGTTTATTTGATCTTAACCCAGGAATAATCCTGTTTTAAAAGTGGGCACCAAGTATCAATGAAAGTTTGATCATAAAGGCTCTCTGCTGCTTTCACTTTCAATCAATAGTTTGCAAGTTCTTACTGTGCCTTCAATATTTGGTACTGGTACAAGGGAAGATCCTCTTGGGCTGGAGTTCTGAGCAGCTTCTGCCTGCCTGATACCCTCTTTCATAAGTATGGTAGGACTGATACAGTGAGGAAAATAAGTATTTGAACACAGTTCTCCCACTTAGAAATCATGGAGGGGTCTGAAATGTTCATCTTAAGTGCATGTCCACTGCGAGAGACATAATCTAAAAAGAAAAATCCGGAAATCACAATGTATGATTTTTAAATAATTTATTTGTGTGTTACTGCTGCCAATCAGCTAAAATTCTGGCCCTCAAAGACCTGTTAGTCCACCTCTAAACAGTCCACCTCCACTACACTTATTATTCTAAATTAGAAGCACCTGTTTGAGGTCATTAGCTGCATAAACACACCTGTCCGCCCCACACAATCAGTAAGACTCCAACTACTAACATGGCAAAGACCAAAAAGCTGTCCAAAGACGCCACAGACAAAATTGTAGACCTCCACAAGGCTGGAAAGGGCTACAGAGCAATTGCCAAGCAGCTTGGTGAAAAAAGTTGGAACTATTTTTCTGGAGTGGCCTAACCAGTCTCCAGATCTAAACCCTAAAGAAAATCTTTGGAAGGAGCTCAAACTCCATGTTTCTCAGCGACGGCCCAAAAACCTGGCTGATCTGGAGAAGATCTGTGTGGAGGAATAGGCCAAAATCCCGGCTGCAGTGCAAACCTGGTGAAAAACTACAAGAAAAACGTTTGGCCTCTGTAATTGCAAACAAAGGCTACTGTACCAAATATTAAGATCACAGGTGTTCAAATACTTATTTGCATAAAAAATCATACATTGTAATTTCTGGAATTTTTTTCTAGATAATGTCACTCACAGTGGACATGCACCTAAGATGAAAATGTCAGACCCCTCCATGATTTCTAAGTGGGAGAACTTGCAAAGTGGCAGGGTCTTCAAATATTTATTTTCCTCACTGTATAGGACAGAGGAACAGGGAGCAGATGGGGTGGCAGTAGGAATTGCGAAATCTTCGTCACAGGAACAGAAGGTGAGTATGTGATATTCTAGGGTGTCAGACTGAAAGAAGGATGGGTTTTGGGCGTACCCCGCACTAAACATCAGTTATTGCATAATTCTGTATATAGAAGAGATTTAAACATTATATTTAACAGAACAAAATGCATAGAAGCTCCAATGACTTTATATGAGTTTATCGGTATTTATTATGTGCACTTTTGTCCCTTCATCACAGCCTCCTGTAGTGGGCATCTTCATTCTGGTATTTATGGCTGTGCATTTTGGCCTTTATGGTTTTGTTTCCCCTACAACCACAAAACTACATGTACTCACTGAGGGTAGACCCCCAAACACACCCACCCACACTCCTCAAGTCAAGTTTTTTTGTTTAGCACTTTTTACAACAATGTTGTGACAAAGCAGCTTTACAGGAGCTTAAAAGTACAAAAACATGAAATCACACACTTTATCCACTGTGAGCAAGCCAGAGGTGGCAAGAACAACTCCCTCAGAACTGGAGGAAGAAACCTTGGGAGGAACCAGACTCACAAGGGGAGACCCATCCTCCTCTGATTAAACAGTAGTTAGAGTTTATTAAACTAAAGCTGAAGCTTCCATGTTATGGCAGTTAATCTCTGGTACCATAGCCAAGGCAGTGGTGGTGGAGCAGCAGCAACAGCGCCTCCCTAAATGTGGTGCTTGTGTTGGGCTGTGGGGGAGCCTGAATGCAAAATGTTTGCCTAGAAGTGCCTCCAGGCCAGACCAGGCCAGCTAGCACAGGTTGGTGGTTTCTCCACTGCTGCCATGTCCCATAAAAGAGAATTCACTTAAAACACCATGTGTCCCATATCTTTTAACTAAACCAAAAACTATAGTGGCATCAGAATTGGGATCGCCCGCCAGCAGACTGGAGGAGAATGGTGCTACCACAAACAAGAACAACGAATAAGATGAAGCCCTGAAGAAGGAAAACTCAGCATGACGTGGACAGGCGATGAGGACAATGGAGGTAGCAGTGATGCAAGGACCAGCAACAGGGCCCAGCGGAGGACGGCAAAAGAAGCAGCAGCGAAGATCCACCAGCAGGGCAGCTTGGCAGTCTGGTGCCATTGGCCACAGCAATGCACAATATGTTTCCTGTGTCTACTTACTCTGCACTGTAGCCAAATACATATATCTGGGATAGCTAACTAGCATATAGGGTGGAAGTTAAAGCCCCTATTGAAATGACAGTCCTGGGGTGCGTTTCCCAAAACGTTCGTAACACTAAGTACTTCGTAACTTCATACTTAAGAACATTCTTAAAATTACGAATGTTTCCCGAAAGCCTTTATAACTAATGTGGTACGTAAAGTCGTTCGTAAATGTAGTCTGACTCACTCGTAACTGAGTGAGCTCTTCTTAACTCAAAGTTCAAGTGCAATTCTTTTTCAAAAACAAAAGAGGGCGCTAATCATCTTTTTAAAATGTGTTCTGTGCATGGACACTACACATATTTATACAAACATGTATTCATGAAGATTTAAAATAACTTTTGAAAGCGTAATTGAATCACGGAAATGACATCCAATGTCAACAAATATCATATCCAAGAGCTTGAATTAAATAAACAGTACACTACTAGATTAAACAGGTCCTAAGTTCAATACTGCGCATAAATGTACATTTTATTTTTTTTATTTCAAGGTTGGAATCATCCTAATCACATGAAACAAACAGTTTTGTTGATATACACATATAAATGTACGTATTTTTAATTAATTTTCTTCCAGTTACAGTGGTAGTAGTAATTTAATGCATGTATTATTTTCTAAAAAAAAAATTACACATTGGCTTACTAAGCTTGTTATCCCTTAAACAATCAAACTAAGTGATCAATTACATACACATATAAATTACCAATTGGAAGGCTGGCAAAGGTGAGTATGTGATAAACAGGCTCTTATGTTCCTAGCAATCTTCTCCCATTTCTGCTGTTTATCTTTAGAACTTCCCCGAGCTTTGGAAAATAGTATGTTTTTTGTTTTATTTTTACTTCTTTATTTTTTTCAAGCATTTGGCTTTTATTTCATCCTGAGAAAAATTGCGTTTGGGTGGCGGGTGTGCCGTGCTAGGAAGGTTAATCGTTTCAGCCAAAATGTACTACAGAGCGCCACAGGAGGTCATTCCTACCAGTGTCTATCAGACTTTATAACTCCTCTCTTAATGTACGACACCTTTCACATGTACAGTAATAACAATAGAACAATAATTTAATTTTGTGTGCAACAACTCAAATGTGCAATAACTTCTTACTTCTAAACTCTTTCTGCTGTATACAGTATATCTGTACTTATTATTATAGCCACAGTCACTTTACATTTTATTCTTCTGTTGTATTATAAGACTTTACTTATGTGCCACAGTCACTTTATATTTTATTATTCTATTGTATTATAAGACTTTATATATGTGTACATATTGCAAATTTCTTTTTTGTTGGAAATTATTATTAGAGTGTTCTTCTACTTAACTGGCTGCTACTGTAATAACGGCAATTTCCCCCTGGGATCAATAAAGTATTTCTGATTCTGATCGTGTGCCTATTTATAGGCTCAGCGTGCTATAGACAACAATTGCAAACTAAATGTTTTACATTTTTACATAAAAGTAATGTAAATCCTTATTTGTTGTTCTTTTTTATTATAATTATTTACATAGCAATACATTTGTGGCATAATAATGAGGAAACGTATGTAAGTCGGTGGTTCAGTTTAGAGATCGACCAATATATCTGGTCGATATTTGCCTTATTTTTATATATCAGCATAGGTCGATATCAGCGTTTCGCAGCGCCGATTTAAAGCCAGGCACATCCGCGGGCAGCCCTGTGTTATTGATGCAGTAAAACTTGCTGCTGCCGCACGTGAAGGACCACAGGCCGAAACCTTTGGAACTGATGTTTTTAATGAGGCGGTTACATGTTTCTACTTCCGGCTGTAGACGTGAACCAGAGCAGACGTTTTACTCCTTAGCTCCGGGAGTACACACATTAGCTGCGGGGCTAAAGCTAGCTGCTCTAGTGTAATACACATTAACACGTTACTGTTACACAGCGAGTCTCTCTGGAGCAGCCAGAGCTTCCCAGATATTACTCATCTTCCAGCACTCAAGCTAACTGCTCTAGTGTAATGCACACATTAGCTCCGGGGCTAAAGCTAACTGCTCTAGTGTAATACACATTAACACGTTACTGTTACACAGCGAGTCTCTCTGGAGCGGCCAGAGCTTCCCAGATATTACTCATCTTCCAGCACTCAAGCTAACTGCTCTAGTGTAATACACACATTAGCTCAGGCGCTAAAGCTAACTGCTCTAGTGTAATACACATTAACACGTTACTGTTACACAGCGAGTCTCTCTGGAGCGGCCAGAGCTTCACAGATATTACTCATCTTCCAGCAGTCAAGCTAACTGCTCTAGTGTAATACACACATTAGCTCCGGGGCTAAAGCTAACTGCTCTAGTGTAATACACACATTAGCTCCGGGGCTAAAGCTAACTGCTCTAGTGTAATACACATTAACACGTTACTGTTACACAGCTAGCCTCTCTGGAGCGGCCAGAGCTTCCCAGATATTACTCATCTTCCAGCACTCAAGCTAACTGCTCTAGTGTAATACACACATTAGCTCCGGTGCTAAAGCTAACTGCTCTAGTGTAATACACATTAACACGTTACTGTTACACAGTGAGTCTCTCTGGAGCGGCCAGAGCTTCACAGATATTACTCATCTTCCAGCAGTCAAGCTAACTGCTCTAGTGTAATACACACATTAGCTCCGGTGCTAAAGCTAACTGCTCTAGTGTAATACACACATTAGCTCCGGGGCTAAAGCTAACTGCTCTAGTGTAATACACATTAACACGTTACTTTTACACAGCGAGTCTCTCTGGAGCGGCCAGAGCTTCCCAGATATTACTCAGCTTCCAGCACTCGAGCTAAACGTAACTAAAGAAAACAGAACAGAGCATATCAGCATATCAGCGTCTCTTTCTCTCTCTCTCTCTCTCTCTCTCTCTCTTTCTCTCTCTCTCTTTCTCTCTCTCTTTCTCTCTCTCTCTCTCTCTCTTTCTCTCTCTCTCTCTCTCTCTCTCTCTTTCTCTCTCTCTCTTTCTCTCTCTCTCTTTCTCTCTCTCTCTCTCTCTCTCTTTCTCTCTCTCTCTTTCTCTCTCTCTTTCTCTCTCTCTCTCTCTCTCTCTCTCTTTCTCTCTCTCTCTCTCTCTCTCTCTTTCTCTCTCTCTCTTTCTCTCTCTCTCTTTCTCTCTCTCTTTCTCTCTCTCTCTCTCTCTCGCTGCATGAAGTGAGGCACTCTTTGTAACTGCAGTAAACATGTGGGCTGTGTGGAAGTATCTTTCAATGCACTTCCTAATATCTTGCTAGTTTTATGTATGAAGAGATGTATGTTACACTCTTTCAGCAGTAGTGTGGTCACACTGTATTTTTTGGGGGGGGCTGATAATATTTTTTCTTTTTCTTGTTAAGTCAGTATTCGATAAATGATGTTAAGTTCAGAAATGTTGTGCATCCACTTATTAGTACTAGTGAGACATTTCAGCAGCAAATAAAGCAGAAAACTTCTAGATATCGGTTCTAAAAATCAGCCAAAAAAAATCGGCAGCACATATCGGCCATCAGCTGACCTCTAAACATCAGCATCGGCTATAGAAAAACCTATATCGGTCGATCTCTAGTTCAGTTCTCCACTGGCAGTGCCTATTCAGCGCTGACACGGGGGCGGAGTCAACAAAGAGCTACTTAAAACCAGTTTGTAAGTTTGGAGACTAAGAAGGCTTTTGGGAAACACTCGCAAAATTGGGGTTCCTAAAGTTAAGTCGTTCTTAAAGCTGTTCGTAAATCACTAAGATCAATCATTATCTGGAAACGCACCCCTGGTTGGTAGGAGCCTCATTGTTTCTCAGTCTTTCTCTACATCTGAATGATCTTATACCTAATCTCCTGAATAACTTGACCTTAATGCTTGGTTTGACTAGATATGAAATAAACAAAAGGTGGTCTTGACTTTTGACCGGGACTGTTAAGACGACACTTGAATAACAGCATGGGTTTAGGAACGTGTGCTTGACTTCAGATGAATTAGCATATAACTTGAAGTAATGAGACTGTTTTGTTGTTTTTTAATACGAAGGTGACCACTTCGTCTGGAAACGTGAAGGTGACCACACTTCGTGTGCGATTGGCGGCCCCTGCCGGACAATAAGGCGACGTCATGTGCAGCACATAATGGGGGGCGGACGTATGCTCGAGGCTACGACTCGTGAGATCAGATGCACAGACATCACAGGATCATGATTCATACTGATGTCTCTCCGCAGTGGTCTTCAAATCCAACACTGCTACTCAAACAGCCTTTTCTTCTTCAGAGTCTGTAAAGATCTTGCACACTTCTTTGATTTCTGATCCTTCTGGATGCGTGTCCTTCAGCCAACAAACAGCATGATGAACTCCTGACACTCCTTACATAGAGAACTCCTGACTCTCCTCACTCAGAGAAAAAAAAAAGAAAGAGAGAACGACGGAAAGACAGAACAACCAACAACCTCTTATTCAAACCTGCTACACGCATTAACTCAAACACCTAGCATATCAGTGCACTTTCTAGAGACATTACCTCATCTCTAATGAGCTAATAACAGCAGTATTGAAGATTTTGAGTGGTCAGGTGTGGTCTTTTTGATATGGTTCTACTGGGGGAACCCTAGTTACTAGTTTTTAGGGGGATTATTTGTCCAAAGGTTCTCCTAATATGCTTGTTTCTTGCACATCTTCATATTGAAATAAACCATCCATCCATCATCTTTTTCTTTATCCCGCTAGCTGGGGTCACGGGGGGCTGCAGCCAATTCCAGCATCATCAGGCGAAGGCGGGGTACACCATGGACAGGTTGTCATTCATTGAAATAAACCATTTAAAAAATTCATAGGTTTTTATGTTCAATCCATAAATGTTGAAAAAAAAAATAAAGCTTAACATTATAACCTCACATTGGAGGTCTCCAGGCAGGCCCTGGCTAGAAGAGTAAAGCCCTTATATGTTGACAATGTTGTGAATTTTTTTCATACACACTATAGCGTTTATTCGATTACTATACTGTATTGTATGAGAGACAGGTGGGCAAAGAATGCCGCAGAGCTTGTGGGAAGGTCAGGGCTTTTTGGGACCCCCGCCATATAAGACTGGAATGTTACCTTTAGAATATCTAGTCGAGAACCATTGCCCACCCAGAGATAACGACTTGGCCAGGTGTACTGCAAGGGGCCAAAAGGAGCAGGAAGGCAGGCCTATGAAAGACAATGCAGCTGAGACATGATTGAGACCAGGGTAGATCAGGGTCTGCGAGCTCAGAGAAACGTTGGCACCACAATCTAACGAATAAAACTCTTTCTCTGAACTAGTCTCGCTCTTCATTCTGACGGCAAAAACAGTCATTTTGGCTACTGCTGCAAATAAATCCAGGTCTCTAATCAGCCTTGGCATCTTTTTTTACACGGCCATCATTAATGCTTTAATTAAACACCAGGAATTCACCCTCACAAACCAGTTTCACTGAAATGAAAACACTTCAATAGAGATCATCATCGCTGTCCAATGAAAACATTTATCTCTATTTTTTTAGATATTAGAAGTGCTCCAGAACTGCTTGGAATAAAAAACTTTTTACATTGACTTACATGGAAAGTTAAGAATGTTTTTTATGATTTTGAATTCTTTTAATTTTGGAGATTTTTTTGTTTTTCTTTGAACAGTGACCTTATGTTTTCTACAGAGAGCATAGAAATCTGGTGTTTTATCGTTTAAAAATACTAAACTAACAATTTATTCACATTATTATTATATAATCACTAGTATAGCTAATGTCAGCTAACATCAGCTAAAACAGGTGAAGTAATTGCACTTACCTGGTTTACCTCCGAGTGCACAGAGGCTCTTGAACACCTCTCGCTGGTTTCCTACACGCCCAGTCTTAAGATCCAGTCGTTGTATAAGTCTTCATCCCATAGTTGTGATAATCTTTAGGGGTGAAATGATCACTACAGATGGCGGAGTAAGAGGACTGTCCTATCCAATGTGTCTGTTTAAAGTTGACAGGTTTAGTCCACTTTCTGCATATTTTGGGGGTCTTTGCGTTGTTCGTGCACAGGGGTCCCATTGTACATCCAATTACTGCAGCCAAAAACAACAACACCTTTCTGTCATTCTGCATTCTGTATCTTCTAGTGTGTTGTTCACCATCTACGTCACACGAGTAACGTCTACTACAGTTTCCGATCAGCGGGCGGAGCTAAACAGACTTCTAAGTCGTATTCCTTGACTTTGCAAAAAATAAAACGTTTACTGATTTTTAATAATCACAAGTTAGGATCTCAAATTCTGCAATATTTACATGTTTGACATTTTCATACTACCAGTTTTAACAAAGACCCTGACATTCACCAACTCGCTCTCAGGTAAAAGTGCAAACATTAATAATCTTAAGAACACATCATCAATATGATGTAAACATTTTCTTAGGATCTCTCTTATGAACAAAAAATTCCGAAAAAGAAAAAAACTTATACAGATTGTTGAATGAAGCCCACTGATCTTTCTATCTTTAGCCTGGAATGTCATCCAGTTCCAACTTTGACTCCCAGAATAGGGTTTTGGCATGTTATGGCCCATTTCTACCCATAGTGGTCCTATGGTGGTCCATTTCCGTTAATGGAAAGGGCAGAAGGTGACTGAGATGTTTACGGCAACAGATGGCCTACAGTCAGTGTATCTTCATGGTGGGTGCATCTGATAAAACGGCCACCCAGTAAACTAGCAGCTCAGTGTCTGCAGACAGCTGTCCTTTATTAACTGCTTTATTTCTCCCATTAGCAGCTCATAAACTCAGACTTGCACACTGCATTACAGCTGCCACATATGCTTCACGTGTTTGTGATGCTTGCTCTCTTTCATATTTTATTGTTTATTGCGTCTAATTGGTCTGTCAGATCTGCTCTTATATCTGCCGTATCTGGTCCTTTTGGTATAGCAGCACTGAGCAGTTAGCCTCTGAATCCTGTTCTTTGACAAACACAGCATCCTGTATGGGAAACAATTGTATTCTTCTTTCCCTTCTACAGAAAACTTCTGTTGCAAAGCTCAAATTGCGTTTATGAATCTGTTCCATGAGAACATTTTCTCGTGTGTACAAATATCTTTGCTTTTATGGTGTGGTGGAAGGTAGAAAGTGATGTTCTACACAAGGAACTCAATCACTAACTTAAAATGAAAATCAACTTACCACATCCTCTACAGAGAACAACCTTAAACATGGTGTTTTGGTTCTATGTGCCAGAGGAGCATCTGGGGTTAGGGGGTGCGTCACTCAAGGGCTCTTCAGTTATGTCCTGGTGGTTTAGAGAATCGAACCAACAACCTTCCTTCAAGTAAGTATCCAGTTTTGGGATGCTCATTTGAAGGTTTTGAGGTGGTGCTGAAAGGAGGTCTAGTAAACTCACTGCTATACTGGACAATGCGGTACGGTACAGGAGCGGTACAGAAGATCGTTTGTACCAACAGCAATCACACTGTACAACACCTTATTACTGGGCCGAAACATTATTACTTACTGCACTAGCTGAACACCATCTTGACATTACTACATCTCTTACTATTATACTCTTATATGCACTGCCACTTCATACATGCGCCTCATATTGCACATTCATTTACTATATAGTTATTATATATATATATATATATATATATATATATATATATATATATATATATATATATATATATATACTTACTATATTGTCATATGACAAACTGCCACAGCATCTGCATAATATTTATGCGCCTTACTGCATGTTACATTTTAGTTCCATCTATCCATCCATCCATTATCTGCCGCTTAATCCCGCTCGTCGGGGTCACTGGGGGGCTGGAGTGAAGGCGGGGTACACCATGGACAGTTCGCCAGTCCATCGCATGGCCAACACTCTCGCACTTACACCTATGGGCAATTTAGAGTGGCCATCAACCTAACATGCATGTGTTTGGACTGTGGGAGGAAATTACTCAAGCACAATCCAAAATTGCAACTTTACAGGAGAGAACAAAAACCTACTGTACTTTCAATGCAAGTCAATGGAACCAGATTTTTTTCCATGCTGTTTTGGAGCACTTCTATTGGTCTATTCATCATGTTACACAATGTAAACGACCATTGGCGTGTTCAAATGATGTAGAAAACTCAAAATCGACAACAATAGATATACATGTTTTTCATTGGACAGCGTCGATATGTTTCTTTTATTTATGTACCTCTACATGTATGGGAGGTTATATGCTATTGCTTGCTTTTGGCCACAAGGCTGGTTGCCCACCTTCTAGCTAATGCCTGAACCTACGACTGCTGTGTACTGAATATAGGAATGCAGTCTATTTAATTTGCCTATTTGTTCTGTCATATTAGGCTTTTAGCTCAGTCTCACAACCTGTGTGCAGCAGTATCATTTTAAGAGACCACTTCTATCTTCAGAAGCTGTTTCTAATGTCCCGTCACGTACAGTTTGTAGTTTTTCTACATTGTCTATGAAACAACATCTTAAAAACTGAGGTGCAAAGCCAACACTTTGGCCATATTAGTTCTACCCCAAGGCAATAGAAATGCTGTTGCAGCAAATTAGGTGGTAGAAGGCAGGAAATGACTTTCTACATAAGGAACTTTATCATCAACTCCTAAACTCCTAAAACTCCCAAATTCCTATAGTCTGCATCATCTACCGTTGCTCAAAATCAGTTTAACCGAGTGAGAAAATTACATCCTCTACAGAGAAAAATCACTTCACTTCAGTCATATTCTGGTGGTTTAGGGAATCAAACCAGCAACCTTCAGGTCACAAGGCAGGCTCCCCTGCTTCCAGCCAATGCCTGAACCTAAGACTGTTGTATACTGAATATTGAAACGCAATCTATTTAGTTTGCCTTTTAGCTCAGTCTCTAGCTCACTTTAGCTCACTCACAATCTCTATGCAGCAGCATCATTTTAAGAAATCACTTCTACTAACTCAAAATTCCTGTAGTTTGTATCGTCTACGGTTGCTCAAAATCAGTTTAATCGGGTGAGAAAAGTTACATCCTTTTCACAGAACAACCTTAAACATGGCATTTTAACTATAGCACAAGTTCTGTGTGCCAGAGGAGCATTTGGGGTTGAGCTGTGTCACTCAAGGGCACTTCAGTCATGTTCTGGAGGTTTAGGGAATCGAACCAGCAACCTTCTGGTCACAAGGCTGGTTCCTCTCCTTCCAGCCAATGCCTAAACCTAAGACTGCTGTATACTGAATATAGGAACGCAGTGTCTGGTTATTATTTGTATTTGTTGTTGTGTTGTTTATGATTCTTGCTCCTCTTTCATATTTAGGTTGCCTATTTGTTCTGTCATATAGCCTTTGGGCTCAGTCTCACAATCTCTACACAGCATCATTTCAAGAAACCACTTGTTTCTGATGTCCCAGCATGTACAGTTTGTAGTTTTTCCACATTGTCTATGAAGCATCTTACAAAATGCGGTGCAAAGCTGACACTTTGAGCATATTAGTTCCACATTTTAAAAGATATGCTGTTGCAGAACCTCTTAGTGATGTGGTTGTGCCTTATAAGCCCAGACTTGTACATAGCATTACTGCAGCCACTTAAAAAAAAGATAAAGGAGTGAACATTTAATCTTTATTTTTCATCTATGACTGTTTTATTGCATCCATGTCTGTCTTATCTGTTCATATATTTGCCTGAAGTACAATCTTTTTTATGGTAGCATCATTTTGAACAGCTATCTTTAAAACCCTTGATGTGCACTCAGTACAGAAGAAACCAATTTCTGATGTTATTTCATGGAACAGTGTTGAATAAAGCACTTCTGCGGATGTGTTACAAAACAGAGGCCTAAAATCTGATTGGCTGAGCTGAGTCCAAAGCTGGTGTGTAACACTTTATTTTATATGCAATTATATGCATGACGGCCTCACAGTAACTGAACGTCATATAAAAGGATCCGGTCACTAAATACTACTGTTCTACTGTTTGCATGGACCACTGAGTGTATTATTAACACTAGTTAGAAGCTGGTTTTGTTGAGACTGAGTAGCTCACCTGTTATTTCCTTTACAGTGTTCCCCACAGTGCTTGATAGCAAATCAGCTGTAAAAAATATCTTTATTACTGATATTTTTCATCTTTCATTTAAAATATTAACAAGTTTTATAGTAATGAAAGAAAAAACGCACTCCAAATATTCTACCTAAGGTATTTTTCCCATATATATTTTATTATTTATTCATTTTATTAGTTTTAAAGTTCATTTATTAAGTTATGAGTTATTCAAAACACTTAAATGGTCAGATATTGCTTATTTTGTTTGATGAGGTATAAATATGAGCTGTCAGCACCTCTGAAAAGCCAAGACAATGTTAATTCTGGTCTGAGCTCTAGCTCTGTCACTCTGCCTGTGTGTCTCACTGCAGTCAGATTCTTATTCGACACCTTCAGGTTTCAGATTTTTTGCTGTTCCACCTTAAATTAGTGCCCCAATCTCTTCATTTCTTTGTGTTGAGAACATGTGACGCCACAGAGGACAACTGGGTTTGCTGTTCCAGTGTCTGCTTCAGTTGTCAGTTGTAAAAAGTAATTAATTATTCGACTCTTAAAAGGAGACCACAGCACAACTTCTGTTAAACCTCGCCACAATTTTGCAAATACATAATTCCACCAAAGATGTCGCCAATTCCCCAATTTTTACCAAAGACCCCAAAGAGTTAATACTGATTTAAAGCTGCACTATACACTACTGTGCACTACTGGTTTTTAGGCATGCAGTCTCTCTGTTTAAAAGCCTTTATCTTAGAAGTGAGTGTATCTTCTGCAGTTGATATTTTAATTCATATAATCAATTCAGATGGCACGGTGGTGTAGTGGTTAGTACGGTGGTGTAGTGGTTAGTATGGTGGTGTAGTGGTTAGTACGGTGGTGTAGTGGTTAGTACGGTGGTGTAGTGGTTAGTACGGTGGTGTAGTAGTTAGTACGGTGGTGTAATGGTTAGTATGGTGGTGTAGTGGTTAGTACGGTGGTGTAGTAGTTAGTATGGTGGTGTAGTGGTTAGCACGGTGGTGTAGTGGTTAGTATGGTGGTGTAGTGGTTAGTATGGTGGTGTAGTAGTTAGTATGGTGGTGTAGTGGTTAGTATGGTGGTGTAGTGGTTAGTATGGTGGTGTAGTAGTTAGTACGGTGGTGTAATGGTTAGTATGGTAGTGTAGTGGTTAGTACGGTGGTGTAGTGGTTAGTACGGTGGTGTAGTGGTTAGGATGGTGGTGTAGTGGTTAGTACAGTGGTGTAGTGGTTAGTACGGTGGTGTCGTGGTTAGTACGGTGGTGTAGTAGTTAGTATGGTGGTGTAGTGGTTAGTACGGTGGTGTAGTGGTTAGTATGGTGGTGTAGTGGTTAGTATGGTGGTGTAATGGTTAGTATGGTGATGTAGTGGTTAGTATGGTGGTGTAGTAGTTAGTACGGTGGTGTAGTGGTTAGTATGGTGGTGTAGTGGTTAGTATGGTGGTGTAGTAGTTAGTACGGTGGTGTAGTGGTTAGTATGGTGGTGTAATGGTTAGTATGGTGGTGTAGTGGTTAGTACGGTGGTGTAGTGGTTAGGATGGTGGTGTAGTGGTTAGTACGGTGGTGTCGTGGTTAGTACGGTGGTGTAGTAGTTAGTATGGTGGTGTAGTGGTTAGTACGGTGATGTAGTAGTTAGTATGGTGGTGTAGTGGTTAGCACGGTGGTGTAGTGGTTAGCACTGTCGCCTCACAGTAAGATGATCTGGGTTGGATTCCCGGAATGTGTGTAATGTGTATGTTCTCCTCGTGCTTGAGTGGGTTCCTCCGGGTACTCCAGTTTCCTCCCACAGTCCAAACACATGCATGTTAGGTGGATTAGTTGCTCTAATTTGCCCGTAGGTGTGAGTGTGTGTGCATGAGTGAGTGTGTGCTGGCCATGTGATAGACTGCCGATCTGTATGGATGTATGTGAGTGTTTCACTGACCCCTAGTGTGTGTGTTCACCACT
This sequence comes from Megaleporinus macrocephalus, assembly GCA_021613375.1. Taxonomy (NCBI): domain Eukaryota; kingdom Metazoa; phylum Chordata; class Actinopteri; order Characiformes; family Anostomidae; genus Megaleporinus; species Megaleporinus macrocephalus. The sequence continues at coordinate 29,283,838 of CM038714.1, forward strand.
GCCCACAACTTCAGGCAAGTGTGCTCAATGCCAACTAATGTTTGTTTGTTAACTAGTGTACGTATGTGAGTATTTCACTCCCCCCTAGTGTGTGTGTGTGTATGTGAGTGTTTCACTCCCCTCTAGTATATGTGTTCACTAGTGTGTGTGTGTATGTGGATGTTTCACTGCCCCATAGTGTGTGTGTTTACCACTACCCACCTCTCCAGGCAAGTGTGCTCACTGCCAACTAATGCGTGTGTGTTGACTTGTGTTTGTGTATGAGGGTGTTTCAATGCCCTGTAGTGTGTGTGTTCACAAGGGTGTGTGTATGAAGGTGTTTCACTGCCCCCTGGTGTGTGTGTTCACTAGTGTGTGTGTGTGAGTGTTTCACTGCTCAGATGGGTGCAAACACAAATGGCTAATAGTTTTAAATTCTGAACAGACATTAAAGAATGCAGTTACACTTCTCCGCCAGAGGGGTCGCCAAATCCCGACTGTAGAAATGCGTTTAAATGTTTTATTGTACTGTTGGTTATTTTATCATATGTTGTCATAAGAGCTGCTTGTCATAAAAGCAATAAGTCACCATGTGTTACAGGGATTTTACCACAGGATGGGAGATTTGCTACACGCCGTGCTTAAGAACGTTCCCTCTCCACGATAAAATCACAGTGATGCACGACCTCTGCAGACTCATTGCTTTATTTTACCTTGTGAAGTGTGATTGTAGCTATAGTCATAACCTCTCGGCACATTATAGGTGCCGCATACTGTTCGCATTATCTGTCTGTCAGACATATTTATGATCATTGTATCTCTTCATCGTGCGTTGTTTATTGCACCTATTTGTTCTGTCGTATCCATTCTTCCATATCTCAATAGCTTTTGATAGCACCATTTGGAGCCATTATTTGATAGTTACATTCAAAATCCCTTGTCTCTGATGTTGCATCCTGTGTAGTCGGTGGTCCCCAATTGTTATTTCTTTTCACAATCTGTACTTTTGGCCAGATTAGGTGGTACTTTGCACCTCATGAGACTTGCGCACTACATTACAGCTGTCACATATGGTTTTCGTCTCTGAGACATGGCCGTGATCTTGATCGCTTTCATCTTTTGATGTTTACTGCATCTGATTGCTCCCTCCATCATGTCCATTCTCGCATCTGTCCTACAGTTTTGAGGGTCGTGACAAAATCTTCTGATTATTATTTTGGTTCCCTGGCACACAATTTCACTCCAGCCCCTTTTGCGAACCTCCCATTTTGACCATATCAAGTGGTGCTCGGCGTTGTGCCAACGCACCCCTCCATTGGCGTCCGGTACAAGCGATAACCCTCCAGTGACACTCCTGCATTGCCTCTTATCACCTCTCGAAAAAGCCCAGTGATTTGCCAGCGTCCTTGAGGCTGCTGCCCAGAGGTGAGCCGCAGCGCCATTTTCACACTCCAGCTCTGAAGCCCACTTAGCGAAGTTCCCTCTCCCTGGCGAACGTGCCTTCGCACGCTGCTCCATGCTCCACAGCAGGCCCACATTCATCACAGAGCCCGCCGACGTCGTTATTTCCCAGGCAAGGCGCGTTCCGGGCCCGTCATGGATGTAACCGGCGAGAAGTCTGAAGGAGCCCGAGCAGGCTGTGGACGGGGGCCCTGCTGTGTTTTAGAAAGGCGTCAGGCTGCAGCGAGGCGGAGAGTGTTTGCGAAATTAAAACGCACTGATGCAAAAATGCCACGCCAGCCCGAGCAAGAGACTGAGGGGCATTTACTCGGCGCTAAACACCCGCTCTGCCTGAGCAACGCAGGGGGAAAACTTTCTTAGTGATGAAGAAGCTAGGGAGGAGAACGTGTGTATATATATATATATATATATTGTTGTAACAAAACATTATTGGGAGATTATACAGGACATTGCTGTCGCTGTCTAACCAGATCTCCAGAACATAAACAGAGACCCTTCCCACCCCCACCATGGGCTGCTCTCGCTGCTGGCCTCTGGAAGGAGGTTCCAAGTCTTCGAAGCAGAACAGCCAGGTTCAAAAACAGCTTCTTCCCATATGCCATTAGACTGTTGAACTCTGAACAATGCTGCTACTCCATACCATGCAGCTCCAGTGCAGTACAATATATTGTGTATAAAACTCATTTAACATTTATCTATCTGGTGATATACGTGTTTTACATATGCACTACAAATGCACTACATTGCACTTTTTGCACTTTTGCACTACATTCTATTATGTAAAATGTCTTATTCCTGATCTACCCTGACCCAAAGCAATGTAATTTTGTTCCAATGCACACTGTACAGTGTAAATTTAGATGACAAAAGAGTTGGACTATGTCTATGTCTATGTCTTGTATCCCCAAGAACTTCACAGGAGAAGGAGAAAGACTACTTTTAATGCAAGTCAATGCAACCAAAGGAATCCAAGGATTTTTGGGCCATTTCTTTTGGTCCATTCATCTTCAAATGTGCACACAATGTAAATATAGAAACACTTTTTTTTTAATAGAATTAAATAAAAATAATTAATAATGCATCAGAACACAAAAAAGGCAAACGTTAACATTCTTCTCTGTATTACACATATAGAACAATTTTTTACATTTGAATTGCCGATGCTTTAGCTGACGTTATCGAGTTTTTAAATAGGACGACAACCAAATAATGGAAAATGCAACGGAGTGGAAAACCTGGACTGGAACAGGGGTAACCTGAACACGAACTATAATAGAATAAAAAACACAGCAGACACATTCGGACACACAGAGACAAGAAAACCCATAACAGGTTGCTATCACAACAAACAACCACAAACTATAATTCTACAACCTGATTTAAAAGAAATGGGGATGCAATAAAAACAGAAAGTAATGACATACAAATCATTTAAAGCCTGTACTCAATTGAAAGTTTAATTCAAGTGACATGTTTTTGAAACCATGAACATTTTGAATTTGATGCTGTCAACACATTTGAAAAAGTACAGTATATGTATATGGTATATTTTTAAGTATATATGAATTACTGTATAGAAAGAAGTGTTTTATTCTCTTTGGCTCACATCAAGCCAGTATGTATTGTCCTACCTCAAAAGTACAATTGTGAACATTAAAACATGTAAAATGACTGTTTTAGTGAAAATAATAAGACAATAAATTCAAAAGTGTCTTAATATTTGCTTGCATTCATTTAGTTAGATTGTAATGGCTTAGTTTAAACTGAACAGAAACTGAACAGAACTGAACTGGACTGAATTGAACTCAGGGCTTTGGGTTTTCTAGGTCATGATGTCTCAAAAGAAGCTCCTAGAAACTTTCACGAGTGTAAAGTCTTATGAGTTTTTCTTTGTTTAATAAGTTAAAGATTAGTTAGGATCCACGAAAGGGACCACCTGTACCCCCGGTCCCCATTGGAGAGCGGGTGCATTAATCTGCATGTCAGAATCTTCCCAAAAAAATAAATGAATAAAAAATAAGAGAAAAGAAAAGGACGGGAGGAAAAGACATATAATTTTATGTTCATTAAGAATTTATTAGCAGCTGCTAAATGAAATCACATCAGAATCACAATCAGAGGAGCGTGCGTGACTCTCGGATTAATTAAAAGGAAAGTAAACTACAGAAACAAATTTTCTCGGCTGGTCCTAATTTTAACCACTGAATAAATTATTCAGATATACGACTTTCATTAGGCTGCGTGCAGAGGAAGAAACCACTGAACCTTAAAATCACTTCACTCTCACCGTTCCTTTAGTCGCGTTCAGTGTGCTCGGCTTGTTACTTCACATTATGCTGTGCATTCAGTGCTAAGCCAGCGTTTGACACTGGATTAGCACAGAGGCGGCCAAACGAGACAGGTGGGCAATACGATGATATTATCATTGTGATAAATAAGCCATCATATGCTTTTCTGCATATGAGTATTAAGTACTTCTATAACACTGAACAGCTGTATCTAGTAAACAAACACAGATTTAGAACAGTAGTTGATATCCGCCATTGCTTCAAGCCTTCAGTTCATTACTAGCCTGACAACAGTGGTCTGCACAGGGTGGGTTCACATGCGGGTGCTGCATGATCTGCCAAATAAGCCATTGTTGCAGGTAAACAGCTGACAGGCGGTTGGCTTGAGTGGGTAGGTATTATAATGGTGCCGAGTGGGCTGGTCTCAGTACTAGATACATAACATCCAGTAAATAACTTCTGCACAAACCTACTCTTACTTTTCCTTCAACAACTGTTTTTTTTTCTTTTCTTTATACCAGAGTTGTGGTATTTCGCAGCATCTGTTTTGAATTTAATTTAACTGACTTGTGGACGTCTGGTGGAGTAATTAGCTAATAATATAATGCTGACACAAATAAAAAACAATGATAGTATCAAATTTAAGATGCTAGGCTGGAGTGAATTACAGCCAACACAGGTGAGAGTTGATGAGGACCCCATGTATAACACACTGAACTGAACTGATCTCAGGGCTTTGGGTTCTTTAGGTCATGATGTCTCTAAAGAAGCTTCTAAAAGACGTTCACAAGTATCTGTGAGTTTATCTTTGTTTAATAAGTTAAAGATTAGTTAGGATCTATAGGAGGAATCACCTGTACCCCTGGTCCCCATTGGAAAGCTGATGCATTTATCTGCATGTCAGAATGTCCCAAAAAAATACTGTGGTGGGTTGGGTGGACCTCCATAACATCTAGTAAGTAACTTTTCCACAACAATAGTTTTTTGGGTTTTTTTTTCATTAAATCAGCGCTGTAGTACGCCGCAGCATCTATTTTGCCTTTAATTTAACTGACTTGTGGATGTCTGGTTGCGTAATTAGCTAATAATATAATGCTAACACAAATAAAAAATGATGATAGTATCAAATTCAAACTGCGAGGCTGGAGTGGATTACAGCCAACACAGGTGAGAGTTGATGAGGATCCCATGCATAACCCACTGAACTAAACTGAGAGCTTTGAATTTTTTTAGGTCTCTGAAGAAGCTTCTAAAGGAGTTTTACAAGTATAAAATCTTATGAGTTTTTATTTGTTTAATAAGTTAAAGATTAGTTAGGATCTATAAGAGGGATCACCTGTACCCCTGGTCCCCATTGGAAAGCTGGTGCATTAATCTGCATGTCAGAATCTCCCAAAAAATACTATGGTGGGCTGGGTGGACCTCCATAACATCCAGTAAATAACTTTTGCACAAACATACTCTTACTTTTCCACAACAATTGTTTTTTTCTTTTCTTTAAATAGGCACTGTAGTACGCCGTAGCATCTATTTTGGTTTAGTTTAAGATGACTCATGGATGTCTTGTTTAGTAATTAGTTAATAATATAATGCTGACACAAATAAAGCTGACGATAGTATTAAATTCAAGCTGCTAGGCCGTTTTCATGCTTGGCTGTGCTGCCCACTAGGCCTTTACATGTCTAATAAGTTTTTCTTTGTTTAATTAGTTAAGGATTAGTTAGGATCTACAGAAGGGACCATCTGTACCCCTGGTCCCCATTGAAAAGCTGCTGCATTCATTTGCATGTCAGAATCTCTCTATTGCGGGCAGATAAAAATGATATTAGTATTGAATTGTCTTGGCTTGTGTTGCTCACTCGACTATCACCTGACGTGAGGCTCTTTGTTTGGTGCACCAGTAAAGTGGATTACAGCCAATACAGGTTAGACTGGTGCGGATGGGCAGATGTACAGTAGAAGCTGCAAGGTTTTGGTGAAGAATCACTCTAGATTTTGCAGACATAGGTGAGCATGATCTGTGTTTGAATTAGACGTGTACAGGCATTAATAATCAGGCCCACAGATCTCTACCAGCCAGGGTTTGCCACAGAAAGATGTAACTGTTGACTCTTGGTGCGTTCGAAATCGCCTACTAGTCAGTAGGTACTAGATTAGAGTCAGTACGTGCTGCTCGAGCAGGAGACTAGTAGGTAATTTCAGTAGGTGAGTTTTAGTAGCCACACAAGCTCGGATGTACTACGTCCGCCATATTGCCAGCGTCCTGTGACGCAAGACGTCAGACCACCACCGTAAAAGTCCTGCTATTCCTTTAAAAGTTATGTTTACTGATAGATTTAGATCTTTTTGTGACACTGATCTGTGTTTTTATCTGAATATGTACTCAGAGGGTGAAGAAACGGGAGGAATGTAATCATTGTCTACCTCAGCAGTAGCGCTAGCTTCTGTAGCGGCAGTTCACTAGCCGTAGCTATGTACACACAGCCGACGTTCAGCTTTTTTTCCCGTTTTGAATTCATCCACGGCTCCAGGTGAATCATGGGATACCGCAGTGTGCTGTGTTCGCCTACATAAAAATGGCTGCCGATTCAGTAGGTCATCCGGATACCGTTCACCTACTACTCGATGCCTACTGAGTATTCAGACATACAAGCCGCACTCGCCTACTGATTTCACTACTGAGTAGTAGGCAAGTAGACGATTTCGGACGCACCATCTGTTTGTTAGAGCATGTAGTTTTCTACTCATCCAAAGCTGAAACCCACTCATAACATTCTTCAAGCATAACACTCTTAAAGCATAACACTCTTAAAGCATAACACTCAAAGCTAAAATAGGCTTTGCAAAAATTTGAAAGCAAATATCTTGTTACTTCAATGCAATGCGAGTCAATAAAGATAAGACATAAATGACACATTAATATTTTACCTGCACTACTGTCATGGCAGCTTGCTTTTATCTATGATGATGATTTTATTTTTGTGTTAATCTCAGCTGTCAGATTTCATTTCAGTCTTTCTTCAGGTCTGCCCATGCCAGTATGCTTTAGCCTTGGATGATCAGGTTTAGGTTTTTAGGCTGCTGTGCTTTTTTCCTCACATTTATACCCGCCAGCTGTCTGATTGTAACTTATCTAGTTCTGATGTTTTCAGTGTGTGTTAAGCAGATGAGTGTTTTATATAGTGCTGCAGTGTTATATTTATGGAAATGCAGTTACAGCATGTGGGGAAAAACATGTTCAAGCATTTTGTGAAAGTATTTTTGTAAAATATGATTTTCAATTTCTTTGTTAAATAAATAATGTGACATTAAAAAGTTTTATGTAAAGTTTTAATCACTTCGGAACATTATTATATTTTAAAAGATATTTTTTTCCAGGTTTTACTTTTAGCAAATCTTTATTTTTTAAAATATTCCAATAGTATTAATACAGTAAGTATTGTTATTACATATGTCAGTGTGTTCATTTAACCTTTTCCAAGCTTCTCCTTGTGGAAACAACCCAGTTTTATTTACAGTTCTCATCTAATACCTGCTTCGACTGCTCAGTACTTCATTAAGCTAAATCAAGATTGCTGCTGAAGGAACTGAATACATTCATACAATGTCTGGGGCGTCCAGGAGAAATCTGGAACTACACTTTGTTCTTCAAACTGGAGCTCAAGATATGATCTACATCTTTCACAATAAGATATTCATGTCACTTTGCATTGTATGTATGATTATTTACATCTGTTCTAGTGATATCTGGTGTTCTTACTGGTAAACATACACTTATAAAGGCTTTTAATGAGTTTAGGTGCTAAAGACTTCTGCACAGTAGTGTATGTGAACATATGGACTGTATGGGTGAGTAGTGAGTGGTATATTTATAACTTCACACTTTATTTTTAAAAAGCGTTATGCTGTTTTGTAACAGTAATGAAAATGATCTGCGGTGAGTATTGCATGATGTCATCCTTTTCATACTTTGAGGCTTTGAAGGTTCGCCAGTCCTCACTCTCCCTAATCCTTCTCTCTCTCTCTCTCTCCCTCTCTCTGGGCAATGTCACCTCTGTGCATGTTCCTGGTGCATTGCTGGCAGGTCTGACTGAGTCACAAGGTGTCACTTTAGCCCCACTGTCGCACCAGCTGCTCCAATCAGCCCGATTAGCTGCCACTCGTGTCTCAGAGCCACTGGAGAGGACAGGGCACCTCTGGCTTTTCCTGCCCCTATACGGACCACTCGGGTGTATATCATAAACATCTTTGAATGGGAGGCAGCCAGAATGACAGCATGGCCTAAAAAGATTAATATTCACATTAAAACTTTAGATTTTTACATACTGTACTAATATCATAACTAAAACTTCATATCCCTACAATTATATCAAGGCAAAGCCAAAACAATCCCAACTGTAATGCAATGAGATTATGGACCATTCATCATGAAATGCTTCTGTTGAAGCTTATTTCTTGTTTATATAAAATGAGAACAACTAAAAAGGGGGGTAATTTATTTTCTATCTAGCATTTGAGTAAATTCAGCTTTCTAGCTGTTAAGATGAATTAATAAAGTAAAAATATTATAAGTGTTAGTAGTATAATAGTGCAATACATGGGCTTTAGTAGTGTGAATTCTATGCAATATGTAATATACTGTACAACAGCCCCTTTATGTATTACTTTCCAGTCAAAATATTAATTAATAAACTGCAAGGATATTATTTCAGTTTTTAAACCTAAGTCTTGTTATTTATGAACACTATTTATATGAATAAATCAGTTGCCACTATTTAATAACAGTATGTTTGTGTGGTATCACAAAAAGTTATATCACTAAGACAATTAGAAAAGTTAAAAATGCAATAGTCTGGCCCAAATGCATGTCAGGTTTTAAACCTGTGCCTATGCAGGCTTATACATTTTAAATCGAATTATTCAGCAAACGCTACTAATATTATTAATGCTATTAATTACTATGTAAGTATTGTGTAGTTAGATAATTGTGTGTCAAATACGGGGTAAGGGGTTTGGTAGATAAATGTATTGTGAAATTAGGCTGAAAAATATATGCTCACCAACAAATTACAAATAAGCAATAGTAAACTGGTATTAGAGACCTTAAAAAGAAGGTGTGTGGCTTTGGTTAGGGTGACATACAGGTCACTGTTGGGGTTGAGATGCTAATAAAGGTGGAACTGTTCTTCTCTTCAGTCTTAAATGTTGAGTGAAGTCTGCTGTCCAAGGTTTGAGAAACTGTCCAGAGTAAAAGAGCACAGTTTGAATTGAAGTTGTCTGGGACCATGTTAAAGATGGCAGCATTGAAGTTGGCTTCCCATTCGCCAGACTTTGTTTTAGGAATTAATGGTTCCACCATAAAATGGTGGGATGGTTACATTCTGGCTTCTGCACTAGTGGTAGCATTTAAGGTGGACTGGTGAAAAGAAAGCCAATTTCAGCCTTGATTTAAAGATCAACCAGAACATCAAGCTTGTATTGCTGACAGTTGGGTTCCTTGGACAGAGTATGAAAAGTCCTGAAATTGCTTTCACAGCCTGGAATGATAGATCTCTCCACATAGTCTTTCATTTGTGTTGATGTTGTCATATGTAAGTAAATGTGGGGGTGTAACTACTAATAAGTCAATACTGTTATATAACATTACCTAACATTGTGTACTGTGTGGGATTTTGGAATTGGGCTGACCTCTTCGATTAGGATTTAAAGGAAGAGACAACAGTGTTTGAGGTTGATGGTACATCAGTTCTGTGTGCCGAGCTCTCCTTACTCAACTACGGCAATGTTTGAAGTACCATCATCGTTTCTAGCTGTTCTTCAGCTAGCTGCTTTGCATAGCCGAGAGCCTGTTATAAACCTTGATTCAGGCTGAAGAGCTGAACGTCATTATACTGACCCCCAGTCAGCAGTTACAGGCGGCAAAGAGGTGCCCTTGACGAGCCCACAAAGTAGACAGTTGAGTCTGATCCCAGCGCAGGCCGCATCCCCATCCTCTGAGACGAAAGGTTACAAGCCTGAAAAGGGGTTGGAGCGGCGACGCTCGCTTGAAAGGCTTCCTGTGGTGAAAATTAGGCTTTTATTTTCTCTTCTTTTTGATCCCTACCTGTCTAGTTGTAGTCAATGCTTCAAGGGTCAGTGCACTGGCGCTCCATCTGTAGTGTCAACGAGGAGTGCAAGTATTTTGCAAGTATTTTTTTTTTCATGTGCAAATGTTTTATCGGCATCGCAGATTTATTTTGGTTACACGTTTGAAACCCATTTGACAACATGACGTCGAGCGAGTTAACACGGGTTGAGGTTTTCAAAAAGCACGTCCCCGGCTGCCTGCTGAGCAAAGTGGTGTCTTTAAGTCCTAAATGACAGAAAGAGAAATCATCCCAAGTCCTGCTGATAAAGGCTGGAGCGACACAACTACCAAAACACAGTGATATCAAAGCTGTGGGGATTTAAAAAAAAGCCTTTGTAGACCAACGTAAGTGAAAGGAACATGATACACGATGAGAAAGAGTAAGAAAGAGAGAGAGGGAGGGAGAGGGATGGTGTTGTCAGAGTAAACATCAAGCCGTGTAGCTTAAATTATTGTTCCACCACATATAAGCTCAGAAATGAATGTGATTTCTCTGCGGAATTCTGTATATGAGGGGAAATAAATTAGATTTGGGTTCAGTACTGGAAGAGTTCATTACTGCAGTACAGGCACAAATCTCCCAGCTTATCGTTCTCATTTCGCACAAAAGCTAAAAATAAAAGACACCAGAATATCTTACGACCGTTTTACATAACGGTACAGATGCGGCACGGCGCAAACCTGAATCTGGTGTCAAATTCTATTGAATGTTATTACAGTTATTCTTCGGTTGGAATCTGCAGGATGCGCTCAGCTCCCCACCAGTAACAGTGTTTATCACTGTACTGAAAGCCCCTTCATTTATTTAATTCCTCTCAAAACAGCCCTTAAGTGTAAGCTTGTTAGTTTTTTTTCAGACATACATTACTGTGTAAAAGTCTTAGGCACCTAAGCTCATTGTTGAAAAGCCAGAAATATCATTAGAACAGATGGGAGTAAGAATAAATACAATACAAAGTAACATGAATATCTTATTGTGAGAGAAGTAGATCATATCTTGAGCTTCAGTTTAAAGAACAAAGTGTAGTTCCAGATTTCTCCTGGACGCCCCAGACATTGTATGAATGTATTCAGTTCCTTCAGCAGCAATCTTGATTTGGCTTAACCCCCTTATTATTTTAGTGGTCATTTTGGCCCCTTTCCACTTGGAGCTGTCAGAAATGCCTGTTACCCACCCTGAAGAAAATGTGTATTAAATACATGTCATATATCCCCTATGTTCGTATATTTTATTTTTCTAAATCTGCTGAGAATTTATTACTAAGTTACTGTTTTGGCTTGACCGTTTAAGAAAATGTATACTATGCGGGTCAGTTGGACCAGTTATCTGTTTAACATAATAAGAGGGTTAATGAAGTACTGAGCAGTTAAAGCAGGTATTAGATGAGAACTGTTAATAATACTGGGTTGTTTCCACAAGGAGAAGCTTGGAAAGGGTTAAATAAACACACTAACGTATGTAAAAGCACAACTTACTCTATTTATACTGTTTGAATATTTAATATAAGGAGCATGTCGCCAAGCAAATAAAAGCTTCCTGTCTGGAAAAAAATGAATTGTTAAATATAATAATGTCCCCAAAACCTTTGCACAGTATTGTAAAGGTTTAGACAAAAGATAATCTTCTTGTATAAGAAAGACAAAAGCTAAAGGAAAATAACACAGTGATTCACAAAGTGATTTCTAACAGCAGCCAGAGTTTACATCAAACGTTTCTCAAATGTTATATACTCTTGTGAAACTTTTTGGCAGGAAAAAACAGCAGCAGGTGAGTCCATGATAAAACTAATATAAAGACGAAAGGCAAAACTCACAGGCAAAGATACTGAGCCGAACAATGCTGGATAAATAGAGAAGACAAATAAAGCAGACTATATATATTTCAATGTGCCAGACAGAGGCTAGAAGCAAGGGCCTATAAATACACAAGGGCAGGCAAGGAACATCTGAGAAGGTGAGCCACAAACTAGGAACAGGTGAGGGGTGGGGCAGGAGGTCAGATATAAGGAGGAGGTAAGAATCAAAACAAACAGAAGCACATGGGAATGACAAACAGACTACATTGAAATCAACTGTTTTTTGCTTTAAGTAGAATGAACTTTATAGCCGTTCGCCATCTTGTCACAGATATGTTATTTGCAACTCAGAGCGATGGCCCAATCAATAAGGATTGAAATCACTGTGCCACCCCAACCACATTGGACTGGCCACTGCCCCTGCCCGCAAATGTTTGTTGGGCACATACCTTGTTACCCTTCTTTGAACAGGCAAGGAGTTCTTGGAAACATCACAGCATTTTACATGAGGGCTGCGCAGAACCATGATGGCAGCATCCAACCTGCAATGCTGAGCAAAACACTGCTATGAGCTTTTGAGAGCACAGGGTAACAAAAAACACACTACCAACTACACAATCAACTATCAACTACATCTACACAACATTTATCCCAATGAAGATGACAAACCAGTTTAAATGCACCAACTCAATCTCTCCATTTATCTCCCAGCGTTCATCTAGAATCTTTTGTTTCATTAGCCATTAGTTAGGCCAGACTGTTATTTGCATTGCTATGTGACCAGCAGTCTGCATGCCAGTCTTCAGGGTAAAGGTCAAATAGCAGTTTAAGATCATTGTTAAGCTCTGCTTTACTGCAACAGAGGATTATTTTTTTTTACTGGAGAAAATAACTCTGCAATTGGGAAGTAAAAGAGCGGCATGTTGCCGGCCCCTGAACTAACAAATAACCAAAAAAGGTGAGTAACAACTGATCAAGTCAAGTCAGGACCATGCAGTGGAAAAGTAGGTTTTGAGTTAAGAAGGATCAGTGCTAGTCTACAGTCTTGACCTGTTGTTTGGGACATTTTCAGGTGAATTTAACTCTTTTAACTGTCTGAAATTGTAACGGCTCACCCAGAGGATGAATTGAATCCTGGTCATGTTGATAACAACAGCCTCCTTACTAGGTGAGCTACCACACACTGGTAGTTGATAGGACCCAAGAGCTAGAGCTAGCAAGACTGAGAGCAGACCAAGTCTAACTGAAAATATAAAACACAGGGCGTTTTCACACCAGCACTAGTTAGTCCGGTTAAAACAGGCTCTGGTTGGTTTGGTGCGGTTCGTTTTGGCAGGTGTGAAAACAGTAATCACACTCGGGTGCGGACCAAAACAACCACACTGAGACCCTTGAGAGAAGGTGGTCTCGGTCCGGTTCCTAACGAACTCCGGAGCGGTTTGTTTGTGGTGAGATCCGACCTCAATCCGATGCAAGTATTAGGTGTACTCTACAAGTTTGATCTAACTTGTAAATCTCCTGCAGTCAGGTGTGCTTTGCATTATGGGATGCAGCAGATGGCGTAAACAGAGAACTGGAGAACTGTAGCAGCTAACAGGGCGAGGACAATGAAGCGAGGTCTCTCTTGGACTAGCAGTGAGGGACGTTGTCTACTTGATGTTTGGAGTGAGCTGGGTGTTCTGCAGGTGGACTGTAGTGCAGGTATATTATCAGCTTATTATTACAGCTATGGACAGATGCTGTCTTTGACGCTGCTCCGTGCTACACTGTGTTTACCTTCTTGCTCGTACGCCAGATAGTTCTGACCAATTAGAGGAGACAGCGTGCTCACGTGGTTTGTTGGGGCGCATTTTGGTGCGTTTAGGTTTTTGTCTGTGTGAAAACAAATTTAACCAAGGAGGAAACGCTCCAAGCAAACAAAGTCATTAACTGATCCGGACCAGTAAAACCAACTACAGGTGTGAAAACACCCTCAGATGAGAGATTCGTTTGACTAGTGTGATCGCTCCGAACCATGCCCGGGCGCGGCCCAGTTAACCGTGCCCACTTAAAGAGGTGGTGTGACTTAAAGATAGTGTGAGCGCTATCTGTGCCCGGGCCCGCTTGGAGCCTCGTGTGATTGGTTCATTTTGCTGGAACTCAAAGATGAGGTCAGTGATGCGACGCTCAATCATGAACTCCATCACGTTGTGATGATGTAAGCGTGCTCAGGCGCGGATTGATAAAGGTAGTGTGAGTGCAGGCCAGCGGGGGAGTGGGGAGGGGGGATAACCAGGCCCCAGCACGGAACGAGCAGGCCTAGTGTGAGTACACTCTGAGACAAAGATCCAGCAACATGTCTCTGTGTCTCTCTGCTTATGAAGACCTGCCTTCAGGTGATGAGCATCAGGTCCGATTGGCTCCAGAGGTCGCCTGCTGCCTCCCCCTGGTGGCTGAAGGTAGCCTAGCCCTGGGGCCAGCCCTTACAGAAATACACTTTATATTGATACTAAGGCTAGCAATGTCAGATCCAGAGTAAACAGAGTGCATTAAAAACAGCTTGATCTGTTCATTTATCTCTTAATGTTCATCTGGAATCTTTAGCTTTATTAGCTATTAGTTAGGCAAGATTGTTATCTGCATTGCTATATGCCCAGCAGTCTGCGCGCCAGTCTTCAGGGTGAAGGTCAAATAGCAGTTTTACATTCATTCCAGTGTTTAAGTTTAGGATATTTTTGTTAAATCTGTGTTAGAAGGCTTAGCAAAGCTCTGTTTTACTGCAACAGAGGATTATTTTATTTTTACTGGAAAAAAATGACTCTGCTGGAAGTTGAGAGTCCATTATTAAGCTACTATAGCAACCAACAAGCCATGGCCGTCTGCATCAGTAGTGATACAAGGGGTCCAATTAAGACGTTACTCTGCAGGAAGTTATTCATCCGCCATATGGTCATACTGTTGCTCACAGACAGTGGTCATAGTGGTCCCAGTCAGTTGAAAAGACTCAGGGCTATCACCTTAAAGTAGTGCATGCATGGCTTACAGCGTAGGAGGACTATGATCAAAGGGAAAAAAACAGTTGGCGGCGAAGGACGAAGCACCTCTTTGAATAATGAGATCATCATAATGACTGATTTCTTTTGGTGAAAGGAGCCTTCACGCTGACCCAACAAACAGTACTGATACAGTAATTAACGTCAGACTGGGAGAGAGGCATCTGAAAAGGGGGCTTTTCACCAGCCATGCCGAAGCGGGTGGGAAAAAGGTCCTCTTGACAAAGAGCAAAGCTGACAGTAATTAAGTGTGCATTGCCGCAGACGACAAGGCCACTGCTTTGCAAATTTAATCTAAAAACAAAGGCAAAGCACCCTTAAGTGACGAATATGTGGGAGGATTTAAATTGTTGTTAGCGTCTAAGTGACACGCTGTCTCCTCTCTTCTCTCACCGCCAGCGTCCAAGCAGCGGCTGAAACCCCTGGCTGGAAGGCGTGGAGAGCGGGGAGAGTGCTGTGTAAACAGTAGCACGTTGCCGTGTTATGACTGATGCATCACATCAGCTTTGTTTTTCATCCCGTTTCATGTCACTGTCTGCCCTTTCGGAAATTTTTTAAAAAGCTGTTATCACACTGATCGAGCCATAAGTGACCATTTCGTCCTGATGCTTTCGGTGATGACAGTCTTGAAAAGTGGTCCACGTTCATGCTTAAAACACAAATCCTCGCAAAGCAAAAATGAACAATGTGAAAGAAATAGGAAAAGATGATAGATAGATAGATAGATAGATAGATAGATAGATACTAATACAGTTAAACTACATTATAGATAGTTATACTATAGATAACATAGATATACTAACATAGATATACTAATAGATAGATAGATAGATAGATAGATAGATAGATAGATAGATAGATAGATAGATATACTAACATAGATAGTTAGATAGATATACTAACATAGATAGATATACTATCATGAATAGTTAGATAGATATACTAACATAGATAGATATACTAACATAAATAGTTAAATAGATATACTAACATAGATAGATATACTAACAGATAGATAGATAGATATACTAACATAGATAGATATACTAACAGATAGATAGATAGATATACTAACATAGATAGATATACTAACATAGATATACTAACAGATAGATAGATAGATAGATAGATAGATAGATAGATAGATAGATAGATAGATAGATAGATAGATAGATAGATAGATAGACTAACATAGATAGATATACTAACATAGATAGATATACTAATATAGATAGATAGATAGATAGATAGATAGATAGATAGATAGATAGATAGATAGATATAGTTAAACTAAATTATAGATAGTTATACTATAGATAGATATAGCATGGATAGATATACTAACCTAGATAGATATACTAATATAGATAGATATACTAACATAGATAGATACTTAGATAATTAGATACTGCATTACGGAAAACGTTTGTGTGATACTAAACGTGACTGCTATATTAAACCTCTAGCAAAGACTGAATAAAAACATGAAAGATCGGTGTGGGCGTGGCTAATGAGCAGCTTGATTGATATCTTCTAGCCTGCTCCACCAGAACTTCACACAGAACTAAAACTTTTGTTCAGCTTTTATGTGTGTAACAAAGAAGAGTTTCCACAAAAGGAATTCAAGTTTGAGCAGAACTTAATAAAACTTGATAAAAGGGTGAAAACAAGCCAGACAACTGCCTACAAAACAGCCCAGAACTAACTAACAGAGGATCAGCTGAACTAAAGCATAGAGTATCAAACTCAGGTAAACAGAAGTCCACAGCCCAGAGAAATCAGACACAACATAATAGCTCGGACCTGGGGGAATAAACAACCAGCTGGCTGAAGCAATACATGAAGGAACGTGAAGCTGGACGTATGCCCTGTTTTTACTACATATATATAATGCTGCTCTGCTGTAGAGTTGTATCTGAGTCTCACTCCAATCAGTTTTGTGAATCCCGCTTAGTGATAACACTCTATTTTGCTGGAGTCTCGATCTAAGCTGGCTGTTGAATTTATTATTCATGACTTGAGCTCCCATTCTCCTATGGTCATCTTGCCGTCTCTTATTAATTTGTCACTTTTTTTATCATAGAGCGCACTACACTGAAGCCTCTGCACGAAATGCACTACATTAATACATCTTCAGTGATTTATTGACAGAGAGTAAAAAGCAGATTAGAGAAAAGATACGCCATCCTTCATTCTGCCTCTAATTGGACAAATACATGAGTTCAGCCCAGAATAGTAAAGTAATAGGCATCCAGGAAGACGGCGAAATCAGAGCCCGGGTTTTATAACTCTGGCTTTTATGGAAATGTTCCTTTTGACGACTGTCTAGACTCGCGTTGTTGCATGATGCAACCAGGAGAAAGCCCCGTTCCAATACTTCATCATCAACCTGGTACAAAGAAGATGATCACAATACCAGGGAAAGCAGAGACATCTCCAGCCGGCAGGGTCACATTTGCCCGTCCGATAGTCCCCCAGCCCCCCCGGGGGGTATCGATGCTCTAATCTGCAGTCTTACTGTCGGGCACACCTCGGCAAAGTTATTACAGGTAAGGTGTGTCCTGGTTATCGGCGCGCCATCCTGAGTCCTATACCTTCTGTGGCTTTTAAACTGCACTGGAGGCTTTATGAGTCTCTCACAGAGGACAGTTAGAATCTCATCAGGCCCCAGACAGAGTGCCTCTGATAGAATCCTCTGATAACTTTTATAGTCCTTCCCCTGAGATACTGCCTCAGGGAACCAGGCAGTGGGGGACGAGCGAAGAAAGTGGGAAGAAGCTACAGCCGGAGGGCTTCATTTTTAACGCTCCCATACATGTTCTTAAGCATTGCTATTAAGGAGGTTTCACGTACATGCAGCTACCTTAGACGGCTGAGATATCAGACCCCCAGGGCTGATCCTGGAACGATAGAGGAGAAACGTTTCTCGCATGTGTATTTAGCTTGGTATATTTTTAATTATAAATAAAGGCAAAATGGTGTTGGTATAACTGGTTGCACTGTTAATAACATATCTGTTCCAGCACCAATCACATATTTACTCTCTTTTGGAGGTTCCACCGAATTCTGAGTCACAGTTATTCTGAGAGCTTTGTTCAAAAGATGCCAGTGCTAATTACTCTTTTTTTTTCCAGCCCACGATCGCTTGCTCTGCAGGTTTGGTCTGCTTGGTCAAGTGAAATGTAGTAGTCTGGCCTACTGTATGGAATTGTGGCTTATGGAATTGGTGCATATGAAATTGTGGCTTATGGAATTGATGCATATGGAATTGTGACTTATGGAATTGATGCATATGGAATTGATGCATATGGAATAGATGCATATGGAATTGTGGAGTATAGATATGTGGTTTATAGAACTGTGGAATATAGAATTGTGGCATATGGAATTGATGCATATGGAATTGTGGCTTAAGGAATTGTGGCTTATGGAATTGATGCATATGGAATAGTGGCATATGGAATTGTGGCTTATGGAATTAATGCATATGGAATTGTGACTTATGGAATTGATGCATATGGAATTGTGGCTTATGCAATTGATGCATATGGAATTGGTGCATATGGAATAGATGCATATGGAATTGTGGCATATTGAATTGTGACTTATGGAATAGATGCATATGGAACTGTGGAGTATGGATATGTGGCTTATAGAACTGTGGAGTATAGAATTGTGGCATATGGAATTGATGCATATGGAATTGTGGCTTATGGAATTGTGGCTTAAGGAATTGTGGTTTATGGAATTGATGCATATGGAATAGTGGCATATGGAATTGTGGCTTATGGAACTGATGCATACGGAATTGTGGTTTATGGAATTGATGCATATGGAATTGTGGTTTATGGAATTGATGCATATGGAATTGTGGCATATGGAATTGTAGCATATGGAATTGTGGCTTAAGGAATTGTGGCATATGGAATTGTGGCATATGGAATGGTATCTTTTGGAATTGTTGCTTATGGACTTCTGGCATATGAATTGTGGCTTAAGAAATTGTGGCATATGGAGTTGTAGCTTATATAATTGTGACATATGGAATTGTGGCTTATGCAATTGCGCAACCAATGCAAGCCAAGACAAGTTAAAACTCGACCATGCACAGAAGAAATCAGATATAAACAGGATCCAGACCCACTCTCATCTTCTTTGCAGCTGGGCGTGTTTAACCCCTGTAACATACTGAATGTTGAAACTGAGAAATTTGATTGTTTTATTTCCAGTATGTCCATTTTCAGTTGGGTCACTTTTGACTCAGGTTGTGCACCAAAGGGTTAAAAAGCTAAATGTTTCCAAACAGGAAACAAAAGACTTTATTTATGAAATATTAAACAGTATTAATACAGTAAGTAGTGCTTTTACATTCATCAGTGTGTTCATTTAACCCGTTCCAAGCTTCTTTGTGTGGAAAAAACCCAGTATTATTTATAGCTCTCATCTAATACCTGCTGGTGGAAATACCTATATTGCTATAATAAGGGCTTATAACAACAAGATTAGATGACTAAAGCGATTGCCTAGTAGTGCATGCTTTACTGAAAAAAATGTATTATTGACTATGAATTAAGTTAGGTGGTCTTTTCTAGAGCACTGTAGAAAGACAAGCTGCTTTGACTCAATGCTAGTGCTCTCTAGTAATTGGTAGTATATCACTGTTGTCCAAACAAGTATCTCCAAAATGGCAATTTTACAGGAGAGGCCAAAACTTTATTAGGTCTTTACTTTGAATGTAAGTCAAAGGAACCATCATTTTTTCCAAATTATTTCAGAGCATTTCTATTTGTCCATTCACTGTGGAATTTCTACAGAATGTAAACGGCAGCTGCTGTGTTCTAATGATGCTGTAATGCTGGTAATTAACAAGACTTAGAGGTAAAGGTAAGATCCATAAAGCAGGCTGTTTATTGAGAACAACAGTGAAATGCAATGAGCAGAATACTGGGCAGAGCAGAGGGGCTGTAGCCAGGAAACCAGAGGGCCCTAGTGGAGATATCCAGATGGGCAGGCTGAGCAGAGTAGAAGGTGAGCAGAGATGGATGGTTACTCGAGCTCAGACGGGAGATTCCCGGTGTATGTTCCCTGTAAGAACAATGGATATAGAGGACAGACGACTTGACTGGACACGGCTGGGTATGCAGCGGGTTTAGTTTGACTGGTTTGATTTAACTTGGCAGAACTTGACTGGACTTGGCGTCACCTCGGCTTGATCTGGGGTGGCATTAGCCTGGCAATTTTTGCAATCGGAATGATCATCCGAATGCACTGATGTACCAAACATATTTGCTTTTACAAGAACAGCTCTATAGGTTTCTATAACCTATTCTTGTTAATGTTTGTATTTTTATTTAATTATTTAATTTATTTAGCCAGGCCTGACAGGCAGTAAAGAAGAGGAAAAAGAGGAGAGAGAAAAAAGAAAAGAAAAAAGAAGAAAGAAAAAATTAATGTATAAAAACAACAACAATAATAATAATAATAATAATAATAATAATAATAATAATAATAATAATAATAATAATAATAATAAATAAACAACTAAATAAACAAACAAATTAAAGAAAAGGAAAAAACAAAAAGAAGAAAAATAATTGTTTTAAATGAAGGTGTTTATTATTAAGGGAGAAAAGAAATCCAAACCTACAAGGACTAATCATCCAAGAGGTCACAAAAGACCCCACAACAACATTCAAAGAACTGCAGGCCTCACTTGCCTCAGTTAAGGTCAGTGTTCATGCCTCCACCATCAAAAATGGCCTACATGGCAGAGTTCCTAGACAAAAACCACTGCTGAGCAAAAATAACATTAAAGCTCGTCTCAATTTTTCTAGAACACATCTTGATGATCCCCAAGACTTTTGGGAAAACATTCTGTGGACCGATGAGACAAAAGTTGAACTCTTTGGAAGGTGTGTGTCCCAGTACATCTGGCGTAAAAGAAACACTGCATTCCAGAAAAAGAACATTATACCAACAGTAAAATATGGTGGTGGTATTGTGATGGTCTGGAGCTGTTTTGCTGCATCAGGGCCTGGAAGACTTGCTGTGATAAATAGAACTATAAATTCTGCTGTCTACCAAAAGATCCTGAAGGAGAATGTCCGACCATCTGTTCGTGACCTCAAGCTGAAAAGAACTTGGGTTCTGCAGCAGGACAATGATCCAAAACACACCAGCAAGTCCACCTCTGAATGGCTGAAGAAATGAAAATGAAGACTTTGGAGTGGCCTAGTCAAAGTCCTGACCTGAATCCGATTGAAATGCTGTGGCATGACCTTAAAAAGGCTGTTCATGCTCGAAAACCCTCCAATGTGGCTAAATTACAAAAATTCTGTAAAGATGAGTGGGACAGAATTCCTCCACAACGCTGTAAAAGACTCATTGCAAGTTATCGCAAACGCTTGGTTGCAGTTGTTGCTGCTAAGGGTGGCCCGACCAGCTATTAGGTTTAGGGGGCAATCACTTTTTCACACAGGGCCATGTAGGTTGGGATTTTTTTTCTCCCTTAATAATAAACACCTTCATTTGAAAATAACATTTTATGTTTACCTGTGTTGTCTTTGACTAATATTTAAATTGGTTTGATGTTCCGAAACATTTAAGTGTGACAAACATGCACAAAATCAGGAAGGGGGCAAACACTTTTTCACACCACTGTATTCACATATCTATACATATGCAGTGGAAAGCTTTTCACGTTTGCTAACTCTGTGATCTGTTCTGATATTTGAAAAAAAAATAATGGCATCAGGAAACACAAAGACCTTTTCTACTACCTACCATTACTACGTTGTACCCTTGAGGCCAGCTTTCTGCTTTAAGTATAACGCCAGATGCTTGTGTTTGTTCTGTCGCCTCACTGAGTCTCGTTCCGTTCATCGGTATGGGTCTCAGCATTACAGCAGTGATAATCCTCAACGCCACGTCTAGTCATGCAGATCTCTCCTGCGAGCTTTCTACCAGTTGCACACTATTCAAATACGCATAATAACTATGTGTGACCGGTTCCGGCCGCCTCCAGCCCGACAGGTAGCTCCGCTATCTCGCTCCTTCTTGCTCACGGTGTCTGGCTGAGATTAAAAGAGCTATCTGAGAGAAAAGGGGAGGAAGGAGATTGGGTTTGCTACTCAGCTTGGATTTCAGCGTAATCATTCTCTCACTCCTCTCTCCCTCATAGACAGCTAATCAGCATCCTCAATTACCCAAATAAATGAATCTGCTCTTTCTCCAGCCAGCATGAATTAAAGTTCACCATCCCGTCGCGGAAAAATAAAGAGTCTGCTAATTAGTTTCTGCTCTCCACTCTCCTCGTCAATTGTGTCAGGCTTATTTTCCAGGGTTTTATCGCTTGATCCAAATTCCCTGTTTTCCTATAGGTTACGGGGGCAAGCATGGCAGGCACTGCTAAAGAGACTCGGCTCCAGCGTCTGCTAATACGTCCAATGATTACTGTACATGCTTGATTCAAGCTGATCTTACTAACTATAATTATATACCTTTTGCGAAACTGTGTGGCTTTTTTTTTACATTATTTTAAATTACCTAGTGCAGGGGTCACTACCGCGGTCTGGATTCAGACCCAGATGTTGTCCAATGCAGACCCAAACTGCTAAATTTTTGAGAATGATTTAATTTTGAATGTGTTTATTTTAAGAGGTGGAGCTTTTCTTGTCTTTACGGTATACAGGCTTTACGGCGCAGTGAACTCAGAGACCTATCACGTGCACTGTAAGATCACTGAAGGTGCTCCTTAGCCAATCAGATCTGTGCAAATTGAGGCATGCGGCGCACACACAAGCGAGGTACAAAGCAAGTAGCAGCAGTCGGAGACTAAAGCGAGTCAGAAAGAATAACGAGCTCTAAAAACTGAAAAGTTAACAGTGAAAACTGAGTGTTTAACAGGAACGGTTCTGGAATGGACCTGCTCGTCTAGTTTTGGAGAATACCACTCTGTACAACCAACATGTTAATCTGTGAAGCAGAGTTAACAAGAAGACACACATTTATTTACTTTCTCTATAAATAAGGACTCTGTTTTTTTTTTAAATGTAGTCCTTGTTTCAGTTCAGCATTTAAACAGTAAATATACTGAAATATACTGAACGGTATTTGTAATAAGTGGGTTTTTCAGTAGCTGATGGTAAAAGATGCTGATACTGGGTAACTTATACATAAAATATACATAAAATACATAAAATATGGCACTAAATCATAACACAAGTTAGAAATGATGGCGGTCCAGACCTTGGCCTGAGGAAATCTCCTCTAACTAGACCTTACCTAATTCTAATTAAATACCCCTGACCTAGTGTATCTTTACCCAATAAGAAATGTTGGCCATGCACAGTTTAAAGAAATTGGTTGGTGATAAATCAAAAATAAATCAAATAGGCACCTAAGACCACTGTTCAAAACCTGCTATCTTAGCAATAAGTGTATGTTCACCAGTAAGAACACCAGATATGATTAGAACAGATGTAAATAAACATAAACACAATACAAAGTAACATGAATATCTTATTGTGAGAGAAGTAGATCATATCTTAAGCTTCAGTTTGAACGAAGTGTAGTTTCAGATTTCTCCTGGACGCCCCAGACATTGTATGAACGTATTCAGTTCCTTCCGCAGCAATCTTGATTTAGCTTAATGAAGTACTGAGCAGTCAAAGCAGGTATTAGATGAGAACTGTAAATAATACTGGGTTGTTTATAGAAGGAGAAGCTTGGAAAGGGTTAAATAAACACACTGACGTATGTAAAAGCACTACTTACTGTGTTAATACTGTTTGTATATTTGAAAAATAAAGTAAATGAAAGCTTCCTGTCTGGAAAAAAGCTATTTAAATAAAATAATAAGTGCCTCAAACTTTTGCACAGTACTGTAGTTCAGTGAGAGACCCACAAAAGAGACATCAATAGTCACCCAAATCTTTTCTCTCAACCTCATGAAACTGTATCCAGGTCTTTGTGGAGCTGGTGCAGACCTGTCTGTGTGGTTTAGACACTGTACGATTTATTGTAAGCCATAAAAATGCACAAAACTTGACAGCGGATAGTTCTATTTATAAACAATGCTGTTGGCACAGAAACGGTACTTGGAGTTGAGTACAAACACAGCAACTATAATGAAGATCTGGATTCAGTTTTAAGATAGTGACAGGTTTATATATGGGTGTCTGTTGACTTCTTATGTTTGATAACAATGTCAGTTCCAGCATTAAACCAAAAAAAACACTTTGGACACCAAAAGCTATATTTAATTCACTTCAAGTTTATTTGTATAGCGCTTTTTACAACGATGTCACAAAGCAGCTTTACAGAAGTTGAAGACCGTTACTACACATATATATATATATATATATATATATATATATATATATATATATATATATATATATATATATATATATATATATATATATCAGCTCCATTTACAATACAGGTGCACGTTGTAGTTCTACAGGTGATAGCTCATCTATTGTTGCATGTGTTTGTGTTGTGGTCATTCTCTAGTCTTTCATCAGTGGTCACATGACTCTGCCCATAGATAGTGAAGCACCTCCATGTTTTCCATGTATTTATTTCTTTTTTGAGATGTCAAACAACAAGATTTAACAGCTTCCTTGAAAAATCCACCACTCCACCCGTATTCCAACTCTTCAACATAAAAGTCTCTGTATGAATGAATCTAAAGCAGGCTAACATATTCATTCATTCAAAAAAGAACTGCTTACAATGCAGCCATGATGTATACCTTTTCATGTATGCCCTTCATACCTTCAGTTAGACCACCTCCATGAAGCACGGGTTCACCTGTGCATGTACTGTGCAAATACCACCTAGCCCACCACTAAGATAGGCTAGGGGGCTTTTTAGATGGAGCGCAGCTACACTGTGAGCATGGCAGCACTCTGTATGGAGAAAAAATAGCCTGGAGATTCAGATTTTATGGCGGATGAAGCCACGGATGTGGTGTCAAATGCAGATTTACTGAATGACTATGGCAGCAAACACTCCTTCATCCAGCATGAATTTAGACTCCCTCATAGACCCCCCCCTGCCCTCGTCTATTGAGCGCTAACACCACCCCACCCTAACCCAGCAAGCTGCCACCCACTGAGCATGCATCTCTCTACCCATCATGCAGGTAAGAAGCGATCACCATCCTACACATCGAACTAGCAACCCCACATCTGTCAGAGATGGTGCCCACCATCATCTACTGCCCACCCACCAAGAACAAAACAATGAGATTTCACTACAATGTACTGTAGAATCTCGTCTCTAGGGTTTGTCTCCACAAATAAACACTTACAAATAAAACTTCCTAATTCCAACATCATCCAAAGGCTCAAGGTTGTTTTTTTTGTTTTTTTAATATGCAAATCAATGCATAGTTTAGGTGATCCGGTCTCATTTGCATATCTAGATTTCTTTTGTGGTTGTATGGAAACGAATACAGCTGAAATAATCAATCAAGTAATCAAGAGGCAAAGACTCATTGTAATATATATACAGTGAGGAAAATAAGTATTTGAAGTTCTCCAACTTAGAAATCATGAAGGTCTGAAATTTTCGTCTCACAATGTATGATTTTTTAATAATTTATTTGTGTGTTACTGCTGCAAATGAGTATTTGAACACCTGCCAATCAGCAACAATTCTGGCCCTCAAAGAGTCCGCCTCTAAAAAGTCCACCTCCACTCCACTTATTATTCTTAATTAGAAGCACCTGTTTGAGGTCGTTAGCTGCATAAAGACACCTGTCCACCCCACACAATCAGTAAGACTCCAACTACTAACCAAACAGACAAAAGTCTGGAAAGTCTGGAAAGGGCTACAGGGCAATTGCCAAGCAGCTTGGTGAAAAAAGATCAACTGTTGGAGCAATTATTAGAAAATGGAAGAAGCTAAACATGACTGTCAATCTCCCTCTGACTGGGGCTCCATGCAAGATCTCACCTCGTGGCATATCAATGATCCTAAGAAAGGTGAGGAATCAGCCCAGAACTAAAAGAAAGGAGCTGGTCAATGACCTGAAGAGACCTGGCACCACTGTTTCCAAGGTTACTGTGGGTAATACACTAAGACGTCATAGTTTAAAGTCATGCATGGCACGGACGGTTCCCCTGCTTAAGTCAACACACATCTAGGCCCATCTTAAGTTTGCCCATGACCATTTGGATGATCCAGGGGAGTCATGGGAGAGAGTTCTTAATTCCACTTGCCTTGTTTGGAGAACGAAGAATGATGAGTACCATCCCAAAAATACCATCCCTACTGTGAAGCATGGGGGTGGAAGCATCATGCTTTGGGGATGTTTTTCTGCACATGGGACAGGACAACTGCAGTGTATTAAGGAGAGGATGAGCGGGGCCATATAAATATATATATATAGACAGGGCTTGGACAATGAAACTGAAACACCTGGTTTTAGACCACAATAATTTATTAGTATGGTGTAGGGCCTCCTTTTGCAGCCAATACAGCGTCAATTCATCTTGGGAATGACATATACAAGTCCTGCACAGTGGTCAGAAGGATTTTAGGACATTCTTCTTGCAAGATAGTGGGCAGGTCCCTACGTGATGCTGGTGGAGGAAAACGTTTCCTGACTCGCTCCTCCAAAACAAAACCTCAATAATATTTAGATCTGGTGACTGTGCAGGCCATGGGAGATGTTCAACTTCACTTTCATGGTCATCAAACCAATCTTTCTCCAGTCTTGCTGTGTGTATTGGTGCATTGTCATCCTGATACAATGTTTGAACCATTGGATGCACATGGTCCTCTAGAATGATTCGGTAGTCCTTGGCAGTGACGCGCCCATCTAGCATCAAGTATTGGGCCAAGGGAATGCCATGATATGGCAGCCCAAACCATCACTGATCCACCCCCATGCCTTACTCTGGGCAATTTGTCCTCTTTTGAACTCTGGTTTGTCCCATAATATTGTGTGCATTGCAATATTTTGAGCAAAACTGTGCTCTTACCTGCTAACTGAACTTCACACTCTGCTCTTACTGGTGCAATGTGCAATTAATGAAGATTGGCCACCAGACTGGTCCAACCATAAAAACCATAAAAGCCATAAAACCTCCCACACTAAAATGACAGGTGTTTCAGTTTCATTGTCCAACCCCTGTGTATATATATATTGGTTTAATAGAAAAAACAGCCCTGGTCAGCAGTCATGCCCTTATTTCTTTATTCATCCCTTTGATTACTTGATGAATCATCAAAATAATCAATAGTTTTCTTGATCTATAATAGAATTGAAAGTGGCAGCCCCAGATAAGGCATTTTAAAGTGCCGCATTCAACGAGACGCGTATTCTGATGCAGTATATTGTGCAAAGTCTCCTGTCACTGCCAGAGATGAGGCACGGCCAGAAGAAAAGTATTGATCCGCTGTATAAAGCGTGCGAACAGCCTCGTGAGCGTCAGCGAGGACTGCTGCGCTCCGGCCTGCTGCCAGAACTGACTGTGCAATTTTGCTGAAGGATCTGAGGCTGTGGAAATATGAAAAATATTCACATTTTGTCTTGTTGAAGCACCTTCGGCTGACAACTCCAGCTCAGAATTATGTGAACCTGAATTACTGATTTCATTTGATCCAGCAGTATAAAAGAGATGTATGCTGAAGGTTTGTAAGGTTAAGAGCTATCGATTACGTGCGGTGGGTCGTTATTCTCGGGTACTTTGAAGTTGCGCTCTTTGAAGTGAGAACTAAACAGGATTGCCGGGACTGCGCGAGGTCATGATGTGTAAAACTCTGTCTTCACCTCAACATTAAGGTTAAAAAGACTGCTCCAGATGACAATGTGTCTGTATCTGCTCTGCGCTGTCAGACCTGTCGGATCAGGTGTTTTTCGATTTTTTTCTTCTTGCCTTCGAAATATGAGGAGATTCATGCCTTCAAATAGTCTCCGACCTTTACACGGATTGACGGTAGCCATGGTAGCCCACTGTTTTCTTGACGAAAGCAGAAAAACATGCATTGATCCGACAAATTTCGAGAGCTGGTAAACACCGAATTAATGGGCTTCCAGAGAAAAACAGAGGCGAGAAACAAACACGATGAGAGCACCTTAATACGAGAGAGAGAGAAAACAACACCGGACAGCATACAGCCAAACACGTCCGAATCTGGTTACTGGTTCTATTCCAGACGCGCTGCAAGGCTTCGCTTCCTTGTTGAGGTCAGCCTGCCTCTCGGCTAGAAAGCCTCACTCACTTACACCGGGAGTTAAAAAGAAAAAAAGAAAACATTAGCATGAACTTTCCTCTCCTGCTCTCCATTCCGCCTCCCTCTCCACCGCTAATCCAAAGCCAAGCTCGCTCGGACTTTAGGATCAATCGTGCCGCAGCCCCTCCAAACATCTTGAGCTGAATTAGCATTCAGGCTCCATCTCATTCAGGTTTCTGCACATCAATGTCCGAAGCTAGTGAGCAGGATTGTTTTGGAGAGCACGCGTTAGGCGTGCATGATTGGAATCGGCTGCACTTTCACCACTAGCGTGGGCAGAAAGCGGCAACCGGGCCCACAAGTACTTTCTTAAAAACAAGGGGTTCTTCAAGGGGTCTGTAGTAAAGATAATGGTTCTCATTTGGATGCTTAAACGGTTCTCGCTGTCTAAAGAAAAACAAGTGTCTCCAAAATGCCAACTTTACAGAAGAGAGGGGGGACACCTACTTCACTTTTAATAAAAGTCAATGGAACCAGAATTTTTAAGATATTTTTAAGATATTTTGGAGAATTTCTATTGGTCCTTTCATCCAAGATTTTTTTTCACCCATTGTTAACGCCAGTGGTTTTGTTCAGACTGGGTGGGAAAATAAAAATCAAGAAAATGGAGGTAAGATGTTTTTCTTTGGATAGCAATGATATGGTTCTATCTAGAACCTCTTTTGAAACAAGGTGCCAATAAGGTTGGGATTTGACACAATTTAGCCAAAAGCCGGAAAGCAGGAAAACAAAATGAGGACCGGAGACAGGCCAGGATAGGGGACCAAACAAGGATGGACATACAAACAGGAACAGATACAAAGACCAGGGCAGGAATTAACAGACCGACAAGAACAGTGACAGACAAACAGGCAAATGACAACTGGAACAGAGAAACCAAATGAGACAGGGACAGAGAGACCAAACAAGAACTGAAACAGAGAAACCAAACGAGACAGGGACAGGAACACAGACAGGAACAACCACAAAAACGGGGACGCACACAAAACCATGGTCCAGAGACAAGGGTGGACGACGAGACGAAACAGGAGAAGGACATCAACAGAAACGAGAAGGCCGGCGAGAAGACAACAGAGGAGGATGACGAGATGAAACGGGAGGAGGACGCAAAGAGGACAAGAGAAAACAAACAACATCAAAAAAAATAACAAAACACCAGACAGGACTCAACGGGAAGACAGCACAAGACAACAGACAAGACAGGAACCAGGGCAGAGGACAAAACACAAAGACAGGAACAGGGACAAACAAAACAACAGGTACACACGAACCAACAAAAACAGAAACAGGAACATGGACAACAACAGACTTCAGACAGAGGGTATAAATAACAAAGGCTAACCAGAGGGAACAGGTGACGAGACTAAACACTAATGGGGCACAGGTGAGCGAGGCGGGGCAAGGGCGGAGACACAGGAGCACATGACAAACACAAGAAACGTAAACAGAAGCATGTGGAACAGAGGGGGCGTAAACAGACAGACGAGGACAGGCAGGGCGTGACACAACCAACCACCGCTTTATCTTGTGCCTCCAATAAAAGAATAAGGGATTTCACTATGATGATGTACTGTAATTACAGCAGCCACAAAATAATAGCTCACTACAACCACTTTTCATAGCAGTATATTCTTTGTTGGAGTTCTCCTGACCAAGACATAGCAAGAAAGTCTGGCTTTATGATTGCCTAATTTGACATACTAAACATTTTGAAAGATGAAAATGTTGTGTAGGCCTATCCCAACTACATATAACCCATGTAAGTGTTCTGCTATTGTTACGATGTCCAGCTTGTAACAATAAAATAAGCCATTTTTCTGCTATCCAGAAGACTATATAGAAACCTATACAACACAAAGAGTCTGTTCAGCATGTGGCTATTTCCTTTGCTTTCTTCTTTTTGGGCGCAACAATGTATATATATATCTCTATATAAAAATCTTCTTTAACAATTGTATTTGCATGAGAAATTCAAAGGCAGCTGAGGTGAGTTTGGGTACTTGCTTGTTTGAATGCTTGCATGTCAGTGTAAGTGACTCCTTTGGATAGTGAACAGTGTTAGTTGTTGGGATGGTGAGAAGGATAGAATTGAAGAGTGGCCACATTATGTTCTGATGTTATGCTTAGTGTTGAAGGCATATGTGCTGAAAAATGAATAACTGTACTTGGATTGAGGATTAGTTACGCCTACAGCCTCTGCCTTTTATAGCAGTATATTCTTTGTTGGTGTTCTCCTGACCAAGATACAGCAAGAAAGTCTGGTTTAATGATTGCCTAATTTGACATACCAAACATTTGATGGATTCTGCTATTGTTACAATGTCCAGATTGTAGCAATAAAATAACCCATTTATTCTGCTATGTAGAAGTCTTTTCAGAAAGGTTCTACATAGAAACATACACAACTTATTGTATATCAATCTAAAGAGCCACTTCAGCGTGTGGCCTTTTCGTTAGTTTTCTTCTTTTTGGGCCCAACAATGTATATGTCTCTATATAAAAATCTTCATTAACAATTTTATTTGTATATATAATATAAAGGCAGCTGAAGTAAGTTTGGGTAGTTGCTTGTTTGAATGCTTGCATGTCAGTGTAAGTGATTTGTTGAAATGATGAGAAGGATAGAATTGAAGAGTGGCCACATTATGTACTGATAGATTTAGCATTATGCTTAGTGTTAAAGGCATAGGTGCTGAAAAATGAATAACTATACTTGGATTGAGGATTAGTTAAGCCTCCAGCCTCCAGCCTCCAGTATATTCTTTGTTAGTGTCCTCCTGACCAAGACACAGCAAGAAAGTCTGGCTTTGTAATTGCCTAATTTGACATACTAAACATTTTGAAAGACGGAAATGTTGTGTAGCCCTGTCCCAACAACATGTAACCCATGTAAAGGTTCTGCTATTCTTACAATGTCTTCTTTAAAGGGAACCCCAGCTGATAACACATGTAAGCCTTAATATGGTGTAATGACTCTGAGTTATTAGGACATGTTGCAAAAAATCACAAAAAAATAACAGATTTATTTGATTTTCTGTAAAATAGCTACTTGTAACTACTGACGTAATCAGCGGGTAGTGACATCAAATGGTTGCAGTAACCGGCCGTCGCGCTTGAGCCTAGCTAACTAGCTAAACATGCTACTGTTCAGCCTTTACAGTTTGAGCTAGAACACAACATTTCTGACATCAGCAGCGACAACACACACCACGTTAGTGTAAATGATGAACAGAGAGGCGTGGAGGAGAGAGTTGTGTGGAGTTGTGCTGGAGTTGTTGTGAAACTGTGTGTTGGTGTTGACAGAGAAGGAGAGTGTCTGTTAAAGGAGCTTCGCTTTCTAGCAGGAAACATTCACACTCAGTAAACAGCTAGATACACTGAACGGGAGTGTCTCTGAGCTTCACACTCCTTTATTAGTGAAGTAGCATGTTCACTACTAAGACTGTACTTTCACCTTCAGGATCCACAAACGAGGGAGAAGCAGCTGATGCTAACGCTAAACGTTCTCAGGAGAGAATCCAGCGCATGTTCACGTTCACGGTTCTTCTCGCGGTTCTCCACAATCTGGGGCTTTTGGACTTCCTGTGTGGGGAAACTGTGGCACTGCATTGTGTTTTAGTCTACGCTTAAAACCAACAGCCTCCGTCAAGTCTCTCACCAGTGGTGGTCTACTGAACCACTCAAACTCATCCAGACTGAAGTGAGGAGAGCAGAGCGGGGGTCTTTTGGTAGCTGTGTTCGTCCACACGCTGCTTCACTAACTATTCTCCTTGTTTATGTTTGTGAAAGCTGTTTAGACTAATATCAGTCTCTCCACTGCCTTTCACTGACACAACATCAACAACACAATGTACATGGTTTTCTTTAAGCTAGGTTAGTAACTAACATTCACTCCTTCCAACCAGTCAAGTTTAGTGCTGCAACCATTTGACCTCATCTACCCAGCAGGCATTGCGTGTCAGAAATAATGGCTGCGTCCATACGTTAAATATTTATAATAAAAGTGTTAATTCATATAAAAGTGTCAAGTCTTAATAATTTATAGTCTTTACAATATATTAAGGCTTACAAGTGTTACCAGCTGAGGTTCCCTTTAACAATTTCGTTTGCATGTAAAATTCAAAGGCAGCTGAGGTAAGTATGGGTAGTTGTCTGTGTGAATGATAGCAGCGTTAGTTGTTGGGATGATGGCAAAAATGGAATTAAAGAGTGGCCATATTATGTAATGATAGATTTGGTATTATACATAGCATTAAAAACATATGTGCTGAAAAAGTAATAACTGAATGGACTGGAAAATAAACAAGGGACAGGGTAGTCTCTAAATCTGGCACAGTGCTGTAGCTGTACTCATGTGGTTTAGTTAAGCCTCCAGCCTCTGCATTTCACAGCAGTTTGTTCATCTAGCCCTAAAAAAGTGTGAACTTTGGGGAAATAAACAAACTCCTTCTCGTTGTAGCCTAGTGCCTTTAAAAAAACAAGCCTAATAAAAATAGGCCACCAGCAATCCGGCTATAAAGAAATTGGAATCAAAATCAGCCATGAAAATTCATGATGGGTGCCCCCCCCCTAACAAACACCATCCCCAGATCGCGCTGGCTGATGCGTTATTAACATCAGCATTGTGCCGGAGCTCTGAGGGGAGTTTCATTCCCGGGCATGTCTATGCATCTGATTACATCATCGCTCAGGTCTCAGTTATCCGGTCCTGTCACAGCACGGCTGCGCGGATGTCCAGCCCCCCTAATTAGCCACCGATCATCATGTTTGATTAACAAGCTCCAGCCACTGACCTTCTGGAAACGGCCTGTGCTGGGCTGTGAGTCACCACTGCTTCATTACCTCGGCCCGGTCTACGCCCCGTGGAAAAAAAAAAAAACAGGTGGAAATTTCCCAGCAAACCGAGGACGCTCTATTCCCTGACCACAGCAGTAATGATGCAGCAGGCACGGCTACTTCTGCTCGCCTTGAGGCCACATTATTATTACTTTCTCTTTGCGGAGCCACTTTATATTAAGTGTGTCTAATAACTGTGTAGTTACACATGAACTAGTGGTGTGCGATACTGCAAAATTTGGTATTGATCCGATACCAAGTAATTACAGGGCAAGTATTGCCGATACCAATACCAATACCGATACCAATGGGGAATCACCTACGTGAAATAAAGTCTATTTATAACCTACCTACATGTAGCAGACATGAGCTATTTGTTATAATAACAACTGTATTTATATTATTATTATTATTATTATTATTATTATTATTATTAATAATAATAATAATACTAACCACTACACCACCGTACTAACCACTTCACCACCGTACTAACTACTACACCACCGTACTGACCACTACACCACCGCACTAACCACTACACCACCATACTAACCACTACACCACCATACTAACCACTACACCACCATACTAACCACTACACCACCGTGCAAATCACTACACCACCGTGCTAACCATTACACCACCACACTAACCACTACACAACCTTGCTAACTACTATACCACCATACTAACCACTACACCACCGTACTAACCATCACACCACCGTACTAACCACTACACCACCATACTGACCACTACACCACCGTACTAACCACTACACCACCGTACTAACCACTACACCACCTTACTAACCACTACACTACCATACTAACCACTACACCACTGTGCCGCACTCAGTATAAAAGGCTTCAACTTGTAACTAAGCTGCTGTGGGCTAGTCTAAGATGTTACATGTGCTGTTCCGTGACAGGCTGTGTGGTTGTTTACGTGGATTTGCTTTGTACCTACTATAAATGTTATACAGCTGGTAGTGACCTGTCCACCTGTACTCTTCCTGAGGAAATGACTGTCCTCCTGTCTGTTGAAGGCTGTTGAAGGACTGATCATCGGGCCATCACCCCACCATCACCAGCCAGCTCACCTGTCCATTTACTGCTACACCCTCAGTTACATCACTGTGCCATCCAGATGCACCAGCACTGAGATAGGATGGGACTGTTTCAGCTCACGCCCACTTTACATAAAGACTGTCATAGACTGCCTCAGCCAGAGACTGCCTCAGTCATACACTGCCTCTATCTGTGCAGCTTCTAAAGCTTTGCTATCCAGATTTCAAACAGAGACTCCTTTCTTTGGTATTTAGTTCAAACTGTAAATACTGTTTGACCAGAGGAGGATGGGTCTCCCCTTGTGAGTCTGGTTCCTCCCAAGGTTTCTTCCTCCAGTTGAGGGAGTTTTTCCTTGCCACTGTTGCCTCTGGCTTGCTCACTGGGGGATATATGTTATAACTGTTTTCAAAACTCTGTAAAGCTGCTTTGAGACAACATCGTTGTAAAAAGCGCTATATAAATAAAATTGACTTGACTGACTTGACTTGACTTGTGGTCTTCAGCTAGTGGTGGTTCTCTGTTTCTGCTGCTCAATAAACAAGCATTTGCTTAAAGCACTATGTTTCCAGTGATTAACTCTGCGTTAATGACACACTGCTATACTGATACAATCTATACTATTGAGTGCACTACTAATTGTGATATACGGTTGTTGCCACACTGGTTGGGATGCTGGAATTTGTAGAAGAAATCAGACGTCCTCTGTCACAAACACTTTCAAACATAGTGCATATTCTTTCCATTAAGCTTTCGAGACTGTGATATGTCTGTGACAGATCGATGCCAGGACTGTTACACAAGTGTTCTATTGGATATCCATTTAGTCACACATTTACAAACGGCTGCCTCCTCCATTAGGACATGGTCCAGCAGTCAAGTGCAATAAAGAATTCATGTATGGAGTAGCAGGAGTAAACATAAAACATCAGATTTTTCTGTTGGGGTTGGGGGGAGGGGTGTCCCTACCAATATTGAGACCGTGTCGATGCCCTTCCTGTACACACAGCACTAACTTTTCATTACATTTAAATCATGTTTTGATTTATATTTGGAGCAGACGATTACAATTATGCCTTCCAGGCCCTGCATCTTCTAGTCAGAGTTTAATCATGCTCGCATTTGATTGGCTGAAAGGGAGACGCTCTCCAAAAACTGATGTCACGATGAGCAAATGTTCTTCCTTTCAGACTCGGAGAAGCAAGAGCTGAAGCCCTGGTGAAAGTATAGTCCTTCAGATGGTTTACTATTTTTTCCATGTCATACCAACACGTTTAATTCTATGTAGATATCGTGACACTTAAAAAGAGAAGCAACATCAGGAGCTTTTTCACCTCCCAGACCGTAAGTCATAGGCAGTAAACTAATCAGTAAGTAGCCAGTAAATGAGAACCGTTTCACTTCTTTTCACTGTGAAAAATAAGGTCAACTTATGTTACTTGACCATGTAAACTGGTCATAACTGGCAAAGCCATGTCTAAATTCTTGGTCCTACTCACAGTAAGATGAAACAACAAACACAAGGGCTACTTGTGGCACACTGTGAAACTTTAACTACCATCCAAGACCATATATTAATGTACTGTAGCATCACAATATCACACCTACCAATGCTGGGACCATGTCGATGCCCTTCCTGTACACACAGCACTAACTTTTCATTACATTGAAAACATGATGTGATTTATTTTTGGAGAAGATTATTCCGATTGTGCCTTCCAGACACTGCGTCTTCTAGACAGTGTTTTATCGTGCTCTTATTTGATTGGCTGAACGTCGTTATGTAGTCTTTCAGATGATTCATTCACTTTTCATATCATACCATGTTTGGTTCTTTGTAGATACCGTGCCTCTGAAAAAGAGAAGCATTAGGAGATTTTTCACCTCCCAGAGGCAGTAAACTAACTAGTAAGTAACCAATGAATGAGAACCTTTTTTACTTTAAAAAATGAGGTCAACTCATGTTACTTGACCATGTAAACTAGTTGTAACTGGCAAAGCCATATCTGAATTCTTGGTTCTACTCACGCTGAGATGAAACAACTTAAGTCTAGCAGGAACAAATAAACACAAGGGCTACTTCTGTCACACGGTGAAACTTTAATTAACATCCAAAATCAGACATTAACGAACTGTAACATCACAATATGGGCACGGACACATGTCCCTACCAATGCTGAGTCCGTATCGATGCCCTTCCTGTACACAAGGCACTAACTTTTCATTACATTGATATCATGATGTGATTTATTTTTGGAGAAGATTATTCCGATTGTGCCTTCCAGACTCTGCGTCTTCTAGACATCGTTTAATCATGCTCGCATTTGATTGGCTAAAATTTGACTGGCAGTAAACTAATCAGTAAGTAGCCAGTAAATGAGAACTGTTTCACTTCTTTTCACTGTGAAAAATGAGGTCAACTCATGTTACTTGACCATGTCAACTAGCCATAACTGGCAAAGCCATGTCTGAATTCTTGGTTCTAGTCTGAGCAGGAACAAATAAACACAAGGGCTACTTCTGTTAGACTGTGAAACTTTAATTAACATCCAAAATCATATATTAACGTACTGTAACATCACAATATGGGCACGGACACATGTCCCTACCAATGCTGAGACCGTGTCAATGCCCTTCCTGTACACACAGCGCTAACTTTTCATTACATTGAAAACATGATGTGATTTATTTTTGGAGAGGATCATTGTTTGTCATTGTTTTGATTATTTGATTGGCTGAAAGTCAGATGATGTACTCATTTTTCATGTCATACCAAATGTTTGCAGTTATGCCAAAAAAGGAATGGATGCAAATGTAATTTGACTAGTTTATGACTAGTAATTAAATTGTTTTTGAATGTGTTGTTCATGTGTACCTACACAGTTAGAGACAAATAATATTAAGTGAGACCCTATTTGCTATATTTTACTGTAAATTCATAATTATGTATTTAACTACATAGTTAATCAATAACATTTACAAAAATGGACAAAACTGGACTGTATACCAAGGACGTAGATTTGTAAAAGACTGGAAGGGACATGTCCCTACCAATATTTTGGGTTTAACTATTTAAGCTCATTCATTTGGGACTAATAATTTTGATTCTGCCTCCAGCGCCTTCTAGACAGTGTTTAATCATGCTCGCATTTGATTGGCTGAAATTTGACCTTGTGGCCGAACGTCCACTGCCTTTTCATTCTGAAAGATAAGGTCAACTCATGTTACATACCCATGTTAACTAGCGAGCCATGTCTGAATTCTTGTTTCTACTCACTGTAAGATGAAAAACTTAACATGTTCATAAACAAACAAGATCTGACCAAGAACAAAAAAACCCAAGGGCTACTTCTGGTAGACTATGAAACATTACTTAACATCTAAAATCATATATTAATGTACTGTAGCATCACAATACTGGCATGGACACATGTCCCTACCAATACTGGGACCATATTGATGCGCTTCCTGCACACACAGCGCTAATTTTTCATTACATTTAAGTGATGATCTGCTTACAAACACAAATATGCTATTAATTGTAAGTTTAGACTTCACACTTTCTCCATATGAGCAGCGAGTGAGAAATAATTCATATTAAATTACACCACGCTTCAACTTCAAGGAGTTTAGATGGCTTTAATTGCTGACAGTTGTTATTCACCTAATCTGCAAAAGAAAAGTACTGTCAGCAGAATGCTTTGGAGAAGCTGCACGCAAACCTTCTCTGAAGTGATGAAGCATCTTCAGACACCTTGGGAATGAGACACTCCCGCTCTTAAAAATAAAGGTGTCAAAAAGATTTCCTAGAACAGTCCCTTTTGTTTCCCTTTAAAAAAAAAACTTTCATTGGATTGTTCTATGGAGAACCGTTTGGTTAAATGAGATGTAGGAATGTGGAGAACATTGATAACGTTGAAAGAACTTCCCTATGAAGTGGAAGTTGGAAGAAGAACCTCCTAAAGTGGTAAAGAGGCTTTGCATGTAAATCTTTAAAAGGTTCTTCATGTTTACAGACCTCTGTGGTTCTCAAATTGGTCCTCAGGGCCTCCTAGATGATTCACGTTATTGTGAATCCAATCCATGGAATCTTGAGAAGCATAGCTTTAGGGAAGCAAAAGTGGTTATTATATGGCATTGCTCAAGGTAACATTGCCCTGTTTAAACAGTGTAGTCAGCCTACATGAGAACCCAACCTCACTAATGCTGTAGTGGCACAATGTAGATCCTGTATTAGCTCATCAGGGGGGTGTATGGGATCACTTGATATGTAGAACCAAATGCTAAACAGGTGCTGGCTGATTAGTTCATGTTTTAAGAATATTGAGCACTCTAATTATGACAAAATATAGGATCACATTTATTACTTAGCACAATAAAACGTGTAAAAGCAAAGGGTGTAATGTATTGCACTCTTGCTCACTCCACAGCTCCACCAGTTTCTCTTCCTCTTGTACTGTCCAGGAGAACCGCAGCTTCCGAACCCTTGCCAGACTTCCATGTCCCATACCCACCAGCAATTCCTGTACTTGTCTTGCAGCTTCCCGTTTGGTGGTGAAAGGGCTCCCCTATTGGTTGTCGAGTATGTTCATTTCACTATTTGCGTGAGCCAAGACTTAAGACTTATGATAATATTAACCGGAGTACCCGGAGGAAACCCACTCAAGCACGGGGAGAACATACACACTCCACACAGAACAGCCGGGACCGGGAATAGAACCAGGACAGTCTTGCTGTGAGGCAACAGTGCAACAGTGCTAACCACTACACCACCATACTAACCACTACACCACCATACTAACCACTACACCACCCTACTAACCACTACACCACCATACTAACCACTACACCACCCTACTAACCACTACACCACTGTACTAACCACTACACCACCGTACTAACCACTACACCACCATGCTAACCACTACACCACCACTGTGCCACCTTCTTTATAGATATCAATTTAATAAAAAAGAGAAGCAGCATCAGAAGATTTTCACCTCCCAGACCGTAAGGCCAAGCCAGTAAACAAACTAGCCAGTGAACCAGAACCTCCGACAGAAACCGTCCACCTGGAAGCTCATTCGGTGGTAATACTCGACCTCACCTCTCTGCTCCTTTAAAGCTTTTTTCCTAGATCTGTACATCCAAGGCAGGAACCATTTAGGAAGCTTCTCTATTAATAGTGTAAACGTTTCCAGTGCGGCAAGGAGTCATTCATTCTTGGCGCATCATGTTGCCCAATATTAGCTGTTGACTCGAGCTCTAATACAAAGTATGCTCCTCTATATTAAGTCGCTGTAGCTTCATAAGCTGCCGCTGGAACTGTAGCTTGTTTGCTGGCGTTGTTTGTCACCTCCGTACACTGGCACTGCTTAAAGGATGCCTGCACCCTTATCAGCGCTGCTATCTTAATAACCTTATGCTTCCTATTCTCCCAATGCCACCCGGCCTCATTACTCTTCCCAAACCGTGTACAGGCGAGGGTTCGGGTGGGCGAGTGGCTGGTATGGTGGCGGGGGTGGGGGACTAATCTGATGCAGAGAATCGTTTAACAATAATCTCTCTCTCTCTCTCTTTCTTTTTTTTTCCCACTCCACTGTGTCTCCATTGTGCTTATCAGCATGACGAATATTAAGACATTAATAATGGAACAGAGAGTTAGAAAGAAGAAGGGGTCTTATTGTAAACATGCTTTGTTTTCATTCTAGATTTTTGGGGGCAACGTGTTTCTCGGTGTAACAACAAAAACACACACACACCCACACCCACACACACACACACAATTAACAGTATCATTTTTGCTTTCTCTATCAATCCAGCCTCTCCTTAATCATAGCAAATTTTAATTAGATTTGAAGCCGTGCCTCGTTTCGGTAATGGCACGGTGCATCATTTTCTTGGCGTAATCTCGGCCCGGGCGAGCAAGATCCATTACGCTGAACCTAAGTAGATAGCTAGGCTGGTAGGGCCCCCCCCTAAAAAGAGAGAGAGCAAGAGAGAGAGGGAGAGAAGGCAACTTTAATCTTAAAAACAAACAGCAGACGGAAAGTAGGGAGAGAAAGCAGCAACGGCAGAAACGGCAATAATTGTATAGGAGACAGCAGTGGTCTCACTTTGAAGTAGCGGCGTAGTGGGAGAGCGAGCGAGCGAACAGAGAGCTCATTTAGATTGCGCTGAAGGCACGGGGAGGCTGTAAATCTCTGGCAGGGGAAAAGATCGCATGGTCACTGGTGCCTTTGCCGCGTCCTTGAGCAAGGTCGTTCAACTTCAACGAGGCCCTCACGGGCTGGCTACGTAATTGGCTGTTTACAATAAGACACATTAGACCGTCGGGGGGATTTACGTCCGCAATGCAGAATCTGTGTAGGCGTCCGGATTGAAGGCGGTTCCACGAGTTGCTGTACTGTTCAATCGCGCATCATTCAGAGAGGGTCTACGTGAAACGGCTCATTGTCGGCGTTACAGTGGCGGAGATGGGAGATAGGATAACAGCACAGGGTAATGCCGAAAATGCAGATGCCCACTGTTCCAGTTCATTATGCATACTTACCTCATTAGGCCTTTTATCAAGATCCATTAACATGCCAATCTACTACCACGTTAGATTAAACGAGAAGGACTCATTAGCAGTGTTGGGAGGGGGTAGCACTTTATTTGGATTGCCTCCAGAAGATGCCTTTGTAGATGCACGACTTGCATCTTATGTGAATTCAACTAAATACTGAGCAAGTTCACCTTAACTTTACCTTATCCCAAACCTGTCCTATGCAGAATACAGGGATTCTCTTGGGGGGGTCCTCAAGATTGATATAATAGATAGAAAAAAGATGTATGCTGAAATACAAATGAAGGGAAAGATCTTTATTTAACTGTATTTAACTTGCAATCGACTTTGCCAGTCTTAACTAACAAGCAATAAAGCGTAATCTGCCTCAGGGTGGAGGTGCAGTTTGGTTTAATCAGTTGGCCCGTTGTAGCTTAGCAGCTGTAACTTTGCCCGGGATACATCGGACCCTTAATGTGTTAGATCCCAATTAATGTGTGGAGGACAGCATCATCAAACTAGACTATTTCCAGGAGATGAATTGTTAAATTAAATATCTTTTTTTGACGCTGAAGACAGCATCCACACCACTACTGGCAAGTGAGTTAGCAGCAAGCCGACAGGAGACCCCTGCCGAATAACAAGGGGTGTTTCACATACTGTCATAATCTTGTCATAATCCTAATTATAACACTGTCAATAATCAAGTGATTGCTTATTAATAACTTGAAACTTGAACATCTACAGATAATCTGTTGTGGGTCATCCAAATAAAGTGGGACCCATGTATGACTCTCATGTAATAAAGTCCAGTCATAAAGGTAAAACCAATTAGAAAGTAATTTCAATGGTTTTATATATATTAGATATTGAAAGTCTCTTGTATTAATGAAATATTCCAGAATCTCTTGGTCTACTGAAGCTTTAAAAGTTCCTTTCACTGAACTAAGGGTCCAAGCCCATCTCCTGAAAAACAACCCCACACCATAATCCCCCCTCCACTAAACTTTACACTCGGCACAATGCAGTCAAAGAAGTACTGTTCTCCTGCCAACCTCCAAACCCAGATTCAACCATCAGATTGCCAGGGGCGGTGTGCTTTACACCACTGCATCTGACACTTTGCGTTGTGCTTGGTGATGTTAGGCATGGATGCAGCTGCTCAGCCATGGAAACCCATTACATGAAGTTCTCTACGCTCTGTTCTTGAGCTGATCTGAAGGCCACATGAAGTTTGGAGGTCTGTAGTGATTGGCTCTGCAGAAAGTTGGCGACCTCTGCACACTATGCGCCTCCGCTGACCCCGCTCTGTCATTGTACGTGGCTACCACTTGGTGGCTGTGTTGCTGTCGTTCCCAATCACTTCCACTTTGTTATAACACCACTGACAGTTGACTGTGGAATATTTAGTAGTGAGGAAACTTCACGACTAGACTGGCATTCTATCACAGTACCACGCCGGAGTTCACTGAGCTCCTGAGAGTGACCCATTCTTTCACTAATGTGTGTAGAAGCAGTCTGCATGACTAGGTGCTTGGCTTTATACATCTGTGGCCATGGAAGTGATTGGAACACCTGAATTCAATGATTTGGATGGGTGAGTGAATATGTCTGGCAATATAATGTAGTGTTGAAGTAAGCGGCCAGCGAGAGACCATGCTTTCACCAACAGCAGTAACTCCGACAGTTGTATTTGACCAGGCATTAGGATGTTCTTCCGCTCCTTTGCCTGCGTGAAGGAGTTTATTTGTTTCCGTTCAGTATGCCGTTTAATGAGGTTGTCAATGCGGCTCAGCTGCGAGCTTTTCAAACAGCACGTCTTGCTGTGAGCGCGTCCCTCACTAGTTAGTCGGCATGTTTCCTTGTTTTTCTCCTCAGTTATCCATCAACCAGCCATTCATTACAGGACGTGCGACATCCCACTCTTTCATACGGCAGGCTTTTGGGGCTCTGGTGCGATATAAATATCTAACGCACCATTTTGTCGGGAAAATACCTCTCGCCCGTTTCGGCACAGCAGCAACAGCCTTTTCTCTTTTCCGGGAGTTTTCAGGCGAGTGTATCTGCTTGCTGCAGTCAGCAATCAAAACCTGCCTCTGGCTGGTAAACACTCTTTGAAACCTCCTAAAGATGCTGTCATCCGCACACTGTTGTCTCCTCGCCGCACATAATGTTGAGAGACACTCTGCTCAGAAGCAACTTAGCAACATACTGTAGGCTCGTGTACTCGTGTGGGGCTGTCAGGGTGGGTGTGTATATGTGTGTGTGCGTCTGTCTGTGTGTGATAGGGAAGGAAGCAGAGAGAGAGAGAGATGGAGAACTACAGTCTCAACTGAATTCATACACTTTCTGAATGACTCCTTTCTTTAAACACCTTGAAACTACAAGGCAGTGGTGATAATGTAGGAGATGCACCCACAATGTTTGCCCACCGGGACAGAATATTAGGTACTACGACTCGCAGTGGACTATTATCATCCATTAAAATTTCTCCCAACTACCAGTACATCCTTCCCTGTGGGTAGAACCAAATCCCAGTACATTAGTTCACTGTTTTAACCCTTTGATGCACAACCTGAGCCAAAAGTGACCCCACTGAGATTTTATTTTCTATATATTTGCAATTAATTAATTTCATCATTTAAGCTTCCATGAAATCTCTTATGTGTTCGCTATGGAATTTGATAGGAACTATTGATATTTGTAAACATTTGCAGAAGGGAATATATTTACAAACACTATTTTTCTTCACGAAGTAAATAAATAAGTATTAAAATCAGATTTCTAATGAACAATTGGAACATTAAATAATGAAATGACCTAATTTTAATAGATATACCAAAGAGATACTAAGCAATACATACTGTAACATAAGAAATTAATACGGGTCAAGTTTAACCCGTGTTGTGGATTAGGAAGGGTTTGCCAAGCTTGCACATTAAAGCGTTAATGTTTACAAAGTAAAAATCAATAAGTAGAATGTGTGGCTACATTTGAAAGAAGAGTTTAAAAATTAGTTGATTGAATCAATGAATCAATACAAATGAATCAGAATCCTTTTAAGAGACTTTTAGGCATGTGTTTTTTGGAGGAATAATCTTACCACCAGCACACGAGGAACATACTTTATCCAAACTGTCATCCTTCTTTTTCAACGGACACCAAATTATTATTAACTGCCAATCACGCCTTCCAACAATCACTGTGATCTCCGCTCAGCCTCCACCCTGAGGGAGCTTACAAGCAATTATATCTAACTGGCTAACTAATCCCATCTTAACAAGAACCGTGTCACTTAGCAGTTTCGTCCTTGTTGTTTTACTGTAACAAGCTATTGCCATTGTTTATTGTATATGCCTGTTAGCTAGTTAATGTAAGTTGGCGTTCAGAGTTAATGGTATATATATGACAAAATACTTCAATTATTAACAGTATTAACTATGCATAGCATTTCTAAAGCACTTTGTTGTTTGTGGAATTTTAATGTACTTTATTGAAAACAGATAAACTAGAAAGTCCTGTTGAATCATCTAACCATGAAAAGCATATAGTTTAATGCCAACCTTGTGCTTTATAAGTGTCAGGATTTA
Source organism: Megaleporinus macrocephalus (assembly GCA_021613375.1). Taxonomy (NCBI): domain Eukaryota; kingdom Metazoa; phylum Chordata; class Actinopteri; order Characiformes; family Anostomidae; genus Megaleporinus; species Megaleporinus macrocephalus. The sequence goes on from CM038714.1 coordinate 29,327,815, forward strand.
TCGATGCTTCTTTCCTTTTAATAAGTTTTGCTTTTATAGGTTTTATAGGTAGTGTTTGTGTGTGTATGTGTACAGGCATTTGTGTGGTGGTCTGTCCAGGGTGTTTCCTGCCTTCCAACCAATGAGCACTGGGCTCCAGCACCCCCAGTAAACCAGAAGGATAAGTAGTTTTGAAGATGAATGGAAAGGAAAGGTTTTATTTATGTAAAATGTAATTGCATATATATATATATATTGCAAATATATATATATATTTTTTTTTTTTTTTTTTTTTTTTTAATGTACTGTAATGTATATATACTCAAAAATGATTTCTCAGAAATGTACACTACTGCCAACTTTATACTCCTTTACACTCAAGTAGTTTTTCAGTAAGCAGTGGATTTACTCTTTCTCATCAGTAATTTCAATTATTAATCATTTTACTTGTACTTGGGTAAATTTAGTAAGTACTCTTATTTAAGTAGGGATTTTCAGTAATTTTCCATTCCTGCTATTATACTGGTATTGTGCAGACATCCATTAGAATTACTTAACATTACAATTACAATTACTTATACTAGCTGGATTAGATGCTGTAATAGATTGTTTTCTTAGTTTACTGAACCTCCCATGCTTTTGCCTCACGGGTCACATTCTAAGTCACACAGCTGGATGGATGGATGGATGGATGGATGGATGGATGGATGGATGGATGGATGGATGGATGGATGGATGGATGGATGGATGGATGGATGGATGGATGGATGGATGGATGGATGGATGGATGGATGGATGGATGGATGGATGGATGGATGGATGGATGGATACTCGGTTTTGTGGAAAATGCTTTCAGTGCTTTGAACACTTTGGCTGATTTAGGCTACAGAGATATATTAATAATTGGTAATTGGTTTCTGAATGTCAGAAAATGTTGTTTTCATCTGTACCTGCAAGAATTTACACATAATTTTAGTGTCACATACTTGAAAAGCCCAAACAGCATGATGGAGAGAGGGTTAACTGGACCGAGGTGATGATGAGAGTGCTTTTAAAAAAAATGCAACCACTTTTCAGCTCTTATAGAGAAAGAGATGTCTACATAAGACCAGAGCCTTTCTAAATGAAGAGCACAGAAATGGATTTACATGCCAGAGTCAGCTGATCTCTTCAGAGATGGTCCCAAATTACATATAAATAAATTATAATTAAATAAATCAAATAAATTAATGAAATATCCGTGTTAGCCTGGAGCTAATCCAAGCATCATCGGGCAAAGGCAGGGTACACTGTGAACAGGTCACTAGTCCAAACACTCAGCTACCTGCAATTTAGAGTGAGGATCAACATGCATGTGTTTGGACTGTGTGAGGAAACCGGAGTACCCGGAGGAACCCACTCAAGCACGGGGAGAACATGCACACTCCACACAGAACCACCCGGACCAGGAATCTAACCCAGATCATCTTACTGTGAGGAAACAGTGCTGACCACCTTATACAATACCAATATGGATAATTCAGATAAGGTTAAAAGGTTATGGGTGGAAGATATTAGTTCTACTATTGATTTGAAAGACTAGAGAAGGGTCTGCGCACATCCCACTCATTGGCAAAGTAATGCGAATTTGCAAAGGCAATTCAAAATACTACACCATCTTTTTGTCGTGCCAGAATCTAGGAATAAAATAAACCCAAAATTGTCCAAATACTGTAATAAATGTCTTTGTTTATAGGAATGTCTGCATATTCATGAATTTTGGTTCAAGGACTTTAGTGAGATTAGCTGGAGATTAGCTGGATTTGGATCTCTGTTGGATCTCAACGATGGGTTACTGAAAGAAATTCCCATGTACACAGTCATTGCATATTTTTCTGCATTGTGCTAAAAAAGCGTGTTTTATGCCTCTGGATATCAGACAAAGCACCGGCCGGTATTCAGCAGCAGCAGTCTGTTACAAGTATCATTCCATTTGAAGCTTTCTCTTTTGCTCTGAAAGACTGCACCACTGTGCTAACCATTGCACCACCGTGCTAACCACTACACCACCGTGCTAACCACTACACCACTGTACTATCCACTACACCACCATACTAACCACTACACCACCATACTAACCACTACACCACTGTACTATCCACTACACCACTGTACTAACCACTACACCACTGTACTAACCACTACACCACTGTACTATCTACTACACCACCGTACTAACCACTACACCACTGCACTATCCACTACACCACTGTACTGTCCACCACACCAACGTACTAACCACTACACCACTGTACTATCTACTACACCACTGTACTAACCACCACACAACCATACTAACCACTGCACCACTGTGCAGCAGGAGGAATGATTAGTTGGCATGAATACAATTTATTACTACATGGGGATTTGATTTGTATATCAGTGACATTTTTAAGGTACGTGCATATAAAGTCAAAGCGCCCATGTTCTATATCGTTGCTCTCCAATGAAAAACATGTATCTCGATTTATTTTTATTTTGAGTTACGTTCACACGGCTGCGCGGGACCGCTGATGAGAGCATTTACCCGGTGCTTTTTGCTCCTCTGTTTCTCCTGACTGTAGGAGCTTAGCTGAGCTGGGCTGGCTCCTAGTGCAGCCTTCTACTTATACTGCTATAGGGAGCTAGGTAAGTGTTTACAGGGGCAGTCTTCAGCCGTTATACCCTAAAAGTCTATGGCTGCTGTTGTACAAGTGGTTAATTAGCCTTTATCCACCATGGTGTGCTGTCAACTGTTAGAGTAAGTTTACTAAGCAGTTAAATGCGAGGCCATTTTTTCCCGTCTGATTGAGGAACCTGCAATAAAGCAGGCTAATTGGCTAGTTCGTGGGGAGATAATGCTTCCTAGCTGGCCTCAGCTGGAAATTCTGCCAACACTACAGTATTGGCAATCGTATGTCAACTATAAAACATCAGTTTGCCTCATAACAGCTCATGAAACATTGGTTTGGTTTGTTGAAATGTCTGTAAACTTGTCTTCATTTAATATGATATTAAAGATTATCGGAATATATGTTTTTGCTTTAATATAATAGTGTCTTTGATTAGGTTATACAGTGCTGTGGAAAGTGTTAGGCATTTGGGGACATCATTATATTTAAGAATCTAAAAAGAAGCTTTTATTTGCTCAGCAAATCACTTTTTTAAATGTTCAGACAGTATTAGTATAGTCAGTAGTGTGTTTATTTAACCCTTTCCAAGCTTCTCCTTGTGGAAACAACCCAGTATTATTTACAGTTCTTATCTAATACCTGCTTTGACTGCTCAGTACTTCATTAAGCTAAATCAAGATTGCTGCTGAAGGAGCTGAATACATTCATACAATGTCTGGGGCGTCCAGGAGAAATCTGGAACTACACTAAGTTCTTCAAACTGGAGCTCAAGATATGATCTACTTCTTTCACAATAAGACATTTAGGTTACTTTGTATTGTATTTATGTTTATTTACATCTGTTCTAATCATATCTGGTGTTCTTACTGGTGAACATACACTTATCGCTAGTATAAAGGCTTTCAAACTGTAAACTTTTACACAGTAGTGTATATAATCTGGTCCTCTAGTGATCCTCAATCCACCAGAGATAGAGGGTGGCCACCGAACTGTGCACCAACAGATGGTCTGCGGTCAGTATTTGTACACCTACAAAGGTGCCTACGTGTTACCTGATAAAAGCAGGTGTGCCTAATACACTGGCAGCTCAGCGTATATTCACTTTCATCTTAATCTATTGTTGTTTTGCCTCCTTTCTTCCTTTTCTTCCCTTTGTGTTCCAGGAACAGCGGTTGTGGCCAGCAGTCACAGACTGACTGTTGAGTTTTGAGAGCTCACCCTGCATCTTAATTCCGCTGTTTTCAATAACCGGCTTGGGCAGGGAGCTGAAACAAAAGCAGCCTTTCTGGGCCTGTCCCTTTTCTTTCTTTTTTTTTCCCTCCCCCCCCAGCTTTGCAGCCTGAACCGTGGCTCATCGGCTCCCCCAAATGGACGGCGGAGGAGAGAATGAGAAAGAGGACGAGAGAGAGAGAGAGGGGAAGAAAGGACAGCGAGGCTGGAGTGACCTCTTCAAGGTCAAAACGGCTGTATTTTAACCAACAGGTAATCTGGACTACAGGAGGTTGAAGCTGGGGGGAGCTTGTAAAGATACCAAGAGTGGCGTTGTCCAAGAGTGGCGTTGTCCAAGAGTGGCGGCGTCCAAGAGCACTAGACAGACACATGTGGTTTATGGTTTCTAAATGTTGAACTCCTCCTTGACGGGATACAATGCAGACGGGCAAGAGATAGACACTTTCTAGGTCTAGTACACAGCACTGGCGTTGGGTGTTTGAATGATATCATTAGCCTTAGACAAAAAACAACCTAACCTGAGCAATTCACTGCTTTCACAGCAGCGTTTTTTTAGAGCACAAAGCCGATTCATGTGTGGACGCGAATGCCTGACCAGGACCGAACTCCGAGAAAAAGGAAAAAGAAAAAAAAAAAAGAAAAAGGAGGCGAACTGGCAGATAAAATGAGAAAGTGACCTTCACATCAAAGCTGAAAGGATATCTCTGTAAGCCGAAAAGGCTGGACAGCATGAAAAGCATGTGATGAATAGTGTTTCATACTCTGAGGTAAATTTCAGAAAACGACCAGAGCCGAGACCTTTCTCTCAATGTAGGCCCAAACGGCCCACGAGCCGAACCACCGGAACAATGCAGGATTGAGGATTGTCCATCAGAAGGTTCCCACATGTTGGTTTCTCCACAGTCAAAGGACATATCATCATATCCGTGGCTTTAAGCACGGTGATAGAAGATGTGCCGAAAAGCCTTGACATGCGATGAAGCAATTCCCACTTTTACAGGAAGCTAATCAAAACGAAGCTTCGGAAGTCACAGTAGGAAATTAGGCATGCTTGTCAAAAAGCCAGGGTTAATAGATTTCAGGTTGTACCGTGACCTTTTCCACCTATACATGCTCAAAAGGCTGATAACCTAAAAGCTGCAACAATATAGGCTTGAGAATTTCTCATCAAGATTCTCCGACGAGGGTTTTCTCCAGAGTGAAAGGATGCATTGTATTTGCTGTTTAAAGCGTGAGCCTGGAGCAGGATTTAACAAAAACTTTTTATGCAGAGTCAGAGATTAGAGAATATTTCTGGGAAAATTAGAATAAGACTTGCATTAGGAAGGAGAAGGTCAAAGGAAATGAGGAAATTGAGTGAAGGCCCAAAAATGATTATGAGATACAGATGAATTGGGACTCCTAACACACGGGCAACACCCGGTAGACCACCAAAACTGTTTGCAAAACTGTCCCCCAGAAGTTTAGCAGCACTATCAACTTTCATCTTTGAGAGAGAAAGGAGAACATCAAGCTTCACTCTTGCTTCAGACCTGAAAACCTCCATCCTTCAACTGTGAGAAGACCCCTCAGTGCTCAAGTCTGACAAGCTGTGTAGCTGTCAAGAATCCCTCATTGAGAAAAGGAGATAGACATCCATCCTTCCATCCATCCATCTATTATCTTTCACTTTATCCTACTAGTCAGGGTCATGGGGGGGCTGGAGTCAATCCCAGCGTCATCGGGCAAAGGCAGAGTACACCATGGACAGGTTGCCAGTCCATCACATGGCCAACACACACTCACACTCACACCTATGGCCCATTTAGAGTGATCAATCAACCTAACATGCATGTTTTTGGACTGTGGAAGGAAACCGGAGTACCCGGAGAGGACCCACTCATTGGGAGAACGTGCCTAGGAGACAGACTGGTGTTGCTGGTGTTCTCAGAACAATGGATTGACCACCCCAGACCTCAACACTGTAAATAATTGTGCTTGGATTGTGAGGCTGCAACAAATGCAATCAACTACTATAATCCCAATTTGGATGTGTGGGAAAAATATCCCTGCAGACTTCTTTGGAAAACTGTAAGCAAGTCCGCCAAAAGAATGGAAGGCAAAGGGTGGGCCTGCTAGATACACCAGAAGTGGGATAACAAATTTAGTTCTTAAAGCTACATGGATTTGTATTAACTTGTATTTAATAGCAGTTTTGATGGGGAGTTAAATAAATGACAGATGGTCTCTGCCAGTATTTGGAAGGATTTTAGCAAAGGTCAGACACTTGTGGATGGGGTTTAGAAGTTTATAAATAAAAGGACAAGCCAAAACCGTGATCAGAAACAGACACAAAGCCATACACTGGTATAACACAACCATGGAGAGAATTCAGAGATGTAATCAAACCAGACATCCAAATGTCAAGCTACCAAACCAGCCCAAGCAGAGCAAAAGGCCAAACAGCCACTGACAGAAGATACAAGGCTTGGCACACACACTGAAACAGGTAGTTTGCAACATGAGAAACAAACCAAACCATATAGTACAGACAACAGGTGAGCCCTATCAGTAATCGGGTGAGGAAGATCTGGAATAGGCTGCTGGCTGTGGGTGGGAAGTCACGTGAGCACCCAAAGAGTACTGGGAAATGGAGTCCTCAGAGGTTTGGTTCTTCATTCAGTATGTTTTTAGGTAAGTCAAGTCATTTTGGGCCAATTATTTTGGCCCATTCATGGAATTTACATACAAACCACAAACATTGACAGCAGTAATTTGCAAAAGTAGAGGGAATTAAACTCAAATCAATCAATTTTTAATTTATCATTATGAACATACTGAAGTGCAGCATAACACTGCACAGTTGGGCTACTTCTCTGGTGCGTATACATTAAGATAAGGCCATGAGTGCACATTTTTATCATTTACATGCTTCCGCTTGGACGTATATTACATCATTTCAATCTCGATTTTCATTGTTACATGGATGACACCCAAATTTACTTTAGTACCAAATCTGTTAAAGACCCATCGCTCTCTCACTTGGAAGCCTGTTTATCAGAAATCAAAAGCTGGATGAAAAACAATTTTCTCATGTTAAATAGCAACAAAGCTGAGCTCATTCTGGTTGGCACTAAATCAACCCTTAAGAAAACTCCTCCTCTTACTCTCTACATCGAGAACATTGCAGTTGAAGTGTATTTTTCCATATATACATATAATTTTATATATATATTCATATACATTTTTCTATATACATATAAAGCTGCATAGGATGTATAAAGTGCAAAGGCTGTGCCTGAATGATTTTCAGAGAGTGATTTTTAGTTTCAGTTGTCAATGTATAGTAGGTTTGGGAAACATCTGGCTTGTATTAACAAACCCTATAGCATAGTTACATCTACACCAAATATGGGAAGGTGATTTAGACCATGTGTGTACATCTTGGGGTCCTGGGTATAAAGACCAGGCTCACAGCAGAGACTTCGGAGGTCTTACTCATTCGGCTTGAGGCCTTCCCAGACAGAGCGCAATGTCTGAAAACAGAGGAACTTGAGAGCGCTTTCAGATTTCAGCTAGAAGGCCTCTCTCTGGCAGAAGAAGATTGGACGTCAGATGTCAGATAAGATGCTATACTTTTTTGTATAATAAATTAATTCACAATTAAGTTAGTATCTGCAGAGTTTTCTTTAAGCCACCAACAATGCATCGCTACAGATTTTCACCACAGTTTGGCGTCACGACACCGTCTCCCCCTCCCTCCTAGGGTCATCCTAGACCCAACTCTCTCGTTCAGTGCCCATATAAACTCTGTAGTCAAAGTTTTATTCTTTCATCTTCATAATATTGCCGGAATCAGATCATCCCTCTCTCACTCTGCTGCTTAAACTCTCATCCACGCCTTCGTTTGGATTATTGTAACTCCCTCCTAGCAGGCATCAGCTCCTCTTCTATTCACAAACTTCAGCTGGTCCAGAACTCTGCTGCTCCCCTTCTTACCCACACCCGCTCGCATCACCATATCACACCCACTCTTTAACATCTTCACCAGCTTCCTGTTAAATATCGCATACAGTTCAAAATCCTTCTTCCTACATACAAAGCTCTTAACAATCTTGCTCCTTCTTACCTCTCTGATCTCATTTCTTTCTACAGACCTTCTCGTTCTCTCCTCTGCAGCTAGAGTACTTACAGTTCCTCCATCTAACCTCCACGGTTTTGGTGATCAAGCATTCTCCAGTCTCTGGAGTGCTCTTCCACCACTGGTTAAACAGTCAAATTCCCTCCTCACATTTAATCTTAAAACCTATCTCTTCTCGCTGACATACAATCTTCCTCAAGTTTGACTGTTCCTTCACTATTTCCTGTTTATGTCAATCTGTAGTAGTGTTCCTCTGTTGTTTTGTATAATCATTGTTTTGACTGTAAGCGTCTTTATAAAGATACAGTATTATTATTATTGTTATTATTATTACATGTAGTATTAAAAACAATAATAAATCAACAAACACTAGACCTTCATTCATTCATGCATCATTTAAACCATTATGGGTTGAGGTGGGGCCCTGGAGTGCTAAATGAGGATGACAGGTCACCGACAGTAGACAATAGGCAATAATTACAGGATAATCTAGAGCAGGGGTATTTAATTAGAATTTAGTAAGTTTCAGTTAGGAAAAATTTACTCAGGCCAAGGTCCAGACTGTCATCATTTCAAACTTATGGTCAGTGTTATGATTCAGTGCCACATCTCTTATACTGAAGTAGCCTAGTGTCAGCATTTTATGTCTTTAACAATTGAAAAACAAACTAATTACCAATACATTCAGTTTATTTCACCAGTATTAATTGTTTTAAATGTTGAACTGAATGAATTATTTATAAAACTTCAAATAAATCTAAAAACCAGAACTACGTTGAAAATGCCTTTGAAAAAAGTGCATCATTAACTGCTTATTTTAGCCATTCTCACCATTGCAGACTCTATAATAGAGTTGGATGGTCCTCACTAGCTGCACGAAGAGAATCTCATTGGCTTATTTTTATCTATAAATCACTCTCTGGCCAGCTTACATCTCTTCCTTGATTTCAATAAATAACAATAATTATCAGACTCGCTCTAGTGGCTGGATCACCTGTCAGGTACCGAGAAGTTTTAGTGAACTGCGAAAATCTGCTTTTAGCTACAGTGCAGCAGCGAGCTGGAATTCTCTACAGGAAACTCTAAAGCTCAGCTCGCTGGGTTCACTGAACCATTTTAAACTTTTAGTTTCTAGTCACTATCAGAAAGCCTGTGATTGTTTTAAATGGGTTTATCTTTCTATTAGGATTTAAATTTTTATCTTATTTGTGTATTTTTATGTTTATTTTATATTCTTCTATTTTATTTTATTTATTTATTTTTTGTCGTGATTATTTTAAATGAGATTTTATTAATATTTTATTTTATTAATATTAAATATTAAAATTAAAATAGTAAAATTAATATTTACATTTTCTATTATCTTATTTATTTTATGTTCATTTTATATTCTTTTATTACATTTTTCTAACTTTTTTTACATTTATATTTTATGCATCTTTATTAAATGTTTATTTAAAATTTGTATTTTATTTATTATTATTTTTGTTCGTTTTGCTTTCAATCCCTTAAATTGTAAATGCTCGGCTGCATTGAAAATTAGGGTCACTCCTCAATGTATTTCCGAGATAAAATAAAGGTTGATTGATTGATTGATTGATTGATTGATTGATTGATATTTATTAAAAAAAAGTAAAAAGTTTCACATCTGTGTGTTGGCCATGAGCGGAAAAAGATGGATGGATGGATATGAGATACGTGCTGCTTTTAGTTAGCGTCCTGGTCTCAGAACCTATGAGACATGTTGGTTTGGAACTGCCTGTGGGAGAATAAACGTACATGTCTCGGTCCATTCCTGGCTTTAGAGCACGTCGCCTGAACGCGCCTTTCTCTCCAACTCGCTTTACTTCAACTCGCCTGAGTGCGAGCTGCCCTCTAAACAGATCTGATTGGCTGAGGAGCGTGTTTAGTGATTTTACTATGCACGCGATTGGTCTGTGAGTTCACTGCGCCGCAATGCCCATATACCGTGAAGACAAGAAAAGTTCCGCCGCTCAAAATAAACACAGTCAAGATTAAATCATTCTCAATAGTTTAACAGTTTGGGTCCACATTGGACAACGTTTGGGTTAGTGACCTCTGTTCTAGAGATGCAGTAGTGCTCTGGTGCATAGACATTTTACACGTGTATGTGCAAACGTGCATGATATGTGCACCAACTTTCAGAGCTAGGGTTCAAATATATATGAAATCAGTCAGCAGTTCAGAAGAACATTAAAGTGCAGTGTGCGTAAGTTGGAGCAGAGTTTGTATTCATCATCTAGCAGGAGCTGCGGATGTTACCTGTTTAACAGCTTGAGGGTAGAAACCGTTCTGGAATCAGGCGGTTTGGACTGGAATGTTCTGAAGTCTGTTCTCAGATGGCAGCAGGCGGAACAGGACGTGACTGCGGTGTGCGCGGGGTCTGAAGTGATACTGCTGGCTTTCCTCAGACATCTCTTATTGTAAACGGCTTGTAGGGGTGGGACGACAGCCGCAGTGATCAGGGCTGTGTATTGGCAAGAACCTGGCGATACAATACGTATCGTGATACGGCGGTCACGATTCAATATATCGCGATATATTGCGATACAGCAAGCAAAGTGATATATTGCGATATTTCTAATCCTACTATTAAAACACACTACTATATGAACAGGTTTGTCAGTGCTTACAATAGCATTGCGCCATTGTGCTGCTTGTTAATGTTGGAGTGGAGCTGAAAATGGATTACAACACTGCCATCTAGTGGTCAGAGGTTTAAACACAACACACAATGATTTACTGTCTGCCAGGAATCTGTGTATCAATACTGTGGTTTTGAGAATCGATACAGTATCACCAAACATAGTATCCCAATATTCAATATTTTCAATATTTTCTTACACCCCTAGCAGTGATGGACTGGGTGGTACTCAGCACCTTCTTGCGAGGGCTTCTGTTTCACAGCGGTGGAGTTGCCATCCCAGACTGTGATGCAGTTGGTCAGAATGCTCTCCTTGCTTTTGTTTACGTCGCAGGAGAGATTTTTGTCTGTGCCCAACTCTGCAAGACGTTTCACCTCCTCACTGTATGCCTCCTCATTCACTGCTGTTGCTGATGTGAGGCACACTACTGTTGCATTGTGCACTGCAAACTCCATGGTGGGGTTGGAGTTGTGCAGAATCCAGAATCTAGCTGCAGGATCTTGAGCTTGAAGACCTTGGATAGTCTAGAGGGAGCCTAGATGGAATAATTGTCTTGAATGCTGAACTACAATCCTCCATTCATTCATTTGTTGGGAGTGGGGGTGCTGGAGCCTATCCCAGCGCTCAATTGGCGGAAGGCAGGAAACATCAGAGGACAATTTAAAAGGCCAAAGATACATTCAATATCACTGTTTAAGGTTATATATATATATATATATATATATATATATATATATATATATATATATATATATATATATATATAATAAATTTTGATTGGTGCATGAAAACACTATGTGAATGACCTTCAGCTCTATCAACAGTCATTCATCACAGCTCAACAGCAAAACGATCAAGAACAGCCAGCACAACCTGTACTTCTCTCGGCTTTAGTGTGTATAGGGAACACAATCTTTGCTTTGTGCACTGGAACTGAAGAAGCATGTCTCAGAACCCAACCACAAAGCGCACTGCAACTTGCTCGCCCTCAGGAGTGGGAGGACAGCGAACTGCGGCCTTCACCCCGCTATCACGTCTTTGAGGCTTAGCGTCAGGGAAAGTTCTAGAGCATTGCTGTGCTTTGGCGAGAATCGATTCGCTGAGGCTTTTCACACTGTTGTGCAGCGGGGACCAATAACCTGTCATAGAAACGTCTGGGGCGTTTTGTGGGGACAGTAATGCACAAAGCCTTTTTTACAGCACAGGGAAAATGCTATATCTGACCTCAAGGGATAGGCTTCGCAATGCCTGGGTTTGTATTACTCCCACCAAACATGTTTCCAAGTGCAAATACAGAGGCTCGACTAGGTGACCCTGTAGCTATGGAGTGTGGAGGCGAGGGGAAGGATGGACTGTTACAAACATGTTTAAACCCAAAATGCTGGTCCTGGATGGGTCAAGTGCTTTTTTTTTTTTAAATAAAAGGTCCAAGTTTCAGTTTTAGGATGCAATTTATTTACACGATTTGTGGAATAAAACAATCCAACATCAACTAAAATATTATTGGAGCTAAACAAGTATCCGGTGTGATGGTGTGTCAAGGACGCCCATTTAAAGACCTACAAATAGAGATGGACCGATCAGCGTTTTTGAGGTTGATTCCAATTGCCGATCACATTTCAACGCGATCGGCTGATAGCTGATACCGATCAAGGGTGGGACTATATGCCACGGCAGGGATACAAGTAGTTATTAGTGCAAGCAAGTCATGAAACATGGTCAAAACTGTTTTATTACCATTTTAACGAGTTCATGTGAAACAGCGTAATACAATTTCTTAACAAAATTAGAAGTTGTTTTTTTGTGGAAGTTTAGGGTTGGGTTGGGTTGGGTACGGTTGGGTACGGTTGGGTTGGGTTGGGTAGAGTTGGGTTTAGGGTTGGGTGGGGTTTAGGGTTGGGTGGGGTTTAGGGTTGGGTTAGGTTGTGTGGGGTTTAGGGTTGGGTTGGGTGGGGTGGGGTTTAGGGTTGGGTTGGGTGGGGTGGGGTTTAGGGTTGGGTTCGTTGGGGTTTAGGGTTGTATTGGGTTCGGTGGGGTTTAGGGCTGCGTTCGGTGGGGTTTAGGGTTGAGTGGGGTTTGGGGTTGGGTTGGGTAGGGTTTGGGGTTGGGTTGGGTGGGGTTTAGGGTTGGGTGGGGTTTAGGGTTGGGTGGGGTTTAGGGTTGGGTTAGGTTGGGTGGGGTTTAGGATTGGGTTGGGTGGGGTGGGGTTTAGGGTTGGGTTTGTTGGGGTTTAGGGTTGTATTGGGTTCGGTGGGGTTTAGGGGCTGCGTTTGGTGGGGTTTAGGGTTGGGTGGGGTTTGGGGTTGGGTTGGGTGGGGTTTGGGGTTGGGTTGGGTGGGGTTTAGGGCTGGGTTCGGTGGGGTTTTGTGCTAGCTGCGCGTGCTAGCTCTGCTGCTCTGCACCGTATCAGATTAGTAGTATTAAATGTCTTTGTCTTGGTTCCCCCACGAGACACGCTGATTTCTCAAATTTTTCTCCTGCCCTGGAGTCTTATACACAGACAGACAACGTTTTCTATCTGCACATGTGGGTGAACGTCGCAACCTGTTCTTGAGAGGCCGCTGCTTTAGTCTGTGAAAATGAAAGGGTGTGTGTTTCCACCTAGTGGTTCGGATAGGAATTGCAGGGAGCTGGCCGGAGGGCTGCTCTTCCTGGATGAAACGCTAGCTGGAACAACAGAAATTAGGCTCATTTGTTTAACATCATCGATCGGCTTAATTGGAGAAATATCGGCCGATCGCCGATCACATATTTTGATAAAAAAATCGATCCTTGGCCAATCGATCCTTCCATCTCTACCTACAAAGATATCATGCTAACCAGCTGGTGACTACCGGCCGAAGAGATAATAGTAAGTGATTGTAGCGTCAAGTCTAAACATTCCAACATGAGGATGAAGACGTAGCACTGCTCTGACAGGGTGTTCTAAACTTTGGTCAATGAAGGTCCTGCTCCCAGTTAGATTATTTAAGGATAAGTAGCCAATGAAAGGAAAAGCAAATGAAACAACGGCAGAAGCTCTTGGCAAATGACAGTCATCACCACCACCACTGGTCATCACCACCACCGCTCTTTGCAAGAAACCATGTTCAGCAGCAAACAAAGTTTGCTGCTGAACAACAAGAGTTAACATCGCCATTGCTTGCCTCCACTGGAGACGCTCTTGGCGAATATAAGAATGACCTTCATGCTGCACTTATTGATGCTGGGGCAACATTTCTTCTAGACTGGTAAGTAAACAGTGGTCAGTGCTGACTAGTGCTGGCCCAAATACCTTTTTAGGGGTCTGGAGCTTTGGCAGTAACCCACAGTGGGCCAGAAAATGAATGTCCGAAACTTGTGGTGAAGACACCATCTGTGGCTTCAACCTGCACTGTGCTCTTACATCTGCTAGGAGAGGCTAGCAAAGACTAGGCCTGGTAGACTCATTGAAGCCGTGCTGTGAACCCTGCAGCACTCTACAAGGTAAGTGATGTTCACAGCATAGCTTCACTCTGTCAACCAAGCCTGCTAACTTTTCTTTGAGGAGGGCTAAGGAATAATAGCTCATTGCATACACAGGTTAACAAGCACTTCACATAGGTGGACTAGCCTGAGGCATGAAGGGCATACATGGTTGTCCTAGTAAAGTGCTAGTAGGTCAGGGCACTTTTGTTTGTAGCCACCCCAGGAATACATGCTGTCGCCACATTGTAAGTGGGTTAGTCTTTTAAAGAGAAGAAATGTTTATGTTGGGTTGTTTTGGGTTAATTCGTACAAGGACCTTTTTGTTGAAGAGCCTGAAAATGTGTGAAGTGGTTTCCTGCAGTAGAGCAGAGGACAGTGTTTTTGCTGTTAGCACTGGAGAGGCTACATTTTCAGTACATAAAAAAATAAAGTTGCATGAACCACGCGCTTCTCCCACAAAGGTTACAGTTTGATTCAGGTCCAGTTTTAATGCTAACATTGGGTTGGGTGGGATGGGGTATTTGACTGGGTGGGGTTCAGGGTTGGGTTGGGTGGGGTTTAGGGTGGGGTGGGGTTTAGGGTGGGGTGGGGTTTAGGGTTGGGGTTTAGGGTTGGGTGGGGTGGGGTTTAGGGTTGGGTGGGGTGGGGTTTAGGGTTGGGTGGGGTGGGGTTTAGGGCTGGGTGGGGTGGGGTTTAGGGCTGGGTGGGGTTTAGGGCTGGGTGGGGTTTAGAGTTGGGTGGGGTTTAGAGTTGGGTGGGGTTTAGGGTTGGGTTGGATTGGGTTTGGTTAGGGGGGATTTAGGGTTGGGTTGGGTGGGATTTAGGGTTGGGTTGGGTTGGGTGGGACTTAGGGTTAGATTGGGTTCGGTGGGGTTTAGGGTTGGGTTCGGCGGGCTTAAGGTTGGGTGGGGTGGGGTGGGGTGGGGTGGGGTTTTTGGGTTGGGTTGGGTGGGGTTTTTGGGTTGGGTTGGGCGGGGGTTTAGGGTTGGGTTGGGCGGGGGTTTAGGGTTGGGTTGGACGGGGGTTTAGGGTTGGGTTGGGCGGGGGTTTAGGGTCGGGTTGGGTGGGGGTTTAGGGTCGGGTTCGGTGGGGTTTAGGGTCGGGTTGGGTGGGGTTTAGGGTCGGGTTGGGTGGGGGTTTAGGGTCGGGTTGGGCGGGGGTTTAGGGTTGGGTTGGGCGGGGGTTTAGGGTTGGGTTGGGCGGGGGTTTAATAGCTCAGTGCATGCACAGGTTACCAGCACTTCACATATGTGGACTAGCCTGAGGCATGAAGGGCATACATGGTTGTCCTAGTAAAGGGCTAGTAGGCACTGTTTGATTAGGTAGGACTTTGCATTTCTTACCACATGCATGGACATGCCAACTTTGTAGTCATATACCGCCCCCTATTGTTTGGAGGATGCATTCAACAGATTATGTTGTCTTAACATAAATGTTGTCTTAACATAAATGTGAGTATCAGCCAATACTGGTACCCAGTAATGTTAGAATGTTAGAGATGAGTTTGCATCAAGAGCGAGACCTATTGATGTTAATCCTGTATTTCAGATTAAAAGCTACTATGTTTTAGAATGAGCTATTTTTAATTGCTGCACACCTAAAAGTAGGGTAATGCCCAAAGAATATAACTTGAAAGTGTGCTATTTCAGGCTAGACTTGTTACAGGACTAAAGAGATTTTTTTTTCATGTTTATCCCCAGTCCGGTCCAACAATTTCTTCTAATGTTGGCCATATGCCGATGCCCATCAATACTGATTTGCCATCTCCAGGCAAAAACATTTATTTATAGTTACTGAGGTTAAAGTCATCATGGCTCAATTACCATAACCCATTTTCTCCCTGTACCAAGACTTAGTTTGGAGTGAAACATGATATTAGGCAGGATAGAGAATCTCTAGGCACCTTATGGTTTGATTCTATTTTGACTTAGGATGCCAAGATGTGATTATGTGTCACATGCTTTTCTTCTGACTGCAACAATGTACAGTGGGCTCCTAAATTCTAAGAGTACAAAAGACAAATCTTGTATTATATGTTATTTTCTAATACAATTGTTTTTCATTATTAAATTATATTATCAGCATTACAAATCTCCTTTATATATTTGCACAAGCATTTTTGTGCACTCAAGATGGCAGGGACTCCAAAGTTTGACCTAAGCATAGTGAATGTTATCAATATGCTTTTCCTCAGATATACCATTATTTTGACTATTCATATAGTGGGTTGCATTGGATGGATTTTGAGTAGGGTTGGGTGGATTTTGGATAGGGTTTGGTGGGTTATGGGTAGGGTTTGGTGGGTTATGGGTAGGGTTGGGTGGGTTTTTGGGTAGGGTTGGGTGGGATGTGGTATTGGACTGGACTGGGTTGGGTTTGGTAGGGTTTCATTGGGTGGGTTTTTGGTAGGGTTGGGGATGGATATTGGACTGAGTTGGGCTGTGTGGGGTCTATGGTCGGGTTGGGTGGGCTCTAGGGTCGGGTTGGGAGGGCTCTAGGGTCGGGTTGGGCTTGGTTGGTGGGGTAGGGTTTTGGGTTGGGTTGGATTGAGTGGGGTTTTGGGTTGGGTTGGATTGAGTGGGGTTTTGGGTTGGGTTGGGTGGTGGGGTGGTGTTGGGAAAAACTGTCACTTAAGCAAATGGTCTTGGCTGCATACAAAGCCTCTAGCCACAGGTAGAAAACCTCTTGTTTGCTAACGCAGGACACACAATGCCAAACTCCTCAGCTAACAGGGAAATATCAAACTATTCCTACAAACAATACAAACCAAACCAAAGAACAGTGGAAAGTGACAGCCATAGTGGGCCAGTGCACTTAAACTGGAACTCATGCACACACATTCCAATTTTTACATTTTTGCTTATATAGACTATATAAACTATTGTCAGCTCAGATATCCTTTCATAAAACTAAAGTACCTATATCCTGAAACTGCCAGAACCTTGATGGTGAGTTAGTCTATTACTGATTATTGCATAAAAATAAATGGTTAGCATAAAGCAAACATTTTTTTATTAATTTTCTGTTTGGATCTCTGCTGAATGCTGGAACTTAAGCCAACAAGAAGCATCTTATTTATATATTTACTTTTCAGCATGATTATTGTTAAAAAATCAACACGACCTCAGACTTTGGGTTCCACTTATACAGATGTGACATCATGACTTCATATGAATCCCAGATAAGTTTTAAAAACACACTTGGGTATGTGTGTATGTGTGTGTGTGGGAGTTAAAACATCTTGGAGTGGGTGAGGTAAGAGAGAGGGAGGCAGAAGACCAGAGAGAGAGATGAACGAGTACAACCTAATTTATCCACACTGGCTCTATGATGGGGGCCCATCCATTACACCAGCCCTGCCACACACTAGACACACACACACTTACACTCTTACTCTCTCTCTCTCTCTCTCTCATGACTCTCTAGTCCGGAGAGATTCTCCACATAATTACTATGATTATGGCACATTATATTGGGCCTGTGTCCAGCTTGCAGTGTGAGACGAGAGAGGAGGGCTATTTTCAGTCAAACATTTGCTATTTCATTAAGGCACACTGCTCCGAATGAAGAGTTGGTGTCGTTTAATGAAGACTGTTCAAGCACTGGCATTAACCATGCTCTGGTTTTTATTGCTCAGCATAAGACTAAATGTGCCTTCCAGTGAGTGCCTTTGTGCTCGACTAAACTTTTATGTATGCACTTATAGTCCGAGCGGGCAACAGACATTAATTAGATGTCAAAAAGAAGAATTTTAATTGGAAATAAAAATTAGGTTGATGTTGAATCCAACTTTGGCTTGACATCAGCAAGCAATGTTGGACAGACATTATATTTATGATTGGAAGTCAAAATTGGATATCCATCAAAAAACCAACATTGGGTTGACGTCAAGCTCCAGCATCTGAGACAGATAGAGTGGGTAGCTGTAGCTGCAGTGCATTTGGGTGCCTTGCTGTGGGGTAACAGAAGGAGTCAGCTCTACCACATCTAAAACCTTGTGTTCCTGTGGATGTTAGTGATGGGCAAATGATACCAAGGCTTCGGAGCTTGTGTCGAGAAATTCACTGATGACGTCTGAAGCCTCGTTGTTTTAGGATGTGGTTCGAGTATAGGTGTGATTTATTGTTTCTTCATAAAAAAATGAATGAAGTCACCCCGCCATCACTGTCCTATCTCTTAAAAGCACAGCAGTTTTAATGAATGAACCACAGAAAAGTAAATAATGGCGTTTTTAATGTATATACTTGGCAGTGTGTATTTCCAATGCTGACAATGTTGTAAGAGGCCATCACAAATAGTTGAAATGACACTAAAAGTTTACAGAATCGCCGACCTGCCTGAGCACTCACCCCCTGTCATCTGAACTCACCCCTGGCGTCTTTACCCCATGGGTCTCCACGTTGTGGGGTTGGTGTGGCCCTCAAGCGAGCATTCTCCCTGGGTCCAGCTGGTCCTCAAGTGACTTTTGAAACTAATGGATATAAACTGTGTTCTTACGCTGGGAATGGAGGGAGTGGTGTAAACCCCCACAGGGATCCTCTCCTGGCGAGCTCCAGAACGACGCAAGGACTAACCTCTGTTTGTTTGAACTGTTCAGGCAGGGCCTAGTTCCTGGTTTTCTCTCCAGCACTCAGGGAGCTACCCTGCCTTCCACTGCTCAGATGGGAGAACCACTCCTGGGGTCCTTGAGGCTCTTTGGTTATCAACAGCGGCTGCCCCGACACCTACCAACTCAGTAGCCGCTTCCCCAGGCTGCCTCGGATGCCAGCTCACCCTGTCTCCTGAGACTCTCCCCTCCGTGGGCCCAGGTCTGTACTTTGTTTTCACATTTCTTACCCTTGTTTGAGTTAATAAAGCCTTGCATATGGATCGTAACGTCATGCCCGTGTCTGATTCGTTACATCAGAATGGTGAGGGTGTTTTAAGTGTCTCATTAAGTTTGATGTTCTAAATTTCTTAGGAGTTGTTCCTTCATAGCCTATACACACATATCCAGGAGGATGGGGAAAGGTAACTGGCTGAGCTCCAGGCTCTGTCAAGAAGAAGAGATGGCTGAGAAACAACCAAAGAGGAGATCTGAAGACAAGGCCTGAGAAAGAAGTTCTTAAATCAGGCAAAGGTGAAGAGCCATGTTTCAACAGTGGCGAGACCTCCTGGAGTTGAGGAGGCAAAGTTGGCTTCCTGTACTGCTGCAACATTTCAAGTGGAACAGAAAAACTCTTACAAGAAGCTGAGGTGCCTGAATGTAGCCTAACCGCTACACTATTTAAGGTGGAACAGGAAAATTTAAACAAGAAGCTAGCATGACACAATGTAACTGTTGCCCCAGTTAAGGTGGACCAGGAAATGCGAACAAGAAGCTGAGGCACTGGAATGTAACAGCTACATCATTTGAGGTTGAAAAGGAAAGTTTAAACAAGAAGCTGATTTGCCTTAATAATTCATAGCGAATCACATGCCTATTTAAATTTTTAGCAACAAAACAATCATAGTTTGAATAGATCCATTTCAAGAACCCCGACTCCTTACATTTTAAAAATAGCCTTGTTACTCCTATTTCATTTCAGCATGTTTTCCTTCATATACATTTACATTCCAGTTAAGATTATTGATAACATGCCTTTGAAGTTTGACTTTTTGCACCATTACAATACTTATAGACAACTAGTCATCATATCTTCTGCTCCATGAAACACATGTTAATGTTCAGTAGATACAGATATGTTTCTTTAATATATTTACATTGTACTAAACTACATTCATGTTCAATGGGCATATATGCAGCTGAAACAGGAAGCCTAGCGCATCCCAAATTTATCAACATTTACATTTTAATATAACATTATAGTCATTATGGCTTTTAGAAGAATAATTTTTTGGGGAGGTGGGCTAGTGCACTATAGACCCCTGTGGTGCAGCCTAAGCTTTTATCCTTAATGGCATTTTTTCTCTTACATTACTTTTAGTTTTATACATTAAGTAGTTTTGAAAGCAGTACTCTTATACTGGAGTAAAAAGCTTGAGTTGATACTTCAACTTCTACAGAAGTATTTTTAAACCCTAGTACCTATACTTCTACCTGAGTAATGAATGTGAATACTTTTGACACCTTTGCTGACTGAACACTAAGCACTTTTACAGGTCGCTTTGGATAAGAGCATCTGCTAAATGCTGTAAATGTAAATCATTCTGATTTGTTTAATTTGGTGAAATAGGCATGAGTAGGCTGTGTTGACTAACCGAAAGAAGTCTTCCAAGCTAGCTATTCTGATTGTCACTTGTAAGTCCATATGTTTCACTGTTTAACATGTTCTTTTGGGTCCCATTGGCTGTTTCTCTGCCATCTCTCCTTTTTGACAGAGCCTGTAGTTTAGCAGGTAGCCTTTCCCCTTCCACCTCCCCTGTACACAAGCCCTAATCACCCCATGTTGTGGATTGGCTGGAAGAGTGTCATGTGAATAGTGTGTTTACTATGATTAAGGATAGTAATATGTTCTTTTGGTTCTTCTATGTCATTCCACTTTAGACGGTACAATGTTTTTCAATCAGTGTCTCCTAATGCATGACTGGACACAGTAATGCTTCCCTGTGCACTGGACCCAGTGATGTCTCTCTTATGCCTGTAATCCCTGACTCTGCTCCTTGTTTTTCAAGTCATCATTAATTTCTGCTAAATATACCTGACCAATTCATCTGTTCCTTCATACGTTTATACATTCTGTCTAATAAACCACTGAAGCTATTTGTCTGGCAACTGCATTTCTCCAAATCATCTATCTAAGTGTCCACCCATGTATTACTGCTTCGCACAGTCCCTGAACCCCACTGCCCTTTCACTACACAACAACCTCTATATGGTGCACCATCATATAATTCCAATTTTTCACATGAGCTGGTTCCCATTCTGCTGTAACGGGATTATGTCGTTCCGTGAATCTGTGCAAGCATAGTAGCTATAGCGTAGGAGGCATAGCGAGGTGGAAAAAGAGGGAAATAGGGTGTATGTGCTTTGGGGGTGTCAAGACATGTTAACAGACAAAAACGTTAGCAATGCACCTCCAACACTGAAGACCACACACGAAGATCATTCATTACTGAATTCAAAGAGTAGGTTAATCGTCTTTTTTAGTTATTTAGTAAACATATACTACAACCAATCATTGATCCAAACACATGATTTGACTGAATTAACATATAACACATAAACACAATAAAACATTTGAACCTGTTATAGTCACACAGTGCCACCTTTAACGTAATGCACAATTGATATGGCGTTCATATGTTTACATAAGGTATTGATTATTATTAATAATAAAATGATAGCTAATAGTCGAGCGATAGCTAATAATAATTTCATAGCTAATAGCCGAATGATAGCTAACAATCACGTCTTAGCTAATAATCGAGTCATAGCTAAAAGTCGAGTGATAGCTAATTGTCACATGATAGCTATTAGACAAGAGAAAGCTGATAGTGGAGTGATAGCTAATGGACAAGTGACAGCTAATAATTGAGTGAAAGCTAATTGTCGAGTGATAGCTAATACTTGAGTGATAGCTAATAGTCGAGTGACAACTTGTATCCGAGTGACAGCTAATAGTCGAGTGACAGCTTGTAGTTGAGTGATAGGTAGTAGACGAGTGAAAGCTAATATTCGAGTGAAAGCTAATAGAGGAGTGAAAGCTAATATTCGAGTGAAAGCTAATAGAGGAGTGAAAGCTCATAGTGGAGTGATAGCTAACAGTCAAGTGAAAGCTAATAGAAAAGTGATAGCTAATAGTCGAGTGACAGCTTGTAGTTGAGTGACAGCTAATAGTCGAGTGACAGCTTGTAGTTGAGTGACAGCTAATAGTCGAGTGACAGCTTGTAGTCGAGTGATAGGTAGTAGACGAGTGAAAGCTAATATTCGAGTAAAAGCTAATAGAGGAGTGAAAGCTAATAGTCTAGTGAAAGTTAATAGTCGAGTGAAAGCTAATAGTCGAGTGAAAGCTAATAGTTGAGTGAAAGCTAAAAGTCTAGTAAAAGTTAATAGTCGAGTGAAAGCTAATAGTCGAGTGAAAGCTAATAGTCGAGTGAAAGCTAATAGTCTAGTGAAAGTTAATAGTCGAGTGATAGCTAATAGTCTAGTGAAAGTTTATAGTCGAGTGTTAGCTAATAGTCTAGTGAAAGCTAATAGTCTAGTGTAAGCTAATAATCGAGTGATAGCTAATAGTCTAGTGAAAGTTTATAGTCGAGTGATAGCTAATAGTCTAGTGAAAGCTAATAGTCTAGTGTAAGCTAATAGTCGAGTGATAGCTAATAGTCTAGTGAAAGTTTATAGTCGAGTGAAAGCTAATAGTCTAGTGAAAGCTAATAGTCTAGTGAAAGCTAATAGTCGAGTGAAAGCTAATAGTCGAGTGGAAGCTAATAGAGGAGTGGAAGCTAATAGAGGAGTGAAAGCTAAAAGAGGAGTGATAGCTAATAGTCCAGTGACAGCTTGTAGTCGAGTGACAGCTTGTAGTCAAATGATAGGTAGTAGACAAGTGAAAGCTAATATTCGAGTGAAAGCTAATAGTTGCGTGATAGCAAATAGTCGAGTGATAGCTAATAGATAAGTGAAAAAAAATATATATATATATATATATATATATATATATATATATATATATATATATATATATATATATATGTGTGTGTGTGATTTTTAAAATGATATACTGAAATTATACTGTAAAATTGGTCAGTTCATACATGCATAGAGGAAATTGTAATTTGACAAAATAAACTATTTTGATGGATTTTATTTTTTAAAAAGTGTATTTTTAATTAAAGATTATGAAGATAATGAAGTTAATTTCCACTCCACTAGGGTGCATAGCCACTGGGGGTGGTGGTGGGCGGGGGGGCTGCAGAAATAGGGTGATGTTGCACTAAATTGCAGTGCCATACAGATATTTTACTGTTCATTGTGGCTTAAAGTATAACTTTGATTAGTTGAACCAGGTACTGCACAGTAACTACAAGCACTGAGGCTTTTTGAGGAAAGGTTGTAGGAAATTCTCATTATTTGAAATCACAGATTTTTTAATGATGTTTTTCTAAATTAAAGCTTGCTGTTCAGCCATTTAGCACCGTACTGTATGTGTGAGGATCTGAATCGCCTTGTCACCCAATAGCATCTGTACAGGGCTGGTGATTTACACGCCTGATAAATGGTTGGTTGCCTCTTCAGACTGAAATCTCACTGAGGCATACATGGTCTGTTACAGAACTGCCTCCTTACCCTTGGCCTTGAGGGAAGGATTGTCCAGTGCGCTAACAATAGCACCGAAGCAGCGGAGAGAGAGGTTTAAAAGCCCTTGGGGAGGTGTCGAGGAGCCCACAGGTCATTCTAACAGCATCACTCCCTCCAGGCCTGATTATTTCTGCAAGTGATCAGAGACACCAGCTTCACGGCACAGCTGTGCTGGACCTTTTAAGAGTCCAGGGCGGAGGATTTCCAAGAAGGCCCCTAAGCCATTTAATGCCCCCCACACATCCTTCTCGTGTCAACCGGGCCCGCTTGTTTGGGAAGCAAATATCAAAGCAGACGCCCAGAGAGCAGGAGTGATGCGGGGAGAGGGCGGTACGATTGTTTGTACGTTTGGGTCCGGCCAGCAGCGGGGTTACGCATTCAAAATGCCAATATACACGCCGAGTGCACATTAAAACGACAGCAGGCGAGCACGGATTTGCTCAAGCCGACCTTGTCAAGTGCTTGTGAGGCTAACGCAGCGTACGACAGTGAAAGTCGTCGCCCCCTTGTTCGGCTTCCGTTCATAAACATGAAGTCCAATTTGATTCCATAGAGAGCAGAGGCTGGAACTGCTGTCCTCTGAAGTCTAATCAGGACAAAGGGGGGGTTGAGCTCGGAGGCAGATTGCTGTGGCAGACAGGGTCGCGCGGAGAGAGGTTGTTAGTGGTTGTTTTGGCATGTGGTGAACGACAGTAAGTCTATAACGGTATTCGTTTGTGTTTTACTTTCCGTGAAGTCCACTTATCTTACTTATTCTCTAAACATAGAGCTCAAATAACAGACTGTTTTTGTTTCTGTACCTTTAAAGACTGTGAAAGCTAATAGTCGAGTGAAAGCTAATAGACGCGTGAAAGCTAATAGTCGAGTGAAAGCTAATAGATGAATGAAAGCTAATAGTCGTGTAATAGCTAATAGTCGAGCGAAAGCTAATAGTCGAGTGAAAGCCAAGAGTCGAGCAAAAGCTAATAGACAAGCGAAAGCTAATATTCGAGCGAAAGCTTATAGACAAGTGAAAGATAATAGTTGAGTGAAAGCTAATAGTCAAGTGAAAGCTAATAGACAAGCGAAAGCTAACAGTCGAGCGAAAGCTAATAGACAAGTGAAAGCTAATAGTCGAGCGAAAGCTAATAGTCGCACGAAAGCTAATAGTCGAGCTAAAGCTAACAGTCGAGCGAAAGCTAATAGTCGAGCAAAAGCTAATAGACAAGCGAAATCTAACAGTCGCACGAAAGCTAATAGTCGAGCTAAAGCTAACAGTCGAGCGAAAGCTAATAGTCGAGCAAAAGCTAATAGTCGAGTGAAAGCTAATAGTAGAGTGAAAGCTAATAGTCGAGTAAAAGCTAATAGACAAGCGAAATCTAACAGTCGCGCGAAAGCTAATAGTACAGCTAAAGCTAACAGTCGAGCGAAAGCTAATAGTCGAGTGAAAGCTAATAGTCCAGTGAAAGCTAATAGACAAGCGAAAGCTAATAGTCCAGTGAACGCTAATAGTCCAGTGAACTGCTGGATGTTACTGGTTATTGGACTAGTTTTCTCAGTCCAGCAGAGACACTAGGGTGTTTAAAACCTCAAGCAGCACTGCTGTGTCTGATCCACTCACACCAGCACAGCACACAAAACACACCACCACCACATCAGTGTATCAGTGTCACTGCGACACTGAGAATGAATGACCATCCATAGTATACCTACTCTGTGGTTGTTCTGACCATTATAGAACAGGGTGAAATGGGGCTAACAAAGTTTCCAGAGAAACAAATGGACTACAGTCTGCTCCTGTATTGTAAGTGGAGCTGAAAAAAAGGACAACGTGTAGATACAAGAAGATGATTTTACTATTATGGCTGATCAGGGTATACATGACCTGAAGAGAGTGTAGCACCACAGTGGCTGCATACTGCAAACTGGTCTTAGTAAATGTTTAAATTAAATGTTTCTCATAAGCCTAATAGCCAAATATATAATTAAATAGCCATTCAGAAGGAATTACAGTATACTGATCTGCTTTAGCAGCATTATGATTATAGCCAGTTGCTAAACCATACATTTTTCAACAGGGCTGAGTTCTGCTCTGTTTTGATACGAGGTTACAGCTTATTGCTGAAAGCAGTGTAGCTCTCGTGCTTCATCCGGCACCCTATAACGATAAAAACACAGCTATGGCACGATTATGCACACATTAACTAGAACACAGGTTAACAGCCCACAATAACGGCTGCTGCTCTTTAGCTTTAGTTGAATTTTTTAAAATAGTATTGGCTTTGGAAACAGACATCCTCTACTCTGTCTTGCAGCCTGATAATCTGGTAATAATCCGACTAATGGCTCAATCTGAAGAGAACATGTCCAATCATACACCTCCGTCCCAATAGTCTAGTCCGATTGAGTTTATTCTGATTACATGATCCTGTAAATAATCTGTTTAATGAAAAAAGAAGAACAGCCATGCAAACACATTTGATTACACTTCTAATTGGAAAGTTTAAGTATGTTCTGCACATGTCATAGAGGAAGTTTCAACATGGCGGGAGGTAAAAACTGGTCAGAGACAACAAAGTTCAGGCTTCAAACCTCAAAAGATAGATTTAAAAACAGCAGGACGGATGGCCATAAAGCTCGAGCTAAGTATATGAGCAAATGAACGACGAAGTCCAGGGCTGGACTGGGACAAAAAAAAAACGGCCCCTGGCATTTTTGCCTTAGATCGGCTCATCATAATTAGCGAAGCACAGCCGACCAGTAATTTATGTATGTGTTCCACGAAGGAATGTATTTTACTATTATATAATAATTATCAAATAATAACAGCATCATATTACTTTAGAAGTCATTACTTTAGAAGCCTATCAAATAACCAGTGTGGAAAGCAAATAAGTAAATTTACACATACTGTAGTTCTAGAACTTTAGTCTACTCATATTTATTTTCTGAATTTTCCTGATGTAGCAGCTCAATTTTAATTCTTCAGGTTAAAAGTTGCTCCCTCCTTTAAAAAGCTATAACATGCATTTGGATCAGGCTAAAAACAGTCAAACAGTCTTATCATTTATCAGTTTTAAGATCTGTCATTTCACTTGTTTGATTGATTTTTAAAACATGTTCAACCACAACAGAGGCTACAAATTCAAACTTCTATGCAGTCTTTCAACACACCTTTAACTTAAATATCTAAAACGCTATGATGTAGCCTAAAATTGACACTTGCTGCTCATCCAGCACTTCTCAGCCGTGACTGTTTATTATTTTATCAGAGGAAGGTGTCGTACGTGACTGCCAGAATTTGGGAAGTACGCAAATACCAATAAATACTGATACTAATTAATCGCCGTTACTCATCATTCTCATGTAATAGAGCTAACGTTACCTTCATCACCTCAAAGTCCGTGGGTTAAAAAAAAAGCCCTGACAGAGTCTGAACTGAATTAACATTAAAATTACATTAAAACATTTCTGAGCTCAGTATCAATTCAACAAACAAAAATGTGTAGAAGTGAAACTAAATCAGGACAGACAGCGTGTGGAGGGGTTCAGTTCTGCAAATTCACTGCTCACAGTTACACACAGTACATCTTCCATTTCAAAGCAAAGCCAGAAAGATGCTGTTAGATCGGCTGAACCTCCTTTGTACATACATATATATATATATATATATATATATATATAATATGGCAAGCTGTTTAGGAAATAATTATATATATAGAATGACTGAAAACTTAATATATGGAATGAAACTTGAGAATATGGAACGGTACTAAATACAGTCACCAGTATTATTTGGGCTCGTACATGAATTCGCCAGGGTGTTGATTATCTCCTCATTATTTAGCTACTAGATTTCGTGCTCACTAATAGTTACGCTCTGCCTCTATCTGTACAGAATAATAACAGACATCTAAAACGCAATTGGCGCAAGCGCTGTGATGACGTTAGGTTTCAGTCCATATTCTCAAGTTTCATTCCATATATTCAGACTTTCATTCCATATTCTCAAGTTTTATTCCATATTCTCATGTTCCATTCTATATTCTCAAGTTTCATTGCATATATTCAGACTTTCATTCCATATTCTCAAGTGTCAATACATATATTCAGAGTTTTCAGTCATTCTATATATATAATTATTTCCTAAACGGCTTGCCATAATATCTCTCTCTCTCTCTCTCTCTCTCTCTCTCTCTCTCTCTCTCTCTCTCTCTCTCTCTATATATATATATATATATATATATATATATATATATATATATATATATATATATATATATATATATATATATATATATATATTCCTAATTAAATGCTTTTTTATCCTGAGTGAAAAATGCAAGAGCTTCAAAGAGGTAAGAGGAGTTGAGTGGCTCCGGCTCAGTTGCCTGACCCGAACTTGAACCGGCGTATTGAATCAACGGGATCTCGGGGGACAGTGCGCCAGACTCGTTTCGAGCTAACAACTTCATGATGTGATAATAATTCTCCCTCACAGGGTGCGAGATGTCACCCCTGGAATTTTATTGAATGACAAACGGTCCTAATTCTGGATGAGCCATTGCAGCACGCAGAGAAACGACGGCACTTCAATAAGGCCGCTCGGCCCATTTTTCGGCGGAGAACCGCTCGGCCTTGTGGCCAAATGAGGTCGAACATGGCCCCATCAATAAAGGACCTAAGTGGAATAATGACCGCACGCCGAATAAAAACGCCCATTCCGTCTTGCTTATGGTACAACTGCCTTTAGACAAGTGTGCAGTGTGAAGTTCTCTCTCTTTCTATCCGCTTTGTATTCCCGCTCACTACTTTTTCCCTTTCTTGATGCAATTAAAATAAAGAACTCGCCTGATTCCTAAACAAAAATAGCTCTCCAGCTCCACTTCAACCCCACATCTCCCGCCGGACCAAACAAGAAAGCCGAAGAGAGAAGGCGAAGGCGACTTTGACTCTTCAAAGGCTCGTTTTAATCAGCGTTCGCAGATAAAGGACATGAAACGAGTAAGGACTGATTAAAAAAAATCAATGACAGCTCCAAACACACAAACACGATTATTACTTGAAAGTCCTTCATCATTAATTTAAAGAAACAAGACCTTTTCCCTCAACTCTTCTCTCAACTCGGCGGATTCTCTAAGGATCCTGATCCGAATTTCCAAGCAGACATGTCCAGGCGCGTTCTGAAAAAGCTCAAGGACGAATGAAAGATCTGCACGGGAACCTGGAACATGAGCTGCTTTCTTCTCTGAGACGATTCGGGAAAAGAAGAAGAAAAGCGGCCCGCATCAATCAGCCATCAGCAGACACTAGTGGGTCCACCGTAGACAGGAGCGTTGAATCAAAGTGCCGGTAAATGTGAAGACGCCAGAAAGAGGCTTTCAAGAAGCTCTCAACGCGGTTATCGCGAAACGTGGCTCGCAGGAACCAAACAAATGCACACGGGTAACAAAATCAGTCGCTCGGTTGCCAGCGCCCAGGAGAATGCTTTAGTCCCCGGGGCTAGACGGGCGAACCTCAACAGACATTAGAGGGTCATGTAACTGTAGGAAGGTGCTGGGAGTCTGAGTGCCAGTAAATTTGAGGACACATTTACTGACAGGATTTCAGAGCTTTCAGCATGGTTCCCTTCAACACACATTCTTCAACCAACAGCAAACACGATTAGAGAGAATGAACCAGCCGCACACAAGCACAAGCTGAACACCCGCCGCCTAGTTCTGGGCAAACCTGACTCCCTTGACTATGATATTCAAAAATTACATCCATTTACATTCCCAGTCCGGGCGAGTGTGCATGTTCTCCCTGTGCTTGAGTGGGTTTCCTCCGGGTACTCTGGTTTCCTCCCACAGTCCAAACACATACATGTTAGGTTGATCGGTCACTCTAAATTGCCCGTAGCGGTGAGTGCGTGCATAAGTGTGTGTAGGCCATGTGATGGACTGGTGACCGGTCCATGTTGTACCCCACCCGATGACGCTGGGATTGGCTCCAGAACCCCCATGACCCTGACTAGAGGGATAAAGCAGAAGATAATGGATGGATGGATAGACATTCATTTGAAATCAGTGTTGAAAAAACAACATATAATATCAACACACTTGATAGTGTTTTCACTTCTGCAATGAGTCTCCTTACGGCAGGGAAGCTACTGATCTCCTGCTGACCAAACTGTGTTGAGTTACACCCATTGCTACATGTCCAGTTGTATTAATATTTATATTTATATTTATATTATATAAAGAATATACTATTAAGATACTATTATGCTTTCTTTTTCTTTTGTAGTGTTATTTTTATTCGAATATCAAATTTTCATGCAATTAATGCAATTTTCATGCAATTCACAAACAATATTGAATTGCATTTGACAATTAATGTAAGTGTATCAGATGATTTTTAAGAATATAAATGTTTGTATTAGAGTCTATTTTTGTATAGAGACTTATTTTGCATATAGTCCTATTATCAGCAATTCTCAGTCCTCTGTCTAAATCTCCTGGTACGGCCGCCAATCCAAGTTAAGGGTGTTATTGGGTTAATTGGTTGTTAGGACACTCTTGCTCAATTGTGATGCACAGCTGAAAAACATTCTACTAATAAGTGAGTAAAAAAGGGAGAACAACATTCTAGGTTAGTTTAGTATCTGAAGCATCAGCAGTTGATGGCTTGCTGACCGACTCAAAATGACCAGAAAGAAACAACTTTCTTTAGAGACCCGTCAGTCCATTGTTGTGTTAAGGAAGGAAGATACTCCATTGAAAACAAGAACATTTCACTGTGATTAGTTTTTCTGTAATACTTTATTTATTTCTTTTCCTCGGTTTAATGTACATCTTCTCCAGATTCAGGCAAAAACCCAGGTCAGTGTCACAAATTGTATCTAAAACGATGGCTGCAAAAGGGGCTTTTAACATTGGAACGTTTACTGTGGTGGTCTGTAGTCTTGCGTCACAGGAAGTTGGTAAGTTGGCAGATGTAGGGCGTCCAAGGTTGTGTGGATACTAAACACTCGTTCACTGAAACAGCCTACTGCTTACCACTTAAGCAGTACGTACTGGCTCCAAACCATTACTACTCAATCCATTACCTACTGACTTGGTAGACGATTTCGGACACAGCTTACATTATTTTAAAAAAATTATCCAAGATTGTGAGACTGGGTAAAATGGGGAAGAAAAGCTTTTTGAATGTTGGATCATGTTATTGTACAAAGGAATCAAATGCCAGTATAGATGAAGACACCAAGTGAAGGCTTCAGAGAAAAGGCTTTAGGAGCTCTCAAACGGGTTCAAGGGTTTGGAGTTCAAGGCAGTCTTGCCTTAGGGAATGCCAATGTTCCAGTTGTTGGGCTACAAAGGCAAAAACTTCTCGAACATCAACCCTAGATTGTAATATTGAAGGCTTCACATCACACCAACCGCATCTCAGTGTGGCTACTCAGTCCAACATGATTAGCAAGAACAAACAGTCACTGGACCAGACAGGTGAACCTCACATAGGCAAATCAGTTAGCAGCTTTTTCATCTACGATCAGTTCTCTAAGCAGGCCGCAGGCCCTCAAACTCCAAGTTTGTGGTGGACGGTTGGTTTTCCAGCATCTTTAACTTTTAGAAATGACCGCCTGTCCAGGCTCTGGGTAGTCTAAAGTAGCGAAAGGCCAAAAAGACACAGCGTTAAATCTGGATCAGTCACTGTCCTCCTTTAGAAGAACCTAGTTTATATCCTCTTTAAGCGCAACAAAGACTCAGCAGAGCTAATTATGGGACACGACAGCTTTGTAAATACATCTAATGAGAGCAAAAGAGAAAGAGAGCGCGTGAAGGCGGCTTAACTCGATGGCAGTTCTTAGCAGGGGGCACTGGCTGCCAAGGCTGCAACTCCTTAAGGGGATGAAATCAAAAATTGTGCGCTCTAGCTTTCTCTCTCATTTAAGACCTCACCTCCGAAATACACCACTTCTCTTCTCTGTGTATTATCGCATTTATTTATTTCTTTATTTCTTTTTTTTTTATTTTTCTCTGCCCATTAAAAATTGGCCAGACCGAGAGAGAGCAGCGTTTTTTATAGGACAATTATCTGAGTCAGAGCAAAACTGACGGATGGAAGAAGGGTGATTATTTGTGTAATATGTTTGATGGTGCTATTAAAAGTGTGGTGAGTCAGAGACCAGGCGTGCTTTTCCTGTATCTTTTAAAGCCAAGACTGATGTACGACATCAACTTCTGAATGATGTTTGAGGAACTTAATGATTGTCAACATCCTGTCCTAGCCTGTTTCTATGAGCGGTAGGCCTATCTTTCTTACATTTACATTTATATTTATATATCTCTGGCATAGTCCACTGGGTCAGTCAGTGGTTTATCCAAAAAATTATGATTTTTATATTTAGAAAGTTATTTGTGATTTGTGTTTTGCACACAGGAGAATTTGACCTCTGCATTTAACCCATCTGTGCACTGAAACACCCACATATACACACTACTGAGCACACACACTAGTGGGCTATGAGCACACTTGCCTGAAGCAGCAGGCAGCCCTATCCACAGTGCCCAGGGAGCAGTTGGGGGGTTTGGTGTCTTGCTCAAGGGCACCTCAGTCGTGTCCTGTCAGTCCATGGGATCAAGCCGGCGACCTTCCGGTCCACGACTGTCCTGCTACAGTATATTCTAGTGAGACCCAGAAAAATTAAAATTTGAGTAATTTACTAATTTCAACAATGAATAAGTCTACTAGATGAAAAAAAAAACATTTCACCATGTTTTTTTAAAAGTGGAGTGTCCTTTATAGTGGACATCAGAACATTGTTTATGACTTATTTCTTGTTTTCTGTTCTGCATCAGACCAAAAATTCTTCTACAACATCAGCACCAACTCAATCCTAGAAAATAATGAAAATGAAAACTGAGTAAACAAACACTGTTTACCTTTTTTGATGCCATAAGAAATATTTCAAATGCACTGTATATGAACATAAACAAATAATAACCTATTCCAAAGGTTACAGTTACTTTGATTAAAATAAAATAAAAATTCAGGTTTAAACAGTTTTAGGCACACTAGCTAAACCTGTTATTCACTCCAAACCTTGAGCCAAAGTTTCACAATTTCCACATGTAGTACCCAACTTCTCTTACGGTCCATTTCATTTAAATGTTCTATTTTTAAATGTACAATTATGTAACATTTTCCAATAAATTAGGAATACATTCAATCAATTAAAAATAAATTAGTAATGAATTTACATATTTACATGTTTACAGAGCTTACATGTTGCAAAATGATCTCTGCCTCAGTCAAATTCCTGTCACCTGTGACATCATTAATTTCATATAAAACCAGATTTAGTAAGTCCCAATGTCCACTACAAAGGACATCAAAAAAAGTATGCTGTTAGGTAGTTAAACATTTGTTCATATTAATAAAAAGTGCTTTGAGAACTAGCTGCAGTTTTATACCTAAAACATGTCATATAAAAGGCTTTAGAAACATAATAAATGCATATTATTTGACAGCTTGCCTCTCTTGCTCCTATAAAATGTGGTTACTGAGATCCAGCCAACTGAATGACACACCCCAACATATGATACAACATATGATGATCATTGGAAAGACCAGGATGTCCTATACATGGCACAACAGGTAGCATGGTAGCTTATTTAGTTTTAGAAATATCTTTTGGAGACTCATGTTCCCTCCAGAGGACAAAAATGAATTACCAGGTCCTACGAGGATATGTATACAGTATATATAGTCCTTCTTAAGCAAGTGTTAGGTCCTCGGACCCACCTGTGGCAGAACCTTTGGGTTCAAACCTCTGTTCAGCCTGCACTACCTGCTGAGGCCTCAATGAAACACACAGACAACAGTGAAGAGAAAGAAGACTCAGGTTTATTCCTCACAGGGAGTCTATATATCAGTCTGTGGGACACAGGCAGGGTGGGGAGGAGGTGGGGAGGAGGTGACAGCAAATCACAAATCAACATATTTGTTTTATTACTACTGTAACTCAGTCAGCATCTCATTAATGCTGCTTCTTTATGTCTTCTAAAAACACTTAGCCCTTATATACATTTGTACAAGTCATATATAGTGCAAGCAAAGTCTCTGTAACCTATAACCTATGACACTAAGATTACTCTAACATGAAGACTGCAATTCTGTACATAGAAATAAGGTAATGGTGTTGGTTATTGCCTTAGAACGAGCAGGGCATAAAGAAGAGTTGCATTACTTTGCTCACCAGTCTTCATCCTAGGGGGTTCCGCAGGGTCTAACCAGAGCTGAATCAGAAGGGGAGTGGGAGGCAATAGTTTCTGATTTCAAACCACATTACCGCATCCTTTTTTTGCAGCATGTGTCTTCCAATTTGTGTAAGACTTGACTGAGGGGCTTGTAAAAATTTGACACTGAAAGTTTAGAAAGGAGGAATCAGTCTAAATATGAAAGCATTGGTCACAAATTATTGGTGACATTTGTAAGTAATAAAACTACAGGGAGTCTAACTGTATATGAATAAATCAGATTTTACACCAGGAGTTCATACCAAATTGTATTCAGTGCATGATTTATCAGTTCAGGTAATCATATTCTGAACCTTTATGCCAGTGCCCCAATGTGAATGGGTGAATCTTACTGTCACTGATATGGCTAAAACATATAGGTGCTTATGGGAAGTACACAGAATGTTAAATTCATGAAATAAATACAATCGCATGCAAGTGTTATGGAATTGTTTAATAACTGTTACATAATGATGTATAATATTTACAATTCAAACTATATTATACTAGATCTTACTATACTATGTGTAGTGGCAGCTCTTTCTTGCTTGTTTGCTACCAACGGAGCGGGTGTAAAAGCAACCAGACTGACGCGACGAATTCCTCGAACTCAAATCTTCATAAAAGCGTGTTTACTGACATATGCGTCAAAATACAAAAAAAACATCAATAATCCAAGCTGTACAGTTCTCTAATGCTCGAGGTCTTAATTGGTTGATCGGTCAGAAAACTGTATCACTTCCACCCGACCGTCTAATTCAAGATTATACTTGTCTTGTGATACATATAAAAAATAACTCAGGTACCTACACCCCTAGTGGTTAAACCCATGAACTTCACGTTGATGAACTAACGTTTCCTACTGCCTGAATTTACATAAGTATGCATTCCTAGATGTATTTAACAAACAATTATTTAAATTAAACACATTTCTCAATATGGCTCTTACATTTCCGGCCCCTAATTGTTTACACTGTGGACAGAACAATTACCACATTTTCATTTAAACAAGAGCCATAGCTTAATCTCACAAGTTTCTCACTAATATAACTAAAGTTATAGGTTTCCAGGTCCTCCTAACTGAAACTATCAAACTCAAACTTCAGATCAGTCAAGAGCACTCGAGTCATTTATCCTGCCTCTTGCATCAAGCAGAGCTTACTCACTGGTCTGTCCAATTGGCTGGTTTTTGTCTGCACAACAGCTCGCCTGACCATACCCTTGGCGTCAGGCAAGGTCTTTGTGATCCGGCCCATTATCCAAGAGTTGCGTGGTGCAGTGTCATCTGCTATCAAGACAATGTCTCCCTCTTGAAAGTTCCTCTTTGGTCTTGACCACCTTTGGCGACTCTGAAGTAGTGGTAGGTACTCCCTGAGCCACCTGGTCCAAAACAGATCTGCAATATATTGCATTTGCCTCCATCGTCTCCGAGCATACTGGTCTTTCTTGGAGAAGATTCCAGGAGGGATGCTTGGTTGCGCTCTCAAAAGCAATAAATGGTTAGGTGTCAAGACGTCAAGATCACTAGGATCGTCTGATGCCAGTGTGAGAGGCCTGTTGTTAATGATGGACTCCACCTCACACATGACAGTTAGCAGACCTTCATCATCCAGTGTCTGCTGTCTGACAACTGAGTTCAAGATTTTCCGGACTGTACGTATCTGTCTTTCCCACACGCCGCCGTGATGAGAGGCAGCGGGTGCATTAAAGATCCATTTGACTCCTCTTTCCATCATGGCATCAGCAATTCTCCTTTGGTTCAGATCTTGAAGTGCCTCCCGCAGCTCTCTCTCCGCAGCGACAAAATTAGTCCCATTGTCTGAGCGTATGATTTTGGCCTGACCTCTTCTGCATGTAAAGCGGCGGAGCGCATTTATGCAGGAGTCGGTGTCCAAACTATGGGCAATCTCAATGTGGACTGCTCGTATGGTAAGACAGGTAAAGAGTACTCCGTATCTTTTGACGTGGCTTCGTCCTCGCTTGACCGCAAAAGGCCCAAAAAAGTCTACTCCTACATTGGTAAATGGAGGCTGATCCGGTGTGATGCGGTCCGATGGCAGATCTGCCATTTTTTGCTCTCCTGTCCTACTGCTGAGTCTTCTGCAAACTGTGCATCTTGAAATTATGCCTCTAATTGCTGAGCTCACTTGAGGTATCCAATACTTGGTACGCAGCTTGGATAACATGTAGTTACGTCCACAATGTCCAATTTCCTTGTGAATGTGTTGCAAGATGAGGGCCGCAATTGTAGACCCCTTGCCTAGAACTGCAGGGTGCTTCGTCTCCTCTGGCATTGGCAGTCTGGAGAGACGTCCGCCCACTCTCACAATTCCATCCTTCAGGAAGGGATCCAATTTGTAAATTGGACTGGTCTTTTTTACATGTCCAACTGTCTGTAGAGCCATAATTTCCTCTGGATAAGTTTGGAGCTGACTAACCCTTATTAGCTCATTCTCTGCCCTTTCCAGGTCTTCTATGGTGAGCAAAATTGGTTGTAGCATCAGCCGACACCTTTGTACATGTGCTGTCGCCAGCCGCTCCTGTTGCTTTGGACAGCTCTCTGACAATTTTACTTTGTCCACAAAGACCTTTCTTTTCTCTCTCAAATGTAGCAGCACTTGCTTTAGCTTCAAAAGCCAAGCCACAGCCCTTCTTAACCGTGCCCAATCAGAATAGTACGCGATTAGCTTATTCAGAGCCAATGCCTTTTTCCATCCACACTCTTCAACCATTACTGCACAGGACTTGACCTCGGGGTCATCTTGAGGTATGTCCTTCCCAAAAGGCAATTCAGGCCAATCTTCTTGAGACTTTAGAAGAAAACTTGGGCCTCGTAACCAAGTCTTGCTTTCCAGGAACTCTTTCACTTTCATCCCTCTTGAGGCTTGGTCTGCGGGATTTTCTTCGGACTTCACATAATGCCACTGGGAAGGATGGCTACGTTCCCTAATCATTGTGATTCTATTTGCGACAAAAGTCTTGAAGCGACTATGTTCGTTTTCAATGTATCTTAGAACTGTGGTGCTATCCGTCCAAAAGACAGAGTCTTGAAGCGGCACCTGTAGTTCCTGTCGCCACATCTGGTCCATTTTCGCAGCCACCACTGCAGCGGTTAGCTCTAGCCGTGGGATTGTTACCCGTTTCAAGGGGGCTACTCTTGCCTTTCCCATTATGAGAGTGCAACACTTCTCCCCAGCTTGATTGGTCAGTAGCAGGTATGTTGCGGTGCCGTAGCCAGTCTCGGATGCATCGGCAAAGTGATGTAGTTGTGCTGACTGCGAAGAACCGAATTCCCTTGGCTTTACACACCTTCTTACTGTGAATCCCTCTAACAGATTCATTTCTGCCAACCATTCTTGCCATCTGAGTGTCTGGCAGTCTTTGAGTTCTTGATCCCAGCCACACTTTTCTTCACACAGAGACCTCAGGATCTGCTTTGCGGGTAGAATAACTGGCGCCAGGAATCCTAAGGGGTCATACAATGCACTGACTACTGACAGGATCCCACGCCTCGTTATAAGCCTTTTCGGAAGATTCAGTTGGAATTTGAAACTGTCTGACTTTGTGCACCACTGGATACCCAGGGCACGCTCCATAGGAAGGATGTTGTGGCTCAGGTTCAAATCTTTAACGTCAGTGGCACGATCTTCTTCAGGGATGGCCAGCAGAACAGCCGTACTGGAACTGACCCATTTAACCAGCTGAAAGCCACCCATAGTGCACAATGCTCTCAGGTCTTTTACAAGCTGAATTGCTTGAGCCTCAGAGGGAACTGATGTCAAGCAGTCATCCACATAGAAGTTGCGGAGAATTGTATTTATTGCTTCTGCACTTGCTGTTCCTCTGTTGTCCTCTGCTGTTTTCCTTAAGACATAAGATGCGCAACTTGGTGAAGACGTAGCACCAAAAAGATGGACGGTCATTCTGAATTCTTCCATTACTTCGCTCAGGTTGCCATCCGGCCACCACAGGAAACGTAGAAGATCCGCATCTTCTTCAGGGACCTTAACCTGATAGAACATGGCCTTGATATCTGCCATCAAGGCCACGGGTTCTTGTCTGAATCTCATTAAAACACCTATGAGCGTGTTGGTAAGATTCGGGCCCTGTAGCAACTGCTCATTCAGAGAGACTCCTCTATACGTTGCTGTACAATCAAAAACAACACGAATTTTCTGTTTCTTAGGGTGATACACTCCGTGGTGGGGAATGTACCACACCCTGCCATCATCACGCTGCAGTTGCTCCTTGGGAACCTTGACTGCATATTCATTCTTAATGACATCCTTCATGAACGTCTTATAGTCTTCATGGAAGCTTGCGTGTCTTTTCAGTTTCCTTTTCAAGCTGATGGCGCGTTGTTCTGCAATACAACGGTTGTTTGGCATTTGGACCGCTGCATTTTTCAGTGGCAAGCCCACACAGTAATGCCCATCCACCAGTCTAACGGAACTACTCACCAGAGACATGAACTTGTGGTCTTCCTGTGACATTTCGTCCTTCTCTTCACAGTCGCGCTCTGGGAAGTCTGCATTATACTGTTGTCTTAACAGTTCCTCTATTTCCACAACTGAGAGATGGTTAACTTTGTAGCTTTCATCAGTGTCACTGTCCATCTTCAGATTTCTTAGTAGCCCATTCACCACCCAGCCTAAAGCTGTTCTCACTGCATAAGGACCATCTCCTTCGCTATGTATTACTTGCCATGGTTCCATTGCCCTTGGGACATTGACACCTATGAGCAGGCCCACGTCAGCTTCAATCTGAGGTAGAGATACATCTTTCAGGTAAGGCCACCTTGAAATGTCTTCCTGTTTAGGAATGTTCTCCCTTTGCACTGGAATGAAGCTATGGGTAAATATCTTGGGCAGGTCTATGTAGGTGTCTTCTTCCAGACCACACACTTCTAAGTCTGTCAAAACAAACGTCTTCAAAACCTTACTGTCACCTGCCTTGCTACAGCCCATAGTGTTGAGCAGAATCTGTGTTCTTCTGCCCCTGAGTTTAAGCTTTCTCAGGAGGTCTTCAGTGCAAAAGCTTGCCGTGCTGCCAGGATCCATAAATGCATATGTTACCACATATCTTTCGCTTCTCTTGGATTTGATCTTAACGGGCAAAACAGCTAATGCACTTTTCCCTCCGGCCCCAGTATAGGAACAAGCCTCATGCTTTAGAGTGACACAGGCATTGGAGATTTTTTTGCTCTCAGAGCAGTCTTCTTCATTCTTAACAACAGGCAAGCTGTTTTCTTTCTGCTCTATGTGCAACAGATCTGGATGTCTTTGTAAACATATTTGACACTTTGCTTTCCTCTTACAGTCCTTGCTAAGGTGTCCTGGGAAAAGGCATCCAAAACACATGCCTTTACACCTTAAAAAGGTCAATCTGTCATTAAGTGGTAGTTCTCTAATCTTTCTACACTCTGCTAGAGTGTGCTTGTTATGGCAGTAGACACAAGGTTTCTGCAAGGCTACATTAACAACTTTCCTAACTGCCACTTCTTGCTTTTCTTCTTGTGGAGCCTCAACATCTGTAGCAAAGCTGCTGTTTTCCCTTTGAGTACCTTTCTTGACTTGGTTGTCTTTTCTGCTCTTTCCTTCTTTCGTTGCGTGAGGCTCTGACATGCTTCCAAATAAGGGGTCCATGATGATTTTCACCTGGCGATCGATGAACTCGACTATGTCTGAGAACTTTGGACGTCCTCTCTCCTTCTCTTGAATTTCAAAGGCTGTCACTCTCCATTTCTCACGCAATTTATACGGAAGCTTTGAAAGGACTGTCCGCATATTAGTGGGGTTGTCCATTTCCTCCATGAACTCTAAATCATCCATTGTGTTCTTACAGCCAGTCAGGAACAGCACATAAGCATTGAGAGCTTTACCATCTTCTTGCTTGATAATAGGCCAGTTCAATGCTTTCTCCATGTATGCATTTGCAATCTTTAGCTCATTGCCATAGTGTTTCCGCAGCAGCCTTCTGGCTTCCTTGTAGCCTCTTTCTGATGGCATGTGCTCACAACTACGGACCAGTTCCTGTGCTTCACCACCGGTGTACTGTTCCAGGTAATAGAACTTATCTTGATATGTATCCGCTTTGCTCTCAATCGCATGTTCAAATGATCTAATGAATGACTTGTAAGTGAGAGGATCACCTTTAAACACCGGAACCTCCTTTCGTGGCAGACCTGACAGATTGTGCTGTCTAACAAGCATCTCTGTGATGACGTTTTGTTTCTGTAATACCTGATGGATATCGTTGTCATCATCCATTTGTCCTGCAGCTTGTCTCTGGTGGCTACCAGCTGGCTGGTGTATTCCAGGACCAGGGCTTTGTACTACTTTTCCTGACGATGGCTGTACTCTATCATCCATTTCCTTTACCTTCACCCTTTGTCTAAGAGATCTTTTAGAGACATAACTATTCATGCCATCTTCTTCATAGGACTCTAACACCTTCAACTTTGCTATGGATTCCGCAAGTGCTGCGTCCACTTCCAACCTTTCTCTTTTAGCCCTGAGCCTAGCCTCCTCAAGTTCAAGAGTTTGTTTTTGTTCCAATGCCGCTGCTCGTGCTAGGAGAGCTGCATATTCTGCTGCTTCCCTGGCGCGGACTGTTGACAATGAGCTCCCTGTGGATCCTCTTGACCCACCCGAGGCCACGGATCCATATTTACTTTTCGGTCTACAGTCCCTTAGATTAACTTGCGAAACACTATCGCCCACATCATCATCTTGTTCCAGGGACGCTTCTGAAGATGCACTAGGAACATTTTCTATTTTCTCAAGCTGGCCACTGACCCATTCCATGGAATTTTCAACAAATGCCTTGACTGCCATTAGCTTATTGGTAAACCATTCCTGATCCACCTT
Organism: Megaleporinus macrocephalus; assembly: GCA_021613375.1. NCBI lineage: Eukaryota > Metazoa > Chordata > Actinopteri > Characiformes > Anostomidae > Megaleporinus > Megaleporinus macrocephalus. The sequence goes on from CM038714.1 coordinate 29,368,316, forward strand.
CCTTTCCTCTTCATCCATTAAAGGAATTATGGAATCATTGAGCTTCACTAATTCTTTATGCAAGCTGCCTATGTCACTTTTCAAAAGATCTTGCACTCTGTATACATCGTCATTATTACCCATGAGAACATCAATTTCTTTCATTTTAGATGTGAGCTGGCTGAACTTTCCCTTTCTCATTCCAATTAGTCTATACAGTTTCTCTTGTAGTGCCCTTTCGGTGGGTTTCGGCGCCCTCCTTTGGCCAAAATCTTCAGGTGTCTGTTTGTCTCTAGAACTTTCTGCCATCTTCATTAACATATTCATACTTTAGTAACAATCCTCTAAACAGTCGACCCCTTTAACATTAAATGATGTCCTTAATTCTTCGAAGTGCAAAGAATATCCTGACGTTAGATGGTTTCAAGCGTCCGTGCTTGGACGAGACAGCTACAGCATGACTCAGCACTTAACAACAGTAGCTTATGTTAGCTGGAATCAGTCTCTGTTTCGGAAGCCGTGCTTAGCGATAGCGGCTAATACTAGGAGGAGTCAGCTTGCGCTCACCTTTTCAAGCTTTTTCACCAGGCTCTCAGATTCCCTTCACAGTGGATCTGTTGCTACTCCTTTTTCTCAGTGAAGTTTTCCAGTGAAGTTTTCTGACTTGTGTAGTGGCAGCTCTTTCTTGCTTGTTTGCTACCAACGGAGCGGGTGTAAAAGCAACCAGACTGACGCGACGAATTCCTCGAACTCAAATCTTCATAAAAGCGTGTTTACTGACATATGCGTCAAAATACAAAAAAAACATCAATAATCCAAGCTGTACAGTTCTCTAATGCTCGAGGTCTTAATTGGTTGATCGGTCAGAAAACTGTATCACTTCCACCCGACCGTCTAATTCAAGATTATACTTGTCTTGTGATACATATAAAAAATAACTCAGGTACCTACACCCCTAGTGGTTAAACCCATGAACTTCACGTTGATGAACTAACGTTTCCTACTGCCTGAATTTACATAAGTATGCATTCCTAGATGTATTTAACAAACAATTATTTAAATTAAACACATTTCTCAATATGGCTCTTACACTATGCTATACTATACTATACAGTCCTATACTATTCTATGATCTGTTTAGGAGTAAAATATATTGCAGAATAAAACATACTACATATGTACTATACTACATCACACTATACTGTACTTCTCTATAATATACTACACTATACTAAACTGTGCAATTCTAGTAGAGAAATTGCATTATATATATATATATATATATATATATATATATATATATATATATATTACACTACTACACTATATTGTATAATTTCCATGAATGTAGGTATAGTATAATGTAGTATAGTTTTCTATATATATTACCCTATACTATACATTGTTGCATTGTACTATACTTTACTTTATTATACTATATTACACTGTACTCTGTATGATTCTATGAATTGTAAAAAATATTGGCATGAAAAACATTATACTACATATATACATAACTATACTACATTATACTATACCTTACTATACTATACTATTCTATACTATACTCTGACATGTTTAGTGACATGTCATAGAGCAATGGGAAAAAGTATCATGATTTAACGCAATTAGGTTTTAATTGTCATATTACTGCAACGTCAACAGAATATTTAGCAAATTCTCAGAAAATGATAAACAAACATTTCATAAAGATAATGTGCAGCTTAAAAAGTCCCTTTGCTTTTTTCCTCTTTTCTTTTTCCCCCTGTTTGTGTACAAATTGCCTAATTATAAGCTAGGCCCAAGTGTCATAACAAAATAAATGAGTACATGCCACCCACTTGTTTTAATTTTGCTGTTTTAATTTCCCGTTGTATCTGCAGGTGATATGAGTTATACGCCCTGCTGAAGAGAGAACACAGAAATAATTGATGACTGAGTAATTTATTCTGAACTAATTAAAAAAGGCAAAGTGAATTCCAGCTGTGTTAATTTGTTATATATAGTGGTTTAGCTGCTCTACTGTTTTTTTTCTGTAATTCGTATTTTTGCTTCAGAAAATGTGGTTCATTTAGTTTGCACTGCTTATTATCACTTCATTCTTTAAGTGACAGGATGTGTTTAGAGCTGCCAAGTCAGCAACCAACAACAGTGCTGAGCAGAGCAAGACAGTTTCTATCAGTACATGCCCTCCTACTGCAAACAATTACTGTTTCTATCTATCTATCTATCTATCTATCTATCTATCTATCACCATATCCATCTTAAGAAAGTAAAAAGGATAGATAGCATTTTTACTTACTTATACCTTACCCTTTATATAAAGACTGGACTGTGGCCTGGGATTTGAGGGGTTGGTCAATGTTGTTCAGGGCCATTTCCAGGAGGTGGCAGCAGCACCTCATTTACCCTTACCCATTTGAGACCACTTGCCCCTTCCCTTGGCCTGTGCATCGTAACATACTGTGAAGGCTTTTTAAAGCAATAGACGTTGTCTATTCACAAACTGATGTTGTCACTCATATGTTAGAAGATTATGAATGTCTATATGAATTATAAACGAATTATGATTTATGAATGAATTATGAATGTCCACTTTTATTATTTTTAATAAAAAACATACTTTCATTTTATTTACTTCAACTTACATTATATTATTATTCTTTATATATTTTGTATTTTTTTTATTTATTTTTGTTATCTTTATCAATTGGTGAATGGAGGTGGCAAAGTAAGAATTTCATTGACCAGTGTAACTGTCTGTTTCTGCTGTGCACATGACAATAAAATCTTGAATCTTGAATATGTTTTTACTAGAAAATGGTGTCTATCACATTTACTTGACACTCATAGGCCAGAACAGAGATCATTTACATATTGATGTAAATAGGCCACAGCATAGATAGATAGATAGATAGATAGATAGATAGATAGATAGATAGATAGATAGATAGATAGATAGATAGATAGATAGATACCTAATTTGGCTTTTCTTATATCTTTCTATATAGTTTTCTTTAGTATTAAAAACTATGAGCTACAAAAAATTTAGATAAAAAGTAAAGCCACTTGAAATTGTACAAACAGACCTGCATAGGATTTTGTTGGCTTACTAAAAGATTCTTATCTGAAAGATTAGCTTCATTAAATAAAGCTGTAGATGCAGTACCAGCAGAAACACCTCTCATATCCTGTCACCCCTCCAAGAGAAACCTCAGTGTAAGCATTTAGTGATTTAGCCTGGTCTGTAAGAAAAATGAGAATTCAAAATACAAAAACCTCCAAAAACAGAATTTCATGAACAAAAAAGAACATCAGAAACAAAGAAGACGGGATGGTTGGGTTATAAAGATATACTGGAGTGATTTATAGAAAGAAATATAATAAGTGCAGTAGTTACAGAGTAATGAGATGTCTAAATACTGCTACTGCAAATGTAGCATTAATGTAGTATTTTCTCTCATAAACCAATACTGCTATATAGCCGTAGTTATTGTCATGTTGTCATTAGTTCTTGACCACTGAAATGTAGAAACCTAACTTGATAGTAAAAGAGAAGTAAAGGTGGTCCGGTGTTTGCTGTGGATGCTAAGGACAGTCCTGCTCTTCTATCTTTCAGCTTGACCAATATGTGCTGAACCGAGTGCAGAATATCTCAATAATTCCACCAATGAATTTCATGATTTCATAGCTAAACAGTTTATGGACATTATAGTGAGCTTTGAATAATGTACCTGTCCTGCTGCTCAAAAACTTCAACAGGCAAAACTTAAGATATGTATAAGTGTATTGGTATTGGGAATTCCTAATCAATTCCTAATCAAGGTATTATGACAGGTTTAAGATGGGGAAGTGTTATGGGTTGCAAAAGAAGTCTGTAATTTACAAACGTAAGAAGGCGATCAAGGCTGAGACAGAAGATAAGGTATTTACCCTACCCTCCAAAAATGTGGCCTTCATAAATGAGACAAGTTATTAGTTTTGGAACTCAGAGAGATCTATAAAAACTTTACCACTTAGAGGTATCTCATTATCAAACTTGACCATAATCATTAATGACCACGGGATTGCCTGCATAAGATGGTCTGGAGAAGTTCCATGAGCCTCATCTTGCCTCTGCTTTTCATAGAAGTGGGTAATGAAAAGTAACGGCCCAAAGAAATGTGTTGTTGCAAGGTGACTTCAAAAACCTGAGGTCAAGGACAACAGCCTTGTTCACTTGTTACACTTGGATCATGTCCTCTGAGCCAGCCCAAGCTTTCGGAACATCTAAAGCGCTAAGCACTCTGTACTGTCACCAGCATCCTGGGCCATTTGCCCAACCAGTGGCAGCTGGTACCTTCTGTAGCCTGATTCCCCCTAGAAGGGCACTATCCCCAGCAGGACCCAGCTCCAGCCCTGCTCCTCGCCATTTGTGCCCCAAGAGAAGAATCCTAGAGGGCTTCTGCCAGTCCCCCAGCGCTATGATAATCGCAGATGAACACTGACACCAAACCCCCGTGTGACTCTAGATCGCCGGCTGTCACCCTGAAGCCACCCCACCACACGCTGTCCCCAAGGTTTCTTCCGCTGTCACAAGCAATTAGCATAATCTGTCCATGGCGGCTAAGTCCTTAAGGGAGCCTGGGTTGGCAACAGATGGCTATACTTGGGTCTGTTCGGCTGTGCTGTAGCCATAGCTGCTCTGCTAACTCTTGACTTGCTCCTTCTCTCCATCCCTGCTTGGCCTCGTCGTGTTCAAATCTACTTCACACAACTCGTTTAAACAATGGAGAACTCAGAATGACCTGCTTTTCAGACCTTCCCCCATTTGGAGCAAGACGGACCCCTCCGAGCCAACCGTGGTCATGCTTCTGCTGCTGTAAATATCTACCCCTAGCATCCTGCTGGAATACCCCGTTGCTGACAAGGTGCCAGGGGCAGAGAGAAGAATCCTTTCTCCCGTTGGTTGACAACACCCCCCCACCCCACCCCTCCCACTCGTACGGAGCCAGGCTGAACACTGAGCTAAGCTGGGAGCGCCTTGTCCTGGAGCAGCGTGGGGGAGAAACAGGGGAAACTCTAGGGAACTCTGAGAGCCAGCTGCGAAGCACCTGACCCAACCAAACAAACCCTCGAGTTAGCAAGCCTCAGCATGGGGGCTTCTTATGGCAAGAAAGTAAGTGAGCATCTCGTTTGAAGGGCTATGTTTGCTGAAGGTTTGAGAAGTTAGTTGCTTGTCTGCACAAGAAGTAAACATTAAAGGTGACTTGTTATGTTGTTGTTGATGAGGTTTACAGCTCCATGCATACAGAACGCATTTGAATTTTCATGTCCAGGCATGAACTGTCCATGCTTCATTCTAGTTTTGAGTACCTACTGATAAAATATTAGTGTCTAGCTTAGCTACATTGAAAATATTAATTTTATAGGTACTATATTTTGTATATCGGTAGCAGTAAATACTAAATAGGACCCTCTGGTTTTGGTTGGCGTTGTTAAACTCTCAGTTCTTACCGGCAATCATTTTTACACTTATACCCGCCAACTGACGGCACCGACGAGGTCAAGGCCCTTGTTTGGTTTTTGTTTTCTTTTATTTTGTATCACATCCCAACTCAATTTCAGCACCGCCAGCCAAAGCTCTCTCACTCCCTGATTCCATGCATACTCAAGGTTTTTGATTAACCCGAGCTCCTGTTGTCAGCCGCCTCATCCAGCAGAGTATGGACGCGGCTACATTCACAAATATTTGAGCAATGGGGCGGGCCCCGCGTGTGGAGGGTGTGGAATGGTGGGGGGTGGGCTTTGGAGTTTGATTCTGAGCGAAAAGCTGCTGGTGACAGCTGACAGCTGCTCCGGAGAGGATCACTTTTGGATTATGGGACGAGCAAGTGGTTTCTTGTTACCTGGAGGAATTAGATCACAGTTTACTGTACACAGCCAGCCTCGAAGGCAGGACAACATTTATTATGTAATGTATTAAGAACCACAGATTAGCGTGTTAACCCATCCTAGAAGTCAAATAGACTTTAGAGTGGTACTGGTTGCAAGGTCCGAACGCACTGGTGCACTGCCTTCACTGAAAGGCGTAGTCACTAAAGCATAGCAGCACTGATATTCTCTTACACATTCCTCCTGGACCTGCGGCTGTTCCAGACCACTGCAAACCAGGCATCCACTAAAAAGAAATTCTTTACTCAGACCAATGATGTCCACTGATGAAGATGGACATAATGGTCAATAACCGGCAATCAAAAATTATTACCACTGCTGAAATACTACAAGCACTGTACTGCGGTGTCTAATACAGGCTGAGGTTCCAGGATCCTTCAGCAGCTCTTGGCATCTTCATAGCGTTTAGGTCAGCTGTTTAGGTCAGTGCTGCAGCAGTATATAGATGTCCAGTCATATGCAAAAGCTATCAGTGGCGTCAAAGGCTAATTATTAATGGCATTAATTATTTAACTAAATTAATACATTTCTGTAAGTTAATTTTCCAGACTCTGCTTATACGCCTGAATTCAATGCCCACCCATGGTCCATTTTATGAGCTCCACTTACCATATAGGCGCACTTTGTAGTTCTACACTTACAGACTGTAGTCCATCTGATTCTCTGTATGCTTTGTTACCCTGTTCTTTAATGATCAGGACCCCCACAGGACCAGATGGAGCATTCTCAGTACTGCAGTGACACTGATGCGGTGCTGGTATGTTAGGGAGTGATGTGCTGGTGGAGTTTTTTAAACACTGTGTCCACTCATTGTCCACTCTGTTAGACACTCCTACCTTGTTGGTCCACCTTGTAGATGTAAAGTCGTAGATGATAGCTCATCTGTTGCTACACAGTTTGTGTTCCTCTAGTTCTCTATCAGTGGTCACAGGATGCTTCACACAGGCTGGATGTTGCTGGTTGGTGGACCATTCTCAGTTCAGCAGTGACACGGAGGTGTCTGATCAACTCACACCAGCGCAACACACACTAACACACCACCACCATGTCAGTGTCACTGCCGTGCTGAAAATGATCTTTGGTGGTCCTGTGGGAGTCCTGACTATTAAAGAACAGCATGAAAGAGGATAAACAATGTATGCAGTGAATCAGATGGACTACAGTCTGTAAGTGTAGAACTACAAAGAGCTCCTACATGGTAAGTGGAGTTGATAAAACTGACAGTGAGTTTAGACGTAAGGATGTGGGTTTAATGTTTGCCGAACTGGCAAATGCTAACAAGCGTACAAGATAAGAGATGTGCTGTGGCTCTGTAGTGCCTGTAAAGGGAAGTAGGCTAGCGAACCAGAGCATTAAGCATTGATCAGTTTAGAGGTCTATGAGTCCACCTTTCAGTCTTCTTTACTCAGCATCAGTAAACCATACAGTTATGACTCCAAATGAGAGCCAGCTCATGATTGCAGCCCAGCGTATGTGGGAAGAGCGCCCCCTTTTATTTAGTGTGTGCCACTAAGAACACCAGATATCATTAGAACTGATGTAAATAATCATACATACAATACAAAGTAGCACAAATATCTTACTGTGAAAGAAGTAGTTCATATCTTGAGCTCCAGCTTGAAGATCAAAGTGTAGTTCCAGATTTCTCCTGGACACCCCAGACATTGTATGAATGTATTCAGTTCCTTCAGCAGCAATCTTGATTTAGCTTAATGAAGTACTGAGCAGTCAAAGCAGGTATTAGATAAGAACTGCAAATGATACTGGGTTGTTTATAGAAGGAGAAGCTTGGAAAAAGTAAACTTTTCATGGCAAGGGAAACATGAAGGGGTGTTCTAAGGCCAGATAGTCACTACTAACACAACACAAATTGTTTTTAGTTACCATCTTACCATCATCAATGTTACATATATAGATACAGTGAAGCACTGCACGTCCACGGACCACTCTGAATGACTTTATGTAGATCTCCACTACTTTAGGGTAATATCAGTAATAAAAGTAAAGTTATTGCAGACTACACTGTGCAGTGCTTGTGGGAAAGCTATAAAAAACAAATAAAAAAGAGAAAGCAATGTAATATAGCAGCACACGAGTGAGAGGCTACAGTAGTGGTTGGAACATGTAGTCACTGTTGCTCTTAATGGATTTTGGGGTTAAAACCTGTGAACCATATTCACCGTTCTGATTCATGTGAACTCTGCATGATACAAATAATGCTGCTGAAGTTCTGAAAGTAAAAAATACTGATCGCTATTCAGCACTATTAGTAACTTTTATTATTTGAAAGCCTGAAAAGCTGTGCAAGATATGCAAGGACACAGATATGAAACCAAATGAATCTGCTGCTGCAAGAGAAAGAAAGAGAGAGAGAGAGAGAGAGAGAGAGAGAGTGTGCAGTGCTCTGCTCTGGAGCTGAAATGTCAGAGTGTGTCAGTACTGTAATTTCATCCTCTCTGTGCCAGCTTCCGGGCAGCTTGGCATGAGCTGAATAACTTGAATACCCCTCGTGGCGCTGGCACAGCCCCCCTTCGCTCATGCTTCAATCACAGACTTCTAAAGAATAGCACAAGAAAGTATTCGCTCTACACTTTCCAGTCCCCACATCTGCAACAGCTTCTCCTGTTTCTAAGGGGCCAAACTGTCCACAATGTTTGTGAGAAGTTGCAGCGATCGTTTTGGTTCCATTTACAGATCATATATACAGATTTCACTACTCTTTCATCCAGCCATCATTCCATTTCAAGCCCGTGTCCATGTCTTGCTTAGCGGAGTAGAGGCATACCTGTGAACTGTTTTTGCAACCATCCAGTTCTATTCCTGGCCTTAATTCCTGGCCTTCTCTCTACATTGTCTCTGGTTTTTAAAGCCAGGTTCAAATATTGGGGACTAATGGGGCAGTTTGAGCATTGAGTGTTTGAATAACAGTTACTATAACATACCATCAAAATCAAATCAAGTTTATTTGTATAGGGCTACTGAAAACATACAGGCACAACATGTATCCACCAGTGAGCAAGCCAGAGGCGATGGCGGCAAGGGAAAAAAGCTCCCTCAAGACTGGAGGAAGAAACCCTGGGAGGAACCAAGACTACACAATGGGAGATCAGTCCTCCTCTGGTTAAACAGTATTTACAGTTCATTAAGCCAGGTTCAGAATAAAAGCTGAGATAATCTCTGGTTGAAGTCTGGATGGTAAAAGCTTTAGATCCTGCACAGGTAGAGGCAGCCTCTGACTCAGAGCCGGTGTAAAAGTGAAGTGAAACTGAAACAGACCCATCGTATCTCATTGCTGGTACATCTGGATGACATAGTGATGCAGTCGAGGGTGTAGCAGATGGCACTGGGTTAGTTAACCACTGGGAAGTGTTGGTTTAAGATGATCTGCTTCAGCCAGCAAACAGTGATGAACACAGCATGGCTGCTACTTCCAGGTTACTGTTGGGTTTGTGATGCTTATGAAGGTGGAACTCATCCCTTAAGTGTTAAATGCTGAGCAAACTGCTTAAAGCTGGTTGAAAACAAAGCTTGTTTTGTGAATTTTCTGTTTCACCTTAAATGGTCCCTGCATTTCTGGTGTCTCTACCAGCTGTTGCTGGACAAGCTGTAGCATTTAAGGTGGAACGGAACACGAGATTAAGAAGCTGGTAGATAGGAAGCCAATTACAGTCTTGTTTAAAGATAAACATCAACCATGTACTGCTGACAGTTCAGTTCCTTGGTTGCTGTTGCTTTGTTGGTCTGTTTTACTGGTCTCTTTCACAAATAACACTCTTTGTTTGAGCAACAGTGTTTGAAATTTACTGTATGTCAGTTCTATATACCGAACTCTCCTTTTTTATCTATAGACAACAACAGACCCAGTTTTCACCTGTAACCTTCACTTTATCCATGCAGTATATCAGATCTAGTAAGAAAACACATGGACAATCTAGCATTCTTTTATTTAATGACTTGTTTAATTATGCAATTAAGTAAACAAATGCCCCCCAATGCTCATTTGAGGCCTGTGGTAAATGCTGATTATATCCCCTTACATCACAATAAATAACCTCGTCTCTAATGTTTTGATGTTTATATGCAATTATTAAGCTTTGTAGTTTAGTCAGATCATGTTTGCAGTGTAGAGTTAACATTGTAAAAAGTGGGCCAGGGTAGGCCTGGGTGGGCCAGGGTGGGCCAGGGTGGGCCTGGGTGGGCCAGGGTGGGCCAGGGCGGGCCTGGGTGGGCCAGGGTGGGCCAGGGTGGGCCAGGGTGGGCCAGGGTGGGCCAGGGCGGGCCTTGGGTGGGCCAGGGCGGGCCTTGGGTGGGCCAGAGTGGTCCAGGGTGGGCCAGGGTGGGCCTACCAAGTCTGACCATAGGTTTCCCAATCAAATGGGGGAAGAATCTTTACTAAGCCAATTGATTTGTTTTCTGGGGGTACTGTTAGTTTATGACCAAATGACTTCACTTTCCACCAAGACTGATTATTTTCTCAAACTGCACAGGAATCAATGTTATTCACCTTTGCCTCAAACCTTTAGTTTGTTTCCCAGTGTGTTTTTTAATTTCAAGTTCTAGTCATGCATAAACGATTTGTCACCAGTTTTACTACAAAACCCAAAATCTAAAGCTACTATAATGACTTAAAGGTAAGACATAAATGGACCATAAATATTTTCTGTTTACAGCTTTGATTATTGGGTTTAGGTTTGCTCTGTTTCCTCATCTTTGCATGGCCCAGCTGTTTGATTTTAACTCAGTCATGTTGTCTTCTTTGGGTCGGTCTTCTGTGCCAGTATTCTTTAGCCTAGGATGTTTTTGTTTTGCAGTTAGCTGTGTTGTTTTTCCTCACCTTTGGTGTCTCTATGCTGTCTGATTTGAACTGAAACTTAGTTATGTCATGTTCATTGGGCAAACAAAGCTATAATGAGCAGCCACATGCTTTATAGTCATTATAGCAAAGGTTGCTGTAGTGTTTGTTGTGTTAATGTGAATCTAGAATTCTTATTGATTACCAGAATACAGTCATATCACTCCAGGGCAAAAGCACTGGAACAAGTAGGGTAATAATAACTACATTTACAAGCTTCAGACAGGTTATGCACAGTTTTCACTGAATTGGGACCAGAACACTGCACTCCAATGTTAACCTGAAGTCATTAGTCATTAACAAACATGCAAGTATTAAAAAAAAAAAAAACAGTCAGTACAAAGGGAGCATGTGACTGGCCTACTGCTATACTTGACGTCAAGTCGAGTCAAATCCTGGTGTGCCAAAGACCTACTGCACTGAGACAGATTAGGCCAATCAGAGAAAATCCTTTCTGAATTATCCAACGGACAAGCTAAAAATAATCGCCTTGCCTGGAAGCAGTTTAACTCTGAAGGAGCAAGTGTTTACATCCTGACTGACTCATAGTTGTTTGCTGGGCTTTTTCTGCTTCAGATTGCTTAAGAAACAGAAACCAACTCTTCCTGTATAGTATTTGAGAACTATTCTTGTCTATTAAGGAGATGTAGGTGTTTACCTTCATGGTCAACACATTATCATCTTTCAAGGCATGCAAGTGTAACTTTCAAGTTTAACTTACTGTTCTTCATAATCTTCTTCTTATTCTTATTGTATTTGCAAAATATAAACACTTTCTCGCCCCACAGTTTTCAAGCTAGAACCACAGAATTCAGCAGGATCGTAGGTCCTATGACAGATTCATGTTTTTTTCAGAAAATCAAGGAATCTTTGCTCGTCATTCATTCCTATAGGGAATTTTTGCCCCATAGGAATGAATGACGGAATGTTAAAAGAATTCAAATTTAACTGCAAGGAGAGATGTCACCATGCACATCTCTCACATAGACACTCATTAAACAGTACACACAAACCCACACGCACACACACAGCAATAACAGCAGGACTAATGCTTTTAAGATGGAATTCTAGAAATTCATAGTACTTACACACTCACAACAAAACACAGAAATAACACCAGGATCAGTGCGTTCAAGGTGGAATTCTAGAAATTTAAGGTGGAATTCTAGAAATTCACAGTACTTACAAACTCATACTAAAACACAGCAATAACACCAGGACCAGTGCTTTTAAGGTAAATTCTAGTAAATTAAGGTAGAATTCAACAAATTCACAGTACTGACACACTCACACTAAAACACAACAATAACAGTAGGAACAGGGCTTTTAAGTTGGAATTCTAGAAATTTAAGGTGAAATTCTAGACATTCACAATTCTCACACAGACACTAAAATACAGAATTAGCCGCAGGATCATTGCTTATCAGGTGGAATTCTAGAAATTTACGGTGGAATTCTAGAAATTCACAGTATTTACAAACTCATACTAAAACACAGCATTAACACCAGGACCAGTGCTTTTAAAGTGGAATTCCAGTCATTTAAGGCGGAATTCTAGAAATTCACAGTACTTACAAACGCACACTAAAACACAGCAATAACATCAGGACCAGTGCTTTTAAGGTTCAACAAATTCAACAAATTCACAGTGCTGACACACTCACATTAAAACACAACAATAACAGCAGGAACAGGGCTTTTAAGTTGGAATTCTAGAAATTTAAGGTGAAATTCTAAAAATTTAAGATGGAATTCTAGAAATTTATAATACTTACACACTTACAATAAAACACAGAAGTAACACGAGGACCAGTGCTTTTAAGGTGAAATTCTAGAAATTTAAGGTGGAATTCCAGAAATTCACAGTACTCACACACTCACACTAAAACACAGCAATAACAGCAGAAACAGTGCTTTTAAGGTGGAATTCCAGTTAACGTGGCAAAATTTTAAACAAATCTTTCTTTACTATCAGAGGTTTTTTAAATCCAACTTCAAAGTTCGTTCACAAACATTCTCTTTCTAGTCATTAAATATGTTGTTTTTTATAAACTAATGATAGACGGATAGATTGAAAAAATACAGTACTGTGGAAGACTCAGAGACTAGCCTTTTCTTAACATAACATTAAGTACAAGCAGGAAACATGTTTAAGTAAAAATTACATAGAAGCCTCACCAAAAAAAATCCGCCGTAATATTTTCTGCAGTGTCTAATTTCCGCACAGTTCAACGCAGTGCCAGGCCAGGATAGGAGCCGGAGCCGAGAGCAGGGAGAGTAGCTCAGATTTACACCGAGATGGGCCCACAGACCTGAACACGCAAGCGCCCAGGAGACAGGTAACCAGATCGGCCCATAATGAGCACCAGGCTGACAAACAAACCGCACTCTGATCACAGCCTCAGAGAAGAAATCTCTCTCTTTCTCCATTAGAGTAGAAAGCCGCTCTGAAACGAGAAGCAGCATTTAAGTCTGTTTTTGAGGGTCACATCACAATGCAGACGATCATTTGAGCCTTTGGAATGAGGAGGTCGGAGAACCACAGAGCTTGATTTTATGCCATTGTGTTCACAAACTGGAACTTTAACCCAGTTTGAAGTTGATTAAGTAACTGCTGGTTTCTGGCGTGTTATGTAATAACTGAATTATTTGCGGTTGCATAATTGGGGCTGCAGGATCTTGACAAAATATCATATTGTGAATGTGATATAGCTTGTAATTAAAACTGGCATTTACTGGCCTCAAATCACAGATAAAGACTCGAGTCACACTTTATGCTGACCTTAAACCAAACAATTTTTAAGCGAATTTGCTGTCGCAGACAAATTTCCAGTGTTGAAAGAAAATCATAAGAGTCTTGCTGGAGTTGAGTCGCACTCGCGTCATCTCGATCGTTTAGTGTAAAGTGGTCCAAGACTGCAGGTTTAAGTCAGTCTTTTTCTTGTTCTAGATTTCCGATAATATCAAACGTATTTAATATCATAAGTCATACGTTTTGGCTCACGCAAGTAGTCACGTGAATGTTGTTGACAAACAATAGGAGAGCTCTTTTCACCACCGAACGGGAAGCCGCAAGCAACCTCCAACACGGCATGCGGGCGCGCAGGAATGTCTGGCGGGTAAAGGAGTTAGACATGGAAGGGAGTCCGGCGAGGATTTGGAAACTGTGGTTCTCCTGTACTGTACAAAAGGAGGAGAAACTGGTGGAGCTGTGGAGTGAGCTGTGGAGTGAGCTGTGGAGTGAGCTGTGGGGCGAGCTGTGGAGTGAGCTGTGGAGTGAGCAAGAGTGCCTCTTTAACGTGTCTTCACATTTATACCACCACAGAGTGGAAAAGGAAAAAAGGTGGACAGAACTCAATGAAGCCCTCGAACTCCCCGCTGAGTATGCTACGCTAAAACACTGCTGAATGGGGCTACAGTTACAATTAGCCTAGCAGTGAACAGTACATTTAGCTTAATATTGTTAGCTTCAATGTTATAAATAGGAGATAATCTCAAAAGGAATCTAGTAGCAGTCAGTCTTGTAAGTAGTGACCCTGAAAGACCCCCAGTCTTTGCAAAATCATAGCCTATGATTAGTCTGTAACTAAAAGTCTGTGACTAGTGTTTAGATGTGAGAGGGAGTCAGACTTTAATCTATTAAACGTCTGTTCAGAGTTTTTTAAAAGTCTTCTAGTGTATGGTCAGCATTAATTGCGATTCTGCCTGGAGTTGCACTTATCATGAACATGTGTGTAGCTGAATCCAGACCCCATCCCAACTCACGCTTTACTGATTTCTAACTTAACTGATGTGTGCTTAACTCTTGACTCGTGACTCCATTGCACTTAAACAAACTGATTTGTGACTTGATTCAAATATGCTTCTAACTGACTCAACTTTATCACAACTTTATCAGACTCCACACATTCGCTTATGAACTGAACTGAACTGCACTTGGACATATACTTAAACAAAACTTGACTCTGACTCAAGCTCAACTGAATTGTGACTCAACCTTAAATTTGACTTTGATTTCTGCTTATCTGACTCGTGATTCTACTCTGACTCATGATGAACTGTGATTCAACTCAACTTAAACTTAATCACAATTTGACTTTGATGTCTGCTTTACTGACTCGTGATTCTACTCTGACTCATGATGAACTGTGATTCAACTCGACTTAAACTTAATCACAATTTGACTT